>BJBW01000301.1:159727-321208 GCA_004320125.1 Scolopax mira | reverse complement strand
AAAGAGAGAAAAAGAGAAAAAGGGAGAAAGGGAGAGAGAAAAAGAGAGAAAAAGGGAGAGAAGGAGAAGGAGAAAAAGGGAGAGAAGGAGAAAGAGAAAAAGGGAGGAAAAGGGAGAAAGAGAAAAAGGGAGAAAAAGGGAGGAAAAGGGAGAAAGAGAAAAAGGGAGAAAAAGAAAAAGGGAGAAAGGGAGAAAGCGAGAAAAAGGGAAAAAGGGAGAAAGGGAGAAAAAGGGAGAAAGAAAAAGGGAGAAAGGGAGAAAAAGGGAGAAAGGGAGAAAGGGAGAAAGGGAGAAAGGGAGAAAGGGAGAAAGGGAGAAAGGGAGAAAGGGAGAAAGGGAGAAAGGGAGAAAGGGAGAAAGGGAGAAAGGGAGAAAGGGAGAAAGGGAGAAAGGGAGAAAGAGTGAAAGGGACAAAGAGTAAAAGGGAGAAAAAGGGAGAAAGGGAGAAAAAGGGAGAGAAAGGGAGACAAAGGGAGGAAAAGGGAGACAGAAAAAGGGAGGAAAAGGGAGAAAAAGGGAGAAAAAGAGAGAAAGGGAGAAAGAGAAAAGGGAGAAAAAGGGAGAAAGAAAGAAGGCAGGCATTTGACTTCAAATAATTAGTGTTTTCACAGTCATCTTTGTAGAGTAAGGGTGAGAAACCATTTAAGAAAATGAAAGCTGAAATCCTTTGCATCCCTGGTGCAAAGCAGGAAGATCCACCCGTGCTCCACTGACACTCGGTGCCATCCCTCTCCTCATTCCCTATTTTTGAAAGTGTCTGTAGGTCAGTGGGAGACATAACCACTGGCTTAGGCAAAAGCAGCAGATTATCATTCCCAGGAAACTGAAGACAGATTGCTAGTAGAGGGAAAATAGTTACTCCTGGTAGCATTTCCTAGATGAACGCAAGCAGCTTAAATTTCAGTTGTTCAAAATTAGTTGCTAAATTAAAAATAGAAGTTTAGCTTTTTTTTCCTTTCCCTTTCATCAGTCATTCATTGCTTGTATCTAATGTTTGAAACCTAATCACTGTTGCTGAGGAAATATTTCAGGAAACTATCTACACAAAGCTTTTTAGCATAAATTTTAAGAGAATAGCTATTTGTGAATTTGGTAAAAATCATATATATATACATTCATAATCATACATGATGTACTGTTTTAATGTGCAATTGCTACTCTCGTATTGGGAAGCAATAAATACCTATATTGATACTTTATATATTTTATTAGAAATAGCCATTGAAAGACAAATATACAGTAGATCACAAGAGAGTTGTTTGAAAATTCCTCATTTCCCTGATGGTCGTCTCATATTGAGGCTTCTTGGCTCCGGTCTCTCTGGTCACACTCGGATACACAGGTCAGGAAGCTGCCTCCCATATCTGTCAGTTTGATTTTTGCTCTTAAAAAAAATGAATTAAAAAATGGCGAGGGATTGGGATAGAGGGGAATGGCAGGGCGAGATTCATGGAGGATTTGACTTGGGGTTTTGTTCCCAAGTGAACCAGAGTCCATCCTGCTCTTTAGCTCCAGCTCCCCAACAAGTGTGTCTTCACAAGTGTGACAGTGCTGGGGTTGCCTGTTGTGGCCGAGGGTCTGGTCCCCAGCGTGTCCCTGGTTGGGAGCTGAGCTGTGGCTTTGTCCCTCTCGTGCTGATCGGTGCCTGTAACTCTCTTAACTCAGTGCACGCCTTTTCCAGCGAAAGTTTGATTTGTGTTGTCTTTTAAAAATCTTTTTAACGTTAACTAAAATAATCAAATCTTAAAGTATATTTAGAATTTGCATTATAAAATTCAGTTCCTTCAGAAGGGTAGAAAGTGCCATTTTCATCATCTGATAAATACCAAAAGCTGATTTATGTCTTCTTTTGACGCTCAGTCATGTGGCAGAGGCAAAGAAGCAGCTGGTAATGTGACCAGTAAAAGTTAAAATAAAGGGGAGGAAATGCTATATAACAGAAGCAGAGGGATATTATTAGCTCCTGCACTCTGCTAGAGAATATCCAGGGAATGAGAAGCTCTGTAGAAGGCCAGGGAAATTTCTGCGAGGCTCCCTATACCCATCTCCCTCACACCAGCTCCCAGGACCGGTGTTTCCCAGCATGAGCTGGTCTGGACCAGGCTGTGCCGCAACAGAGATGAAGGGCGATAGATGAGAGAGGTTCTGGGCAATCCTGCAGCTGAGTCCAATGCTTGCAGTGTCTTTCTGCTAAAAGGGATTTCTTCCATGTAATTAAGTGTGCTGGATAAGATAAAAATGTCTTGAGTCGAGGCAGCTTGAGGAATTAAACCTGAACTTTTTTCTGCATGTTGCATTATCAAATTAGGCAGGGCCAGGGTGACCCTTCATTTGAAGGCAGGTGGCAAAGTATAGACCTGCTGGACAGACATTGTTGATTGCACCTGCATCGCAATGCTTGGAGGATGCCATGTCAGTAACACATGGAAAATCAGGATTCCTGTTCCTGTCCTGTATAACCCACTGTCATGGGAAATGTGAGGCAGCCCCTCTCCTGACCTTCCTGGGCTCGTTAGTGGTTTCGAATCTTGCTCATACATTTCTCAGTGAGAAACTGCTCCACACATTGATTGCTCTGACAGTGCGACCTTCTCTTCTTCCTCCTCCTAGGTATTACCACCTGCTTCCTTAGGTGAGCCCTCACCCCCTTGAGCTCAGTAGGCTGGCAAAGAGTCATTTTCATAACTGCATCATGTTGATGCTGATAGTTATTGCAGGAGCAGCTCAGGCACACAACCGCTTCTCAATCACTTGTAGCTTTTATTGTGCTCTAATATGTATAGATTCAAACTTCTGCAAGGAGTGAAAAGGAAAGAGACATTAGCTTCAGTCATATTTCACATAAAAACAAAACCAAAACAATACAAAAAAATCCACAACGCCCATCCCAACATTCTTAAAACAGAAAGAAGCTCTTCACAAAGGAAACCACAGAAGGAACATTGAGAAGGGCAAAGAGAATTCAAACTCTGGAAAAAGTCATGTGTGATAGCAAATGAGGCCTTGCCTGGCTCATGATAGTTGTCACCTTTCCGCACATATTCCAGATGTAGTTCTCTTTCTTCAATGCTGAGAGGGTTGAACCATCCCCAATACACTCAAGGAGATACCACTGACACTTGGTGGAGGCATGAATACTCCCCCATGTCTGCCAAGGACCCCCCTCCAGATGCAGCTTAAGATAACAGTCGTTTTCATAAGTGCATCGTGTTGATGCTGATAGTTACTGCTGGAGCAGCTCAGGCACACAACTGCTTCTCAATCACTTGTAGCTTTTAATGAACTATCAGATTGCCAAAATAAACCCTTGCAATTGTCTTGTGCATTTAACATTAATTTTTACACTATGGAAAGGTCACCTTCACTTTGCATTTTTTTTCTTAAGTTTAGGCAGTTCCTTGTATACAGCAGCCCCTGAATTCCTTTCTGCTAGCAATGCTTTTCAACTGGATTAATTGAAAAATTTTGTATTTTTGTCTCAAGATCGTGAACGGAAATACTTAAAGACCTGTCCCATATCTATTCTTGTCAATTGCTGCCAGGAAATTTTCTCCAACCTGATACTTCTCAAAAATACTCATTTCCATTTTGTCTTGACTCAACTTCTCATGCAATTTACAGTTTCTCTGCTAATCTTTAATTTTCTTTTGAATAATGTTTCTCCTGTGTCCCTATGTCAAATGGTTTATTAGTGTCCAAACATGATGGATGTCTCACACCAGCTTTCTTTGGTAAAATTTTTCTAGATGAAGAAAGTAATTTCATTTGGTACACACAAAACTTGCTAAATCAGTCTACGTTACACACTCACCTTCCCCTTTGTCTCGTCAAGCTTTGCTCTTCTTCCCTTCTATATTTCTTCTAAAGTACTAAATACGTAAATCTAATTATTTAGAGTAATTTCTCTGGGCTGTTTTTAAATATCGTCACTATATTCTTGCACTACAACCTTATCAGCTGAAAGCATCTGTGACCTGGGAAACATCACAAATACTTAATGTAGCTTCTTTTTGCCTTTCTTCTTCTGTGACCTATTAAATTTCTTGAGTTTTTCTTCCATCTTAGTTGTGATCATCTCATAGCCTCATTACCATTATTTATATCACCCCTCTCCATCTTGAAAACTGAGGTCAAGTTCTCATTTAAAGCTGTAGCTAGATCATGCTTGAACTGTGCCCTACCTGTATTGGATATCACCCTTTTTTTATCTCCCTTGCTGTTCTCCTCTTATTTGTACACAATAATCTTGTTGCTGTTAGTTCTGAAATGCAACTCTTCAAATCTGCAAAACAGCATCGTTCAAATTGTATTAAAAAATAATCTTATTAAAGACAGTGTGATGTTTTTCCTATACCTTAAGCTTTCTTCTAAATCCATTTTGCACTTCTTAAAATCAAGTGTATATTTGTGTTATCTTAGAAAGTGAGGCATTTTTTATTTTTTTTCAAGAGCTAAAAAGGAAAAGCAACAGCTCCTAAACTGCAAATTGAAAATTAGTTTGTCCTTAGCAAGTGAGATGGTTTTGGCAGCAATCGCACTAAACAGGGATTTTCCAATCTTGGCTGCTAACATGAGATTCCTTGTTTAGGATCACATTGCTTGTAGATTACAGAATTGGCCACAGAATAGACACACTACTCAAATGACAGATTTGTCCAACCTGTGGTGTGTTACAGGAAACGGGGCCATGTTTTGTAAACCAGAGCTAATATTTTCCATCTGTAACCAAGTACAAGACTGATGAAGGACATAAAGAATATTCTGCAATAGAGAACAACTGGAAAACGAAATCCCTAGTCTTAAAAAAAAATATTGTATTTATTTTTTGTTTTCTCTTATTATAACTCATACTGTCCTAAAAATTAATGTTATTCTTTTCTAGAAACATATACCTTACACAGCCCAAAGCAGCTATAAGCAGACGAGTTCTCCAAAGAGACTTGTGTAGCTTTTCCACACTTTAAGGCAAAACATTTCCATTTAGTAGTTGACCTTGTAACATTCCCATGAAAATGCACTGCATATGTTGTTGGGTCAGTTATGATGTGCTTCCTGTCCCCCTCCTTCAACAGGCTCTGCCAAATTTAATTTCTTTTCTAGTATACCCAAACTTCTCTATGTTATAAGAAAAGCAAGACTTCTAGTTTTGATTTACCCCAGCCATCCCTTCTGAATGTGACAAATCCAGAAATGAAGTGCTAGATATTGCCCATGACTGAGCTTCCTCTTTCTCACACGAGGAATGAGCAATGGTAAATAGCTCACATGCATCCGCTTCTGTAAATGCCTTAGTACTTACAGGTTGTCAACTTTGGGTAATTGTTAATAGATATTTAGCATATCATAGTACTAAAATGTACTGCTTCCCATGTGGGGAGGGGAGAGATGAATTCTCCTAAACCACCAAAGAGATACTCCACATTGGAGCTACTCCCCTTTGATAGTGGGCAGAAATAACAATGCATCTCTTCCTGAAATAGGCATCTCCAGGAGGCGGAGTGAGTCCTGCCCTCAGCTGGCCGTTTCTCTTCCCCAATTGTAAAGAAAGAGCTGCAGATGTTTACATTGTATGTCCCTGATCCTGTGATGCTGAGCATCTTGCAGCCTGTAGACATAACATGTGAACACCCCTCCTTTTTCTGGTTTGTTCTCCCTAGAGGGGGGCTCACTGGGAGACGCTGCTGCAGTTTCAGAATCGGTTTAAAAGAGAGGGAGAGGCTCTGGCTGGGGTGGCCACAGGGCACTTCTCTGTCAACAGCTCTTGGTCCATCACACGTGGACCAAGTGTGTGTGTGTGGACAGGAGTTCACTTTTGCAGGATTGGAACTGTGTTTAAGAAGGTAGGGCCAGAAGTGCCAGTGTGAAAGTGAAAGCTGTAAAAAAACCAAAAACAATTCTTAATGACCCTCAATGGATGACAGCAGGGTTCGAGAGCAGAGACACTTGCCAGGCTGGGGCTTCCAGGGCTCTGAGGCAGTGTACCCAGCAAATGGTGCTGGTTTATGCAGAACAGATGGCAACAGGAGTTTCACACTTGTAGATGGGGCTTTCTAAAAGGGCAGAATTTCCCTCCAAGTAATTCTCTGAGGTTACGGTGCCTGCAACAGTTATGGGGCTGTATTTTAACCACAGTGTGAAAAATGCTGTATATATAAATAGTCCTCTGGCCAGTTGAATTCAATAGCGATGTCTGCTATATGGGCACAAAGCCCATGACTGGCCAATTTTATTTTTTTTCCATAAAGATTTTTACTCCTGTAAACCATTGTGCACACTTCCACCCTAGTTCCCACCTGCCCAGAGTAGCACATGGCTGATCTAGGACTGTCATGGAGGTGTACAAATATTTCAAAGTGCTCCTAGAAAATAGGTTTTACATAGAAAGATTAGCAAATCACTGTTGGGAATCACAATTCAATTATGTATATCAAGTGAAATAAAGTACCAGAGATTACTTTCTTTGACCAGACAATGGACCCAGCTGTAAAATTTCAGTTATTACTAACTTATTTCTGATATATTAACAGACAACTTATTTAAATTCTCAGTGCTTGTAAAACACAAAGTTAATTTTCAAATAAAGTTTAGTATCAAGCAAAATGTTTTTCTCATACTGAGCAACAGACTTTACCAGGAGGAAAGAGCTTGTAGTGATGTTGCAGCCCCAGCCTTCAGTAGGATATATGAGATAAATGCTGGTAACTTCTCAAATTGTAACAGTATTAGGGACTGGTACTTGGAAGAAGCTGTCGTCCTACCTTAGGTAATCAGTGTCTATTAAAATAGTGATGGAAAAAACTGGAGACTGTGATTAGGAGGTGGTTCATCTGAGGGAATGGGTACCTGCTTAAGATGACCACTGTTTCAGACTGGGGTCTGTTGGGAAACAAGGTCTTTTCAGAAAAATGAGGCAGCTGAGCCTACACAACTAGTGGATCTCTTGCTGTTTGCAACTACAAGATAAAAGCCAGCTTTAGCAGACACACACTTTTCTGTTCAGCATTTGCCAGAAACACCCATGATCAGTGTGACTGTGTCTGCTGATTGGGACTTTGTTTATGAGTAGCACTGGAGCTGGAGGTAGGTTTGGGGCTGTCAACACAGAGGGTTCAGACATTTAGTGTGGGAACCTAGTCCTGCATTACTTCATAATGCAGTTATCAAGACAAGAGCTGGCACTTGCAGGAACTGCTCCTCTCTGGAGCAGGGTTAAGCTTTAGTTTTCCTAAACTGAACTAAACACTTCTGTAGTATTAAGGCACCTTTTAGGGCTGAGATGGAGACTTTAAGTCCTTGGCTCCTTGTACTGTAGTTAAAGCTGGATGAGGAAAGGGAGAATGCTTTATCATGTCTAGTGTTGATCAGGAGGCACCATTTGTTAAACTGAGCCAGCCTTGCAGCTACCAGTACTAGGACTCCAGGTGGGCCCCGTAACCAGTGTGCTAGTTTTGATTCAGGTCTGAGTCACCAAATGCTAGAGCCAGTGACAGCTGGGGATGGACGTTGCCATGGAACTGCAGATTTGCTTCTGCTCTTTCCCTGCCTTTCGGGTTTCTGCTGGAGCCTGGGTCCGGGTGTGTGGTTGTCTGGTAACTCAGCCTGGGGCAGTGCTTGCAGGTGGGATTAACACTGGATTAAGTAAAGATACGGGACTAAAATGAATTTATTTGTTCAGTTCTTCCCATTTTCCCAGTTTGGGAAATTTACTTTTCAGCCTGTCCCCACCTCACTCGGAAGCTCCTTTTCTGGGTGATACGTGAATCTTCGAGCACAGCTCTGACCCTTTACATTTCTTTTCAATGGTAAATTGTTATTTATAGCAAGGAGTTTGACAGAGGCTGTGGAATTATTGGCTGTATGTTTTATACAGCAAGCCAAATGAGAAACAAAAATAATTTGGATTCAAGTTCCTCTAAGCCCAAGCTCTGCATTAGCTCTTGCTAATGGGATTCATGGGATTCATAAAATTCTGCATTAAATCCTTTCAGATTTGTTGAATTCTTCTATTATCTTGCAGAATTTAGGCCTCTAGCTTTGGTGTAGCTGGAAATTTGATAGCAGACATGGAAGAAGATGGCATATAAACTGTTAAATTACTGCCACACGAGGACAGGGACAGGAGTAGTATGTGGAGCGAAGGGGACTGTGGCGTTACCATTTGGGAAAACCTGTTGTGTTTTGCAATGTTTCTCCAGGATGGGGAATGACCTGGGATGGCCCGGGGACATATCTGGGCACAACTCAGAGTCATACACAAACACGTGGCGAGGGACTGACTCGCACTTGGCCCTGACAGTTTGCTTTTCCATTGGCACAGCGGGTAGGTCGGTCACCACACAGGCAAATTAAGAGGCTGCCATTTTCCTGTGGCATGAGACTGAGCTCCTGGGGTAGGAAAGTCATTGAGAGGGCAGTACGAAAAGCCAGAACCAGATACGATTGTAAACTGCTGGGAAAACACAAGGGGAAAATGGAGAAAACAGTTGTAATATTTATAAATGTTACCTGCATCAAACTGTATGCATCTTGGTGTTGTGAAAAGCTCTGGCAGAGCTTTGCAAAGAATTTGGTCTGCAGTGAGATGGGAGCAGATGAAAACTGGAAGTGATCATGTTAAAACTCATGAGGTTTTTAGCATTCCAAATGTTCATGTGGGCCAGCTTGTGTTGCCTCTGTTTTAATCACCTGCTTGCTGGTCAGTATTTTCCTCTTCCTCCCTGGACTTTAACAGAGCAGCAGTCTAATAAAGTACTGGATTTCTTTTCCTCCTCTGTTCTCCCTGTTAGGAAGAGGAGTTAAATGCCCTGGCAGGCAGATCTGAAGTGTGTCCTGGAGCTTTTGCAACATCTAGTGAGGGTCCCCATGTTGCATGTCCAGTGCTGTCCTGTCAGACTAGAAATGGGAGTTTTGGTGTTGCTAAAAGGTGAGAAAATTCAGTATTTAGTTCCTTTCCTCATATCCACCTATCTTGCTTAGCCCTACACATTACAGTGGACTATGCTCAGGTCCTTGGTGATCCTGGGCTTTCCCAGTCCATCCTGTTCTTCCACATATTGGCTGTACACTTAGCCCAAGGCTCCGTGTGTTAAACCAGAAGGTCCTGAGGGCTCTTACCCCCAGTCTCCCTGCGGTGCCCGTTGTTCACACTTTCCTCCCCGTGGGGGGCACTGCTGGAGGCTGATATTTCATATTGCCACATTGCCATGACCCTCCATGACAAGGAGAAAATTTCAGTCGCTCGCCTCATTGGGTCACAAACCTTTCTGAGCACCGCAACTAACAGCCCGGGTAAGTGGAAGATTAATTTCTATACCACCTGGCGGCAAGCTGTGGATTAGGCTGCCATCCCTCCTGTGGGGCTAATGGTGGAGGAACAGGGCACTGGAGCACCCAGACAATCGGCCTCTTGTTTAAACAATGAGCTGCTCGGTCTCGTTAGCCAGCGCTCTTAAATTTTTGTTTTATTCTGGTATGTAGGCTTGTGTGATGTGGAGAATTGCTTCAGCTCAGAGAGACTGCAAACCTGTTCAATTAAAGGAAATGCTCAGATCCAGCTGTTGGTGTCTCATGAATGCCAGCGCTCCTCACGGAGTAAATAAGACTGACACACTCTGGCCTTGGAACAGATACAATGATTTGTGCCTTAATTCTCCTCAAAAAAGAGCCTTTGTTAGGGATGGATGGTTGGGGAAAAGGGGAGGAATGCAAAGCTTGGTGCAGAAAATGCCCAGCGAGACAAAGTCTTCTGCAGATAACAGTGAGGTCTCTATCGTGTGAGCCCCGTATCAAGGCACCATAAGAAGCACGTACAGTACAAGCTCCTGTTACAGATATAGAATTGTCTTGTAAATTTTGAATGCTTTCCTCTCATGAAAAAAACATGTGTTGCAGAGTAACTTACCCTATGCTTTCACTTCCAAGAAACAGACTAACTAGCATAGCTGTGGTGGGCAGGCACTCACTGCCTGTGCAGGACCATGCTCTGCACCATTTGCATCTGGTTTTTCAGTTGCCTTGGTTTTGGTGATGCCACGCTCGTTCCTGGGGGACAGGATTGTCTGGGCAGTATTGGATGGTCAGTTGGCTATGACAGATGCCTTTGTACAAGTCAGGAAAAAAAAAAGTGTGTATGTAAAATATGTGTGTGTTCTATATTTTTTGGTACATCTATATGTTATTTATAATATATAAAAATTATAATATTTTATAGATATATTTATACATACAAAAGGCCAGAGCAGTTTCAGTAGGTGCTGAATACGCTTCAACTACAATGCACAGCAGCCAACCTAATGCTTTTGGCTCAACCAGGAACCAGTGAAATAAAGAGGTAACACCTCTACTCTGGGTGTACAATGGCATCTGCACACTCGATAAACAAGTCTGCTTTGGGACAATAAGATGGGACAGATCACCAGAAGAAATGTCCATCTTCATCTGGCTATTTACCCATATATGTGTATATATAGAAATAAGTATACATGTACTTGTGTGGGGCTGTGTGTGTGTATATGTATATGCATTTATGTACCTGCATGTATTAAAAAAAAAAAGTAATTAAAAAAATCAAATGCCTGACTTTCTTGTCAGGTCAAGAAACGGCTGCAGTGTTTTAAAGCGGTGCAGAAGATGCAATAGCCTTTAGGTCAAAGTTCTGCAGCTTTTCTAATGTGTGACACTCGTTTCAGGCAGCAGCTGAGGCCACAGCCTCTGTGCATGGAGTTTAACCTCTCCTGCTGGATGGTGAAATATTGGAAAACCTTTGAAGGACTGCAAAGAAGGGAAGGAAATCATTACCATGTAGTAACAATGTGTTTAAGCAACCAAGGTACGAATAGCACCCTTTGTCCCACCCTTTATTATCGTGTATATTTAATTATTATTATAAAAATAAATATTAAATATAACTACTAGTAACAAATTGAAAGAGCTGCTTTGTAAATCAAAAATAAGTACTGCTACCATTCAGCATGCCGTGATGTATATATGGCTTTCCTTCAGTTAAGTTAAAATAGCAAAACCAGAGCAGCTGTGGCTCCGTTGATGAGATGGTATAAGCCAGAGTTGTGGCCTTAAGGTGAAGGGGCTGAAAACAAGCACATAATGCCTCTGTGGTTGGATCAACTATTACTGCATAAGAATACAGAGTAAATAGTCAAAAACATCTAAGTAGCTCCAGAGCAAAAGCCCCATTGAGGTTTTTGGTTCCTGACTAGTGTAGATGCTTTCAAGACTTCTCCCCCAGCAGGTCAGCAGATACCCTTAGACAAACAGTGACACAGACAGATTGTTGCTGTGAGGTGTCTCTAACCGTTAACCTTGCTTGGGATTTTGGTTTGTGCAGATACGCTGCCGTGAGGAGGAAGAGCAGAAAGGTTGTATCCAGGAGCTACGGTTCTGTTACCCCACACTTGGACATCTGTCCTGCCATGATGGACATGCTGCACTGGACCAGTCTGTCTTGCACCTTCACCTCCAGGACTGCAGCAGACAGGGTGAGTCTTGCTGTAGCAGAAACCTGCTGATGTGCACAGAGGGAATGTTACCCCACCACCTCCCTTGACAGGGCTTCAGCTCACACAGAGCAGGGCTGTGCAGTGAGGGGGAGTGGGACACACAAAACCCTTTCAGCCTTGAAAAATGCCAGTGGGGCTGCAGGCAGGCTCCTGTTGCAAGCAGCCAGACTGGCTGGCACCCCAAGAGGGTGCTTCATCCCCAGACAGCTGCAGCCGGCTCTGACAACACCCGGGCAGGAGGGAGGGGGATGCGATGGCTCAGAGCAGGATGGAGGGCAGCTTTGGAGGGAACCTCAAGTGGCACCCAGGAGCACTTCTTCATGTGCCACACAAACCACTCACCTGAGACAACAGCCACTCATTCACGCTCCATGCACAGGGCACAGAGCATCTGCTCTGCCTGACAGTCAGCCTGCTTCCCCACTGCTCAGCCCTGCAAACCAGCTCCCCAGCTCAAGCCCATGAGCTGCAGGCATTGCCTGAGCAGGAACACTGCGCTCCCGGGGACTGAGCATCACTTTGATTCACATCATCTTCCTGCTCCCTGTGGGCACAGCAGTGCATAGCAGGCAGATGCTCTCTATGCCCAGCTTTCTCACATCTTAACCTCTCCTAGTGGTGTTAACAAACCAAGCCTGGAGCAACAACCATACTTCTGTTGAGCCTGGATAGAGTAAAGCACCAGGATTGCTGTCCTGGGCTGGAGAGACCAGGACCACTCCCCATCTTTGCAGTGTACATAGCCAGGCAGCCCCTGAGCTGCCTCCCAGTCAGGAGGCATCATCACTGGAGACCTCCGAGTTTAGAGCAGTAGATGTGGATGTTTCCTCCAGCATCCCTGTTTGAGACCCACATTATAAAAGATTTATGAAACCACTAAATTTTGCTTAGCTCGAATGAATTTTGGTTACAATACTTTACGTTTGAAGACAAGGTGCCCATGTGTCAGCCATAGCACTTGACAGTTAATGCTTACACAACATCAGAGAGTACCACCATAAGATACCAGTTGAGTCCATCACACCCATTCCGGTCCATAAAGCTTATGTTAAGGCAATTAGTTTCCAAATGAGCTATCACATTAACTGTGCTATTAGACTCATTCATCAGGTTACTCACTCATTGTTCTATACAGGTGAATCCCCCCTCGGTTTGGGCATTTTTAAAAATTTATTTATTCATTGAGTCAGAGGCAGGTAAGTGCACCCTCCTCCCACCAACAGCCCTCCACCAGAAGTTGCTCACTCACAGGTTGGAGCCACCAGCAGTACACATCCATGGGGGGGAGACAAGCACTCTGCCCACAGAGTTGATGAAACCTGGACAAACTGAACAACTCAGAACTGCCCCATAAGGGGTACAGCTCTTCAGTGCATGAGACTACCTCCTGCTAGACCCCTCTGAGGCACTGATACCAATTTAATGGCTATTAGCAGTAGAGTGGTACAAGGTAGTTTTTCCTGTGTCATGTTGAAGGGAAATTACACCTTGGGTCTTCTGTTCTATCTGAAAAAAAGGTTTTACATTACACATCCAACTCCTATTTCAGAAGGGCTTTTGATATCACTGGTAGGGGCAAGGAGGGACCTACACACCTTGCTGGGGAAGGGTCACACAATGAAGATGGACACCCAACACAACACATGCTGGTGACTTCTCCCATCCTAAGACTCAGGCAAACCTGCTGCAACCTGCCAGCCATCCAAGGAGGCCTCACAGGTGTGGAGGGGGACATTTCAGCAAGCAGCCAGAGAGACCTAAACCAGCTACTGTCAGATCAAACAGTAAGTGCTGCCTTCATGAAGACATACAAGTAAGACTGTATAACCATTGCATCTGTCAAAACTATGAGCTCTTGGCACTCCTATCCAATGTCTGTTCTTCCAAGGTAGAGGCATGAACAGATTATACCACAGGCACTGAGAACAAAATTGTTTTCTTCCAAGTGTCCTATATTCTTCTGTTGCAGAGAGTTCATGCAAGTGGCACTCTGACATTTACTGTGATCAAAGTACAATTTAATTAATCTGGAACAGTTTGCAAACCCAAGGGTTTTCTACAGTTCTCACAAGAAAAAAACAAAAAAAACCCAACGTTAACTTGGACCCACTGTCTGAGACCACTTTTAGTCCACTGCTTCATACAGGACGATTCCAGCTAATAAAGACACTTTTCCAATCCTAGGAATAGCTTTGGACCATCTGCCTTCACTAAAAGAAAGGCCAGAAAAACTTCTTTTGCCTTCTTCCTCCCCAACATGCAGATGCATAATATCTTCTGGAGACTTTGAATATTTGAAACAAGAGATAGTCATTTGTCTTTATAGGCTGCATCAAATGGTGGATTTAAAACAGTTGGAAGTATACAGAGCAGGGTAGGAATAAGGAAACTTAGTTTGCCTCCTTGGTAACAAAATCTACAGCACAGCAGGAGAACAGAGCATGATAATTAGGGAATTACAGCTGTTAGTCACAGAAAATATGCTGCAGTTGCAGGTCAGGGACCTGAGGTTGTGGCGCAGGAAGGAAAACTGTAATTTAGAGTCTGCAAGGAACTCACTGAATGTATTAGACTTCTTGCTACTTATAGCATCTCTACACCTGTTTTTCAAGGAGGAAATCAAACAGACAAGAACAACATAGATCAGCAACAAGCACCAAGCTTCTCTGCAAGAGTCAGGCAAGAACTACTTTCATAAGAATCACTTTTAATAAGAAGAAACTAATATTCCATCAACTCCTGTTCATGGCAACTCCCTAAGCAGGACAATCAGTAGCATGAACTTTTAAGATGAGGGGGAGGACTAAACTTGAGTTATTCTGGGAGACAGCAGCTTCCTTAAGAAGCACCAGTTGTTACAAGGGATGTACAACGTAAGTCCCACTAGAACAGGGATTGGCTTGGAGACCTCTCTGTATTAAAGCCAGATCCCTGTGTTAAGCTTCCAGCAAGTGGTTGCTGTCCCTGAAGGATGTGAAGGGAAATATAAGCCTCGGATAGAAGACAATAACACTTTATTTTCCTAGCCTTCACCTTAAAAAAATAAAAGAGGGGTATAATCCAATCAAAGGCACAAGAATAAACCCAACAGATACCTGCTATGACATCATTTAGGCAACTCTGATAATAGTTTGTCCAAAAGCCATTTAAAGGAAAAGACCTGTTAGTACAGTTTATGACCAAAATACTCAGCAAGCATCATCTGAGAAATGCTGTACCACCTCCACTTCTTCCACCGGGAGCTGGTCCCACCCCAGAAGAGCAGAGTGTGCTACAGCTACTACACACCACAAACCTTCACCTCACTTCAGCTCTCTCCAAAGCTGGGCAAGAGGCTGTCATGACCATACCCCTTCAGAGGTGGATTTTTATATGGACAGAGACCTTATGGCATTTTTCTCATCATATTCCAAGTGAAGTTGTATGCAAGTGATGTCCAGAGCCACCCGAAAACTGGACTCTCATTTAAATTGAGAAAAAGTGGCTTTTCTAGACCCTGAAGGGTGTTAAGTTCTAACATTCTTTCGGTAAGTTATGGAAATTCATTAAAGATAAACATGTTCACACTGCAGTGAGTACAAATGACACCTGGAAAGCTAATCTATTAAATTTCCGTGATTTCCTTGTAACCTTTGATCCAGCTAAATCCTCTGTAAGGAGTTCCTTTTATTTTATTCTCCAAATGTCTCCCACCCTGTGTTCCACACTGATCGTGTTTGGGTTTAGTCTTTTTAGACAATCTTTCTTTACTAAAACTTTAATGCATGGAAAAGAATGTTCCTTATATCTCTGTCCTTAAGTCAAGCTGCTTCAGAGGCAGAGAGCTGACTCTTACAGGTGAGAGCTGGAGCAAAGGGAATTTGAGGAAACATAAATTTACAGAGGAACAAAAGAAACACCCACCACTCCCTGAGGCTGGCCAGGAACTGTCAGCCTCTCTTCTTCAGACCTGCATCTGTACAGCTTGGCCACACAGCTCAGATTCAAGGCCAACACCAGAGACCTCAAGCCATGAAGCTCAAAGCCCTCCATAGGGCATAACTTGCTCATTCCAATGTTAATAAACAAGACATCCAGCATTTGCTCACTGTACCAGCGAGCAGCTTTGCATCACATCTGAGCCAAACTCAGGCTTTCTACGGAAGAGCAGCTATTAATAATTTCACAGCCCAAGCCTGCTGACCAGTAGCCAGACCTCCCCAATTCTCCTTGAAGGCTGGCAGTACACCATGCAGATCAACTAATTCAAAATATTTTGGGCAGGAAAGTACTTCAGTGTCCTAGACCCTCAGACTGTCCTATGCCAGCCTCTGTTTCAAGGTGATCTTACATAAACTGACGCTCATGGTTGTGCAGGGTGCCACTGCAAGAGCTCAGAGGTGAGCAAACCCCCGGGGGCTCTGGGCTTAAACCCATTCCTCAGTACTCTGCCAGCCATCTGGGTGTCATGTCTTTCTGACCTTTTGAGCTCTGGAGACAAGTAACAATTGCTTACCCTCAAATCAAAGGGGTAAAATACTTTTATTCTCCTTGGTGAGTTGCCCAGTCACGCCAAATTCTTGATGGTGACCTCTTTCCTGCCCTGTTTCTGGTTAGTAGCAGACTGGCAAAGCCAGATTGGCTCCCAAACTCAGAAGACAACCTGTATTCTCCATATTATTGAGATACAGCACCTCACAAAGAAGAGCCATTGCTGCCATTTGGGATGGAATTTCTTTACATTATGAAAAAATAGTAGCTTAGATGCATTTGAGTCTTGTAGCCTTTTCACCAGAGCCACTTAACCATAATGATGGAATATTTGGTTTTAAAACTTTCCAGAGGAAGACTGTAATTTGCATTTTAGAGTCCCATGTAGTGACTTGCCCAATATGTACTTAACACCAAATAAGTTTTCTTGCTAGTACTTATGCAGTCATTTCTATGAGGGAGACAAGGATTCACCGGGTCTTGGTGCAATGTAGCCATCATATCTCAGTAAAGTTTCAAGTCCATCCCAATAGTGCCAGGTCCTTGAAGCCATTTTTAGCAAGCAGAATAAGTAAGTATTTAAGGTCAGATCCTTCTCTGAATAGACAAGAGCCAATGGGCAGCTGTTTCTCTGGAAAGATTTTGCCAGCACTACAAATGCCCCATATGGAAGCGAAAAGATGCTAGTTCTGAGCAATAAATGCATGTCAGATGACACTGCCACTAAATATACCTGGTGACTGTTAACACAATTGTTTTGCTTCCAGACTGGTTACCCTCTTTGGTGTGGGCAGCAAGGGCATCTTAAATGAAACAGCCCCAAGATGAATTTAGTTTAATCACCAAATGAGGAAATGGGGAGGGGAGAAGGGGGGGCAGGGAAGAAGGGAGGAGAACCAATATTAAGTGTGGAAATTAATACAAAAACCTGTTGGGATATTAATAGTGTGCTGAACTAATAAGATGCAGCCAAAGCCATGAAGGTTCTGTAACTCCGCAGCAGCTGCTACTGTGAAGTAAGAGACTAGAGTGGATCTGTGTATTCACAGCAGTTATCCGAAAGCCCAGGCATGTAAATCCACTCAGAATCCCCACCAACACAAATACTTTAAAAGCAGACTCAAAAAGCTCCCGTAAACCCACTAAGCACAATAGCTAAAGTTTCCACAAGAAATAATTCAGAGCATTACAGTTATTGTCACAGCGACGGGCTAAGAGCCGCGCTGGACTCAGCGTGGAGCAGCAGCTCTCGGCGAGCACAGGCTGTGCTGGTGCTGGCCCTCTGGGTGGCTTAAAAGCTGCCTGGGACAGGAGCCTTTAACATAAGTCTGGCCCATATAAGTATGTTAGATAGTGACTGCTTAAAAAACATAAAAGCACATTGTCTTTTTTTTTTCCTTTGCATGCACCTACAGGCAAAGTTGGTTTGTCTGTCAACAGATGAGACAAGGCATCTGATTCCTTCAAGAGTTTGATTCTAGAGACAAGAAGCCCCTTCAGCCAAGCTCCAAGCCCTGCCTCAAGAACTGGGAACCAGCAATGCCTGCACCATTCAGGAACACATGAACCACGTGGAGAAGGAATACCAAGGTCCAACTTCACAACTCTCAAGGGAAAAATCAAGTTTTAGTCTGGAAGCATTGTGTCCACAGTTTCTGTCAGAGGGACAGCCACAGGAGGTCAAGGCTGCAGTGCCCAGACTGCTGAGCTAACAAGCAGCAATGCCTCACTGAAGAGCTGACGCTGTAAGCAGTCCCCCACAGATGGGTCTGCCCTAGAGCTTTTGTTTAGGAAAGAGCAGGGGTTTGCAGCCTAACATTTTCAGTGGAATGTTTAACATTTGCGTGTCTGCTGCCCAGCTCTCACTCTTCCCCAGACACATTCAGGGCTTCAGGTCAGTATGTTGGTCAGTCAGGTGAGGGCTTGCCATGGTTAACTATTCCAGAGACAGCTCTCTGAAGGCTGAGCAGCAGCCTGATATTAAGAGAGTATTAAGTGTCATTTTGTTAATGAATCTTTTTAGAAGAATTACAGTTTTGAAGTCTCATGTTAAGCTTTTGTCACTAGCAGAGGAGGGGAGATGTCGGGTTACTTAACTGCTGTTGTGACAGTTATCAAATGGAAGAGACCAGTGACTTGAAGAGAACATTGCAGTTCACAGCAAAATTCCACTATGCTTTTCATTAGGTGTGTCCAATTACTTCCAGTATAGATTAACCAGATCATTGAAGGCAGGTTTGCAAAAACTGAATTTAACACTATTAGCAAGAGATTTGTTTCTCATGAAGTAGTCACAAAAGTCTAAAGCTACTTTGGAGATCTCTCAGAGCCTTCAAAATCTTCCCATGTGCTTCACTGACAAGATTCAGGACACTAAGGCAGCACTTGATGTTAAGTTTGTGCAACAGAATAAAAAAACCCAAGAACTTACGAGGGTCAGCTCCAGCAGAGTTGACTTCACAGTGCACTTTCAGGCTGCTAAGCAACTGTAAATGCAGGGAGATGGCCCACAACACTATTCTACTGACTTACTCATGCAAAGCATCGCTAAGAGAGCCACACAGGTAATATTATAGATTCTCCTCAGTCCTACTACAGGTTCAGTTACCATTCTTGTTGCAAACTAACAAGTCAGCTTCAGTACCTTTAGTTAGGCCACAGAGCAAGTAAGAAAAAGAAAATAGGAATGATACCGTGCAACTCCACCATTGGTAGTGTGGACTGTAGTTTTCTCTAAAAGTTTAACCAATCCTGCTGACTCAGACAAGTTTCTTCTAGAAAAACTTAGGGTTTGCTATTGCCCTGACGTGCAGAAAGAGAGCCTCATCCTATTTGCAATACCCAGCTCCAACAAAAGCAGAGTACATCATCCTATTTGCAATAGGAGACTTTAAAAGCAGAACACGTATCAAAATCTTACTGAAAAGATGCTTTAACCACTTCATGTACGGCAAAAGTGACAGAGGCCTATTCACTTTATCTCTATTTCAAAACACAAGTAGGGAGTGGTGCAAGGGCTAACATGAGGACAGAAATCCTGGAAGAGCCTGGTGCTTCCAGTAACCCCAGGACACCTCCACGGGCACCCTGAGGCTGAAGAACATTCCCATCTGAACCCAGCACCTGCTTACCCCAGCCTTCCCTCCCTGCATTAACCAGAAACACACCAACCTTCACCAAGTACGCTCTCAGGAGTGCTCAACAGGATTAGGTACAGGAGGTGGTAAGAACAGCAGCTCTGTTGCAAGGAGACAGGCATACAGTTGGCTTCAAGGCATACTCCTGTTAGATAAGCAGCAAGTTTCTCAGTGGCAGTTTATCCAGTCTACCAAACACTAAGGGCTGTTTGTGCTCCAAATTTGATCATTAGCTGCCTGAGCAACATCCAACTTAAGACTATTCTCTAGAAACAGACCAACTGGGCCCTATTTTTTCCATGTCAGAACAAGAGGAGGAAGAGATCTACACGGAGGGCAAACAGGCACCCAAAGCACACCTATGCCTAGTTCCCTTACTGCCTGCATCTTCTCCTTACTAAGGGGAATTAAGGCTGGAAAAAGCTTGATTATCTGAACAGTGCTGGGATCCTATACCTTGCCTTTTTGCAGTTGGGTGGAACTAGACTGGGCGTGCAGCAGTGTGGGGTAAGCCATGCACACATGACTGAGATAGGAAGAGGCACGAATAAAACCTCAAGGGCTTTCTCAGACCATCCTGTCATTCAGTGTAAGAATCACAGAGGAAACAACTCCACCTTACCTGAGCTGAGCATTGAAACTAATCAAGCTCCAACATTAAATAAGCAGATACTTGTTCAAGCACAAGATAGCAGCACAGAAATAGGCTAGGTGGGTTTTATATTAGCACCCAGTTTCAATCGGAAAACATTAGCAAGATCAAGAAGAGGCAGTCATGTTTTACAGTGACCAACAGAATTTAAGGAGAATTTCAGTATGGTACTCCTTTCTTCAGGAGTCAATCAAGAGGCAAAAGGACAGGTTTTTCACAGCAGAAACCTTATTCTTCAAAGCAACATCTGTTGCTAGTTGCAATAGCTATATAAACACTCTGAGCCCCTACTACAACATACTTATAATACAGAGTTGAAGGTTATAATATCTAGATCTCTGAGCTATGGTAGTCCTTGACATTATCAGAAACAGGAGTTAACAGGATGCCTGCACTGGACTTCATACAAAACAGTTTTCAGTGTTGCTATCCTGACTACACAGCAGTCAGGAAAGAACATTAAGATTTCGTAGACTTAAAGAAAGTACTTTTCACACACATTTCCAAGGAAAAACCCACCTCTGCACACACTGCCAGGAACCAAGTGCTGCTGCAGCAGACGAAGGGTCTCCCAGCCACATCCCAAGGAAGAGCATTTCTGTTGCTGCTCTTTGCAACTGCCACAGCACACGCCATGTGGAAAGCGCTGCGCTCGTACCTACTCAGCAGGGGCAGTGGAAGTTAAAATCCTTTTGCACCAGGGCTGCTACAATGCATCTTCTCCACGCAAGCAGCTTTGTAGCTTAATTGAAGTTCAGACTATAGTTCTGAGCTATAAACACTTGTTTTACTAACCAAATTATTATTCATCTGATGTATTTGCCTTCATCCACAGACAGATTTCAGCATGGACCAAACCTGTAAGCTTTTCCCGTCCTGCGTTCAGACCAGCCACCACTTAATTATCAGAATTCAATTAGAGGTGGTCTTAAAACTAGCAAGGAAAAACAGGTAATGAATGTAAAACCTATATACAATAAACTTAAGATGTGGGATCATGAACGAAAATAGGTGCTGAAAGCACTTGGGAGTTAGTCTCAGGTCTCACCCGAGAGTCATCTAGTTCAAACCCCCCTGCAACGAGCAGCCTGCATGAAAGCAAGCAAAACCAGAAAGGCTCATCCATCTACTGACTCATCTGCCTAAAACTATTATGTCAAAGAAAGCTTGAACAGAATCTGAAGATTTTTGAGGAGAACATGAAAACTCTAGAAGCTGATACCAACATATTTCTGAAAAGGCATTATTTCATAGCACAGATATATGTTTCTTTGTAGCATCCAGAAATTATATTTGACTGTTGCTTTTTAGTGAGAACTGACAGTGCACTTCATACTACTCGAGAGGCAAATGAAAATTCAGGGCCTCCTACCAGGTGCATGTTTCTTATTTCTGAAATGATAACTATGCTGTAATTGTGACCTGGAAGTTGGTGTTATTTCAGAATTGTCTTATTAATTCCTATCACTCCTATTCTGCAGATGTGTAAAATCACCCTCTTTACTATATTGCTCATGATTCTCTTAATTATCTGCTAAGGTTCCAAAATCTGTTATGAGCTTGCTGCTTGCCTGTTACCACTCCCCATCTTTTTTTCTCAAAATGCTTTGATGTTCTCACCATTTCCTTGGGGCTGACCATGACTAGCTATCTGCTATCAAGCCTGCCATGGAAGGAGGCTGGTAGGAGGAAGATGGTTTGGGGGGTTTGGAGGAAGACATGAGGTCATGAGGTCAGTATCCCCATTTCTGAGCAAGCACCCACAATTAGGTAATTAGTTGGCCACTAGCAACGAAGGCACCAAACGTGCTTGTTGCACAAGTGTGTGACCACAGAGCGATAGTCTGACCCTTTCCTCGAGTCCCCAGCTCCTCCCAGCTATGCCGGGGTCATCCATCAAGAATTTACCACTCACTCCCTCCGATATTTTTGCCAGTGAGGGAGAAGCAGGGAGACAGAGAGGCTGCTCGTTTGGTATTTTTGCTCACTGCTTCCATGGTGCAGTGACATCCTAAACAATACCAACCAAGCTCTACCAGATTTTTGGGAGTCTTAACTCTAGAGACCTCGCAACACCCCCATGTGGTTAAGAACAGGATATTGGCTGATGCCACCCACCACTGAAACAGACACCCCTAGGCTGGAACGAAGCAGCTGTATGACACCACGCAGCAACACTTCACAGCATTTTAGGGTAGAAAGCAATTAACCTTTGGCTGAATCCCCTTAGCTCCAAGCTACAAAAAGAGTGTTTGTTCTGTTTTCTTCTCTACCCCCTACCTCCCCCAAGTCTGCACAGCTCTGGTGTTCTCATTAGCTCACTGACCTGGCTGCTTTCTGGACCCTGAAATGGAGAACAACAGTTGTCATCAAATTAATGGTCCGTTTATTCAGACATTAATTTTGCTTTTTTCTTGCTTCTGCTCCATAGTAGTGGCAGCCAGTTCAGATAAAATTAAGGTGAGGGTATAGCACATTGTAGTTTTGTTCAGATGATTAATACACTAGAGCAGAGATCTACCCGAGATCTCAGCTGTACTTTAAAGCAAGTTCAGGCAAGGTCCCCTTTACAGGTCTGAAAAGAGCTTCTACTTCAACTGGGGAAAGACATTTTTCTACTCACTGCTGTTTCTTGCTAGGTCTGATTGAAATTTAGTACTGTTTTCTGTACTTACACAGAACCTTCATTTTCAGGTCCAGCCCTAAGATAGAGCTTCCCAGTCTGCCAGCTAGATTGTGAAAGCCTGGAAATCCCAGCAGAGCCAGCTGTCCCTTAGATCCTGAATGAATATCCTATATAGCATAGGCAAAGAGTGAATGACTTCAAAAATCAGAAGGTAGATCAATGAAGATTTAGGAATATAATCTGGGTCAGAGTCAACAAGTGGGACTCCTTCACCTTGAACATATATTTCATATATTTCCGAGTCCATCTGCCCCAGAGGCAGAGAATGGGCTTGTCTCAATTAAAGGCTACCATCAATTTAAGCCAGGCCTGATGAGTCCTGTCCTTGAAGAAGCATCACCTCCTCCATCTGGGCTCACTCCAGTCAGTTCTTGTGCCACACCAGCGTGGCCACCTCTACACACTCAGCACAGCTCTCTGCTTCTGCTGAGCCAAAGATTGGGTTTGTGTTGTCCTAAAAACATGCATCAAACTTTTCACAGTTGCATGCAGGCCCTAAATATAAGTCAGGATAGTTCCTAGCCAGCATCAAGGAGATGCATTAAATGACCTTAGGGGTTACATTACAGAGAAAAACAGTGTATAACAGCACCTACAAAAATCAAGCTGCTAATCAGCTTAATCCTGTTATTCTTCCACACTCTTCCATAAAGCATGTTTGTAAATGGATATGGTTTGTAACCGTATCACTTCAAGCAGTTCAAGAAACCACTCTGATACCTTCATTTTGGTGCACATGTCTAGCAGCAACCTTTCCAAGAGCATGCTCAGTTCTGATCCATCAGAAATTGGAAGCTGTGGCTGAGGTCACCTGCAGAAGCAGTGGGCAGCTCAGCCAGACCACCAGCAGTTTATGAACTGCAGGGGGAAAAATGCAAAGTCAGCCTGACACAGGAGGAAATGTATTTGCTGTTTTGGAAGGCACCCTTGGGTCTTTCCAGTAACCTTTAGGCACCACTAAGACCTGCCTGGTCATAGAACCAGCAAGCACACACTCCCTCTAACTCACTGAGAACAAGCTCACTGCAGACCCTCAGCCCCAGGCCAAAACCTATTTTGCTACCGTTTCCATCACCCGATTGATGTGAGACTTCTGACTAGGCCTTCCCAAATTAGGATTCTCAGATAAGAAGCGAGCCAGACTAGAGGCACAGACAACTACCTGGGTTTAACTCTGCCTCTTGGCTTGGCTTCAGGTAGTTACTCGTGTGAGTCCCAACCAGGTTGCTGGACCATGCTGTGCCAGGCCACCACACCTCCTCTTGGGCTGTTGAACATCTCGGGCTGTACCCACACAACAGCACGAGCGGTGCCAGCTCAGGCCAGCAGCAGGATTGCCACTGGACTGCTGACAGCAGGTAACACCTTTCCTAGGGGTTATGAGAGTAGATTTGAGAATAATCCAACACCCTCTGATTCCTATTGTGGGTTTGCCATCGTATTCAAACACGAATCTGTTACATTTGTCTTTTCCAGTACCTGAAGTTCCTTTTGCCTTAGTTATCTACAGAAAAGGCTGCTGTAAATGCTCATTCTGGAGGTAAACAAAGGAGTCACAAGACAAAACTAAGAGTCAAAACATATCAGTGCTGTTCTTTCTTAAAAGTCAGCCTCACTAGGGTGATGCGGACAGGAAGAGAGCCTGCATTAGCAGATACCCTGTTAGTGGGCTTAAAGGAGAAGGAATCCATAAAACCTCCAGGAATTCCAGCAGGCTGAGTACCAGGGATCACTTTCACAGTTTAGGAAACGGTTTCATCTCAACCCCCGCAAATTGACCTTGGCAGAACATAGAAAGTTTGCACATAACAGCCATGTTTCTGCTGTGAGTAATCCAGCAATCTAAGTTAATGCTCCATATTGTTGGTGGAACAAAACTTATTATCATATGAATAAGATATTAGAGGGGAAAAAACAACAAAACCAAAAACTAAACCACATTAAAATTATATTGATGAGAATTTCTTAAGTCCATTTAACAAGATCCTTCTACCCATGCAATTTCATCATTTTCATGCATCTTCATGTTTTTTCCACATAATTTTCAGTTTTACACATTACCACATTTTTCCAATACACCAGAAGCAAAGTGTGAGTGCTCAGGCTGAAACAATGTATGCAGGGGGGTACCTTCTTCAGAAACAACCTAGCATAGATCTTTGATTACTCACAGCTCAGTGAAAGAACAGATGGCAGGTGACTCTACAGACAACATATAGAGCCTTACAGCAATATCTTTCTTTTGCTCTCCATTTTGTCAAGCCCGTTGCAAACCCTCAGAGTTACTCTTGTTGAACCCTGCAGATCATCTTGTTGGTCCTGCAGATCAACTGCACACCTGAACGTGACAGGAGACTCTTGCCTGCTGTGGGCCAGGAAGGGAAGGAGCAGCACACTGGGACATGCAGAAGTGGAGGATATTGCTTACATACCTGCTGTCTTACCAAGCAGCTGGGATAAAAATTAGAGGGGATGTTAGCTAAGTTGCATTTCTGGTTTTTATTCATTTTGTCTTCCAACTTAACTAGTTACAGCAACTCTGCAAAAGAGTGTCTAAGCAAGCACAGACTTAAGCATCTAAGGAGCAAAATTTGTGAGTCTCTCA
This sequence comes from Scolopax mira, assembly GCA_004320125.1. Lineage (NCBI taxonomy): Eukaryota > Metazoa > Chordata > Aves > Charadriiformes > Scolopacidae > Scolopax > Scolopax mira. The sequence goes on along the minus strand of BJBW01000301.1, from coordinate 296,142 downwards.
TCTATGTCCTATAAAAGCTCTAAGACTGCACACTGGTACTTTGCAAGGTTTGCTTTCATCTCTTAGAAAAGAAAGCAACTTCAGCAAGTATTCTGTGCCAATTACATGAAAATTAGGTCAGGTATTACCTGTATTAGTCACACTTGTAATCAGTTCAGATGCCCTCTGAGATATAGCAATTTCTGGAAATAAGAACTAATGGATTTGGCCAAATAAGTTCTAACATGGGGGGTGGGAGCAGTGAGAAATATCTCAGGGCTGATGAGGAGTTTAAGCCCAGTGGAAGAGAGATACCTGCTTTTCTACTGAGACAAGGTGTTTTTCCAGCCCAGCTGGCCAGGTAACACCAACTGTTATAGTTTGCTTATATTTAAAGCCTGAATCTAGAGGCAGCGACAAGCTGGCTTTGCCACCTCAAAATGAAGGACATAAAAGCATGAAGAACAGATTTGAGTTGTGGTCCTGTCCAAAAGGTGAGCCTAAGCATTCATTCATTGCTGGAAGCCAGAGGCTGAAGAGCAGCCCATCGGGACTCCCTGCACACCAGCTGGGATAACCAGCAAAGAGTGAAGATGAGCCACTTCACAGGAATAGCTGTAGAGGCAATTAATTCCTCTGGAACAGAAGGAAGAGGCACAGCTCAGGAGTGTCTGCATACAGGTTCTCCACAGTGTTCCTAAAATGATGCAGTAACCAGTACCCCAACGTATGCTCCCTGCAAACGCACACACAGTGGAACCTTGAGGCAGCATCCCCCAAGATGGGGGTGAAAGTGTTATTCCCAGCTCCCATGTTTAGGCTCACAGCTCCTACCAGACAGTGACTGTCACCGTGCCAGTCACACATGCAGCACAGCTCTCCCCAGGCGTGTATATACAGGCTTTTTGTTGTTGCAGAGAAAGAGGGAAGCAAATCAAGGAGAAACGCATTCAGCCCTGTTGTACTTGGCAATGCTGAGTGACAGAACAAGAATTAAGCAGCTCGTGCGATCCCACTATGCAGTAACTTACCAAGAAGCTCCTGCAAGATCTATAAAGTGCCCTTTCATTCTTGCCTGCCCTCAGATGGGCAGGTGCAGGCAGTAAGGCAGGAGTGTAGAAAGAAACTCTTAGCCCTCCAGACAGTATAGTCTCCAAAACTGATATGGTCAAACAGCACAACCCATAAACCAGCCCTTTTCTGTCTGTCATCATTCTTGCCTTATTGTCCTGGGCTTTGATTCGTTCACTGTGAGCGGGCATGCTCCATTTCTCAGCCACATGCCAGCAAACATGTTGGCCTGCTGCCCACCCCAAATACTGTGTAAGCAGGATGGCGCCTCCAATACTTAAAACAATATTTAATGTTTTACATCACTGTGGGCCTGTAGATTATTTTCTAAACCCATGAAGCAACAGTGGATCAGCATGTGGTTTGCTAATGCTGCACAAGGAAATAATACATGAGGGGAAGAGATTAGTGTGGAGCACTTGAAATTACAGTTGGCGTTAGCTACAGAACAACGTATAGCATGTAACGACTCGACTCAGGCTCCACTCTGCATCTAACAGTGGACTCTAAAGAAGGCCCATATGGAAGAAAGCCTGCCAAGGCAGCAGGAAGTTTCCCTAGTCTAGTTCTACCCTCCCAAATCTTTGGGGAAAAGTTTCTTTAGGAACTGCTTAATGAACAGAACTGCTAAATATGGGTAGGGACATTGTTTTCAGAAGAGAGGACACAGGTGTAAGGTAAGAACCTCAAATACAAGCCTGTTTCTCATGCACAAGGAAAAAAAGAAAACATGTCAGGGAAGGAACGACACACTCTAGTTGATGCCGACAGGTACCACAGACCTCAACTTGATACTTACAAAGCATCGACAGACTGTTCTTTGTGCCACTAGTTTTCACAGTCACCTTAAAGATCTGAGCGAACCCCACGGCACTGAAGTGATTAAGACAGTGGTATAAAATGCAGTAAAATGCAAGACTTCAAAACCAGTATTGTAAGTGAAAACTGTTGGCATTTATTAATAAGAGAAAGTTGACTCAAACCACATGAGGACATCTTACACTGTCTTCTCATCTATATTTGCTTGTTCAGTGATCAACTCTGTTATGAAATTAATTTTGCAGGACTAGTGATAGTGAAAACAATTTTCAGTTGCTTTATGTTTGTCACTGCTCAAAGTGACAGCAAGGAGCATACCTGCCTTTGCAGAAAAGAAGTCTCACAATAAAAAAAGAATTCAAGATGAACAATGAGGCCCATCAACCTTTCAAGGTCAAGTAACACTTAAGTCTCAAATACTGGAGTTCAAGAAGCCACCAATTTGCATAGTAACTCCTTAGTAGGTACTTGGAGCTCAATCTAACACTCTAGACACTATAGGTACCTATATTGCCACCCACAGCCACCACAAGGAAACTAAGGCAGAAAAGCAGGGAAGTTTCTCTTAAAGACGAGGAGCCAACAAAAAGAGGGATTAGCCATTTCCCCATGCAAGTGGCCACCTCTGAAATCCAGGTGCCTCGGTCCCACTCAGATCCTAATACACATACAAGCTCTTCTTGTCATGGTGACGTGTAGGATTACCTCCCTTGCTGGAACACAGTTGATATGGATCACACCACAAAGTCGAACACATCTCCCTGTTGAGCTTGTCATGCTGAACTATTCTATTTTACTCAATGGCATTTTTTCTATTTTTAATATGTAGAGTCTTCCAGCTGTTGCTGGATACAAAAATGTATCTAAAACAGTTGTGCTCCAGAGATATATGTCTATCCTATGCCTCTAAGATTATTTCCTCTAAAATTTGACAGGGAGATGTGTTCTACTTTGTAGTGTGATCCATTTCAACTGTGTTCCAGCAAGGTAGGTAATCCTACACTGTCCCAGGTTTATAAGAATACAGGCAATTTGAATTAAGAGCATAAAAAGTATAGCACTTACCATAAACATGGAACAGTTGCTTTATTGCACTTGTCAAATGCATTCCTTTCTTTGGTCACAGTTATGGTCAAAGAATTTAACAAAAAATTAACAAGCAATTCACAATAAAAAAGAACACAAAGTCTAAGCTGGAGAAGGCATCACATACCCTACATGTCCCAATTCTTATCTTTTTTCCAGCCTGGTTCTCACTCTTGGTTCAGCAAGTTTCTTATAAACCCCATCCCTCATTCAATACCAATTCCAGGAAGGGACACCAGAGTCTGCCCTTCAGCCTCCCAATAAATACAGAGAGATGAAACAAGCAGTTCTAGAGGTGTTCACCAAGCTCAATTCAAACTTTTTTTCCTGGCTATATCTAAACTGACCCATAGACCATCCAGGAAGAAAGAGCCATCCTCACCATCTCACCTAGTGAAACATGCTCATGATCAGCTTTATAGTGAGCACCACGGCCTGTAGCAAATCTCAAAGCTCCCAGGGCTTAAAGCACCCTATGGTACTTTGCATGGCCTCCAGCTACTTCCCATCTGCCCTACAGTGATGGAGAGTGACAGCTTGAAGCATCAAGAAGCATCTGAGAAGCATCACCTTCCCAAAACTTCTCTGAGGGCCAAGCAGGGTCTGCAGACAGTCAGCTTATATTGAATGCTGGCTCCTTACATGAATAACACAGGGTCCAAACACCAGCTTGACAGAGGACTGTCTCAAAATTCACATGCTTCAACAGCTGCATATGGACAAACCCTTAAGATCAAGAGGTTTAGAAGTATAGAACAGTGACACTTAAACAGCTCCTTTGAAAACCACTGCTGATGGCAAAAGATTAACAGAAGGTGTGACTGGAAGCAGAAATGCTCAACTTTGAGAAGTCAGTGGACGCTGCACACACAATAAAGATCTGCCCTATTTGCTAAAGAGAAACAGAAGCAGTAGCTGTGCACAGAATGGCTGACAACATCATAGCCCAGGTTATTAACCTAGATGGCTCATCACACGTACAGCCATCTGCCCACAGCTTAGCTTTGAGTCCCAGGTATCTGAGGGAGAGCCCATGGGCAGACAAATCCTGCAGCACTGCCAGCCCCACACCCCCACACTGGTGCCAAGCCTCGAAACTCGGACACTTTATTCCAGGCTGGCCACAGAGCAAACCCTTTAAAGTCTAAAAAGTTCTATTTTCTGGCAGCAAAGAACAACAGTAGATAGAAAGAAATCTCTAATGTGATATTTAGAAAACAAACCCCTTTATTTTTAAAGCACTACAACTGATTTGAAAAATTCATGTGTTTGCTAGGCAACTATAGGCAAATAGTTTGACAGATACACTATAAAACAAACAATTTCCCATTTTGACATACCACAGTGGCACTAGAAAGCATAATTTTATCTGCTTTTACTGCACTGACCTCTGAACCCCTGCATTATGATTTGAGAAGCAGCTGTGTATCTGGATTCACAACACCCTGTTAGGTTCCTCGGTCTGTCCGGCCGCGGCAGGGAGCGTCCGTCACTCTGGGCAATTAGGCTGCTGCAGGGGAAGACCCGTGCCCCCTGCCCAAGACAGGTGCACACCACTGTCACATCCAACACGTGCCCTTTTGGCTCCTTACCAGTGGTGTCATCAAAGCATATTCTCAGATCATCTATCAGTAAGTGCAACATCACACAAGAGACTCCCAGTAGTTTGAATCTAACGAACATCTTAGTGGTGCCTCTCAAAGTCATTTGTTCTCCTGGAAGCAGGAAGAGTTTAAAGATAAGGTACTAGAATCAGAGCAGAGGATGCTGCAGGAAGCTTCATTTTTTGTTCTCAAATGGAAAAAATAAGATGTCCTACTAAATAAAACTAATTTCAAGTCATCAAATGTGTTTTTCTTCAAGTCTGCCACAGGCCTAGTCAAGAATTATTCTTGTATCCAAAGCGTAAAAGCCATTATATAGCAAAAACTCATGAAGTTTAAAAACGAAAAGTTTAAGAACCTAAGTGTCTAATACTTGTCAGTCATGGATGTGTTTCAGTAATCCTGCAGGCCCAGGGGTCCAAATGAAAGTCCCAAACACTGCCTGTTACTTGAGAAAGCAAAGGGAACCTCCAGCACATTAGCATTTTGGCCCTAATCCAAGAAAGCACTTAAGCACATGCTTAACTTTAAGCACGTGAGTGCTCCCACCCACATAAAAGGACCACTTATTCACTGAAAATTAAGCATCTGCAGAAATACTTTACTGTATCAGCTTCTTTGCTGAGCATCTTACAGGATTACACCCTATCAAGTGACTCTCTGGAAAAAAAAAACCCCACCTAAACAGAAGTTGACTTCAGGCAGGATTGCTGATTGCCAAGAGCTGCCTTAGCACATGTGGCAGTCCCCTACAGAGCCCCACGTCCTCCCCACTCTCACAACAGCTGCACAGCAGCAAGGAGCCTCTCCCAAGGGCAGAGTGTGTTCAGAGCTGCTGTTTCAGCCTTTGCCTTGTGCTTCAAAAAAAAAAAAAAGGTTATGCAGAAGCTGTATTCACTCTGACCCAAAGCTTGCCTCCTTCACTGAAGGCTGGGGTGTAAAAGCACAACCTGCCACAGGGCACTACGTGGCCTACAAGAGGCGAGAGCTGCTTCCAGTTACACAAACAAGGTGTCAGGATGAAAGCCAGCAACCCGCTCCAGCTTGGCTGTTTTGGATCAGTCCCTAAAGACCTTAAATTAGGAAGGTGGTGAGGGGCTAAGAGCAGCACAGAAATTAGTGTATACATGCAGATGGTAAGATAGTGAAAAACAACTTGAAGCAGGCAGTGGAAAGAGATGGTGTCATGTCTCCCGTGTACATTTTTGGAAGGTTATCACAATCACAAATATTAGATATGGTTCAGGCTCCTACAGCAAAGTAATACTCATCAATTCATCCAGTTACATTTAGAAAAGATAAATTACTCCCAGCAGTAGATTAGATAACCCTAAGAAAAGCCCACACCCAAACACCCTGAAGCCCTCCCAGGATGATGCCTACTTCTGCCTTCCTCTTGTGTGCTGGATCTCCCTCCTCAGGTGAGAAACCTGGACACTGAAGGCAGGATTCCAGAATGGGCAACTGAGGAACTTCACTCAGGTGGTCCACAAATAACACTTAATAGTACAGGTTAACCTTAAGGTTACCATGACTGTTACAGAACACAGAACTGGTTTTAAAGTTTGTTATTAATTACAAGATACCAATACCATTTTCTTAGTGGCAGAAGTTTAAGAGACTTTTATGGGAAATGACAGTGGAAACAGCAAGACAGCAGTTTATGGTTTATACAGAATCAGGAAGGGACCTTTAAGATCATCCAGTCCAACCATCAACCTAACTCTGATAAAAGAACAAAAGAAATCCATACAAAAAAACCCACCCACATTACTAAACTATGTCTCTCAGCATTATGTCAACCCATCTTTTGAATAGCTCCATGGATGGTGCCTCAACCACTTCCCTGAGCAGCCCATTCCAACGTTTAATAACCCTTTCAGCGTAAAAATTTTTCCTAATATCCAATCTGAACCTCCCCTGGCACAAACAGCAGTCCAAGCAAGGCTGCTGGACCTGTCTGAGCAGCTCTGCTTGGAGATGCCAAATAAACCCCTCCTTTGCAGTGCATCTACACGGTGCTGCCAACCCACCCTGAGCTCAGAGCATAAGCAGTGGTCAGGCCACGTTAAAGAAAATGTTCCTATTTCTGCAGCAACCTGTGCAACAGGCTGGTGCTGAGCAGAAAATTTGAATTATTTGTACTGGCCACCCACCACGCAGGTTTCCTACCTGCTGCTCCACACCAAGGCACACACCCGTGTGCAGGACACCAGGACAGGCACCTGTCACCCCCGTGATTTGTGACCCATCTGACAAGGAGGGCTGGAGCCGCTGTTCACAGCCCGGTGTCACTCTTGGCTGTGTGTGTTCCAGCTGCTGCTCTTGGGAGCACTTCCCTTACCCAGTCACATCAAAGGCTGCACCAACACAAACACAAGAGTTGTACAGGTCAGTCAGCTGTGCACTACAACAAAGGTGCACCCAAGATGCTCCTTAACGTTTCTCTCACCATACCCAAAACTGGCATCAGCTTGTGCAAGGGTTAAGATCAGGCAGATGGGAACCACCAGCCACATTGTTGGCACCAGAGGAAAAGGTGACTTTAAGAGAGACTTTCTTGGTAGTTTTGAATGCACATAAAGGACCAAAATCCTTCATGCACTACACTATTTTACAACTTACTATTAACTACGCTATTTTAAAATTAGAAAACAAATTAATCTTGCACAAAGATCCAGCATGCAGGTCTTGTTAAGCAAGAAACAATGATGCACAAGGTGTGGGGCCACTAGCCATGTTGAAGTGAATGCAACAGAAGTCAAAGTTTCCTACACATTATTTTCCTGGTCACTCCTAACTTCAAAATTTTACTAAGAATAAGACAACCATTTCCACATTTGACAATTTCACTTTGAAAGGAATGTAATGCAGGCCTAACTATTTTCTTTCCACATGTGTCTGGCAGAGATATATTTATCATCGAGAGATTTTCCTCCTCCTCTTCCCCCTACTTAACAGCTCTTGACTTTGTGTGGCCCCTCAACGCCACTGTATTGTTTGTGCTTTCTGTAAGACCCTACTTTAAAGTATGACATGTTTATGTAGGAGGCGTTGATGGCTAACACAGACTTCAGCTCAGTAGGGCATTTGGGATGGTGTCACAGAGGAATGCTCTCCCCTGATTTATGAGCATGTTATAGTTATTCAGGTGGAGTGGCAGGACCTGGCAGTAAGCATCATCATATAGATCAAATGTGTTTTAAGTTCATAGATCAGGCTGAAGCACTGCCAGAGCCCTCTATTTTTAAGAAGAAAGGAGCCTCTGAGGACAAGGAGCTGCCCTGCTCCTTCAGCCTTATAACCAAAGTCTTGTGCTGTTCCGCGCTCCACCGATGGTGTGTGTGCACGCTCAGAGACGGATGCTTACGCCAGCCCACAAGTTTGACCTATTACAACATTCTTTTCCTAAGACAAGTTTGATTCACTTGACCGTTTCCAAATATTTCTTTAACTATTGAAGAAAGTCCTTCAACTCTTCCCCTTTTAATCTCTTTTATTTATAATGGGTAGAAGTTGAAGAGAGGTTCTTTAGAGGCCCGAGACTGAAGCTGTCATGTTTATAAGCCCATTCACTCTATGTTGTGCTTCCCTATAGAAAACAAGCTTTGGAGCATCACCTGCTTCTCCAGCAGCCAAGCACCATGTCCAGCATTTGACTGGATCCTTTCTACACAAGGAGTTTCTTTAACATCTTAAACTGTCAATGATATAATTCCTCTCATTTCCTTCATCACATGAATACCTTCACAGCTTGTTCACATCTGCAGTTTGCACCTTGAAGAGGCATTCAGCTTTATTTCTTCTTTACGCTTTTATACGTTCCTCTGATACTGCCAATTTAGCAACGCAGCTCTGTAAAGCTGTTCTCATATGCTCAATCAACACACCTCCCATGAAGTAACAGGGGTGCAAGTCCTTCACGGTTTTGTAAGGAGGGGAGAAGAAAAGCAGGAGAAGAAGTTCTTCTCAACATTTCTCATACGAAAAATCCTGGACTCGTTTAAGTGAAGCTTTCTAGGATACTACCTGTTTCTAGAGAAAGGCACGATGACTTTATTCCTAAAAGTCTGTTTAATAACTAAGTGCTGTTGCTGCTGCTGCACACAGAGCTAGTGAAAAGGTTCCCTTGGCATGCATTGCTTCAAATTCGGGAGTGACCCAGCTCTACAGGGAGAATGCAAGTGATATAACACACCAGGAAGAAGTCTTCACTAACTTCTGCTGTCTTGACCAACTCAAAAGCCTGCCTTCATTAAAAGAGGACCCACCTCCCACCCCCAGGGTGGCTGGCTCAGAATTCGCTCAAAAAAACCAAAAGACCAATCCAGAAATAGCCTGATGTACAATGCTGCACAGAGCTGACACCAGCCTGTCGCACACGACTTCAGCCATTCCACCCAGGTTTCCAGACAAGCAGTTCACGTTTACACAAATAAAGGATGATTAAGTTCCACATAGGTACTACTCTGGCAACAAAGGAAAACGCCAACATAGTTAAAATCTGAATTACTTTAAACAAATGCATTAACTCAAAACCCAGGAGAAGAACCAAAGTCTCAGTGTGCTGGCAGATGCCTGACTGCTCTTCTGCAAGACCTTCAGCTATTATTGAGCAGATTTTGGAAATTACTTTTAACTTCCCCTTCACCAAAACAATAAATCAAGCTTCAGGAGTTATACATTGTAAGCAGAATCTGTTATTATATTTTCTTACACTCAAAAAAACCCGCAAACCCAAAACCCGCCAAAATAACCCCCAGTCTGGCCATGCTGCCATTGTATTATTTAGAAATGACGTTGTACACATTATCACTTTAAGATAAAAGTACCTTTTAGATGCCCATTGTTGCTCTTTAAAAAAAAACAAAAACACATTAATGAAATTTGCTTCAGCTAGTGCACCTTCCACAAGCTCTTCCCAGAGGGCTGCTGCACCTCTCCCTTCCCCACTCCCAGCCCTTCACTGCCTTGGCCACAGCAATCCTGCCGAATTCCTCCACCTGTGGGCAGCTCGGCCAGGGAGGCTGGGGCTGCGCTCAGACGCAGCGCTCTCCTACTGCACAAAACACAACTCGTGGAGCAGCTTTGTCTCACCTCTTTGCAAAGAGCATCCAAACAAATTTCCGTTCCCTGATCTGTCCATTCTCCTTTACAGTTATAGTCCCAGAGTTAGAACCGACTGAGGTATGAAACACCAAGTCCAGGAACTGCCTCAGACTGGTTTCCAGGAGGAGAAGATTCAGGTGAACCTAATCTGTGAGACATTAGGGAGAGAATAAAAGGAATCACCTGTAGCTGGGTTGATTGTAAGGAATGTGCCCTACTATGGGCAGGACTAATTGACTATTTCTGTTCTCTTTGCTCAATGCACACCAGCCATAGACAACGGAAAAGCCAACAACATAGTCTGTTGGGTTTGAGGTTTTTTGCAGTCTGCTTGGGACTTTGCACGTTAGCAGAGAAAATACAAATCTATATAAAGCTGCTCCTCTTCTTGTGAAGCAAAAGCTCAGGGTAACAAACCTCCAGTTTTGCTACTACTGTCCTTTGATCTTGCTACTTTTTTGTACCAGTACCATATGTGATACAGCAGTTATGTGAATGACTAAGAAAAGGTAAATGTATAAAATATAAGTTTGGCAATGACCCCAAAATAGCCTACTGAAAACAACAGAGTAACTGTTAAAGCCAAATTATCCTCTTACCCCTCCACGCCAAAACAAAAGTTAGGAGAGGCAAAACCTAGAAATACATTGGGTTGTGGGGGCTACCCTGCACCAAAGTGCACTAAGCTGGTTATACTGGGATGAGTGGAGGCTTCCCTAGATTCATTCTGCTTTTGTTTAATATGCAGAGATTTGAAATCCAAATGAAAAGCCTGGTTTTAGTCCCTGTAATTGAAATCCTCAAAATATTTACCAACAGAGTAAGAGTTAATCAAAGATTAGAGACTGAGTCTATTTTCTTGAAGAAATACAGAATTCCAATGTTATTTTCATTCTGAAGATCTTCAAAAGAGTCATAGTTGGGAGTTATACAACTTTTTTCCTTGCAATTTTTTGTAATCATTATATGAGAAGTCTGAGCTACTGGAAAAAATAACATGAATTATTTTAATTAGCTACCATTAAAGAAAATCCTTAAAATAAGAAGAACAATTTAATTGTCGTTATGATGGCACTGAAAAGTTACTAAGGAAGATGCTTGTGGCTGAAATTGGCTTACAAAAACAGAAAGCACTGTTAACTACAGGCCGTTGCATTACTGGCTTTGCAATTGCTGTTTGATGCCCGCGTGTGCCCAGATCTACTCCAGGCCAGATCAACTGCTTAAAAAGCTCTCTCCTACTGTATCATGGGCTGCAGACCCTCACCTTAGTGGCCTGTCCAGTATGACAATGCCTTTCTTGTAAAGGGGAGACCAAAACTGGACACAACACTTCAGATGCTGTCTCTCACAATGCTTTGCAGAGGGGAATAACCGCTCCCCTCATCTGCTGCTCCTCCTGGCTGGGCTCAGGATCTTGCACTGAAGATATGGCAACTGACTGAAAACTATTTGTATGGGCAACTCTATCTGCAAAAGTGGCCAGAGAAAATAAAACGTCCATACAAATCATTGTGTCTGAGTATTAGGCTACATAATTAAAGAGTAAATGTACAGTATTACATGGGTGTTTCCATTTATTTCTATTAATTAATGGGTGTGCAAAGGTAACGGGTGTTAAAATGAAATTGGTTCCCCAAACCTGAGGCTCATGCAATTGAATGCTCATCTTCCCCTTTTTTTTCTTAGCATGAGAGAGAATACAATAGTCTGTGTGTCACATCAGACAGCAGTTACTATCAAAATGTCCTTAGGCCATCAGGCCTAAGTTAAAAAATCTCAGTCTGTTATTCAGGTTACATTACACCAGCATTTAAAGAGATCTAGAAGCTGAAAGATCTGGAGAGGCCTGTGAGCCAGTTCCTCCCGCAGGACTCACATCTGAGTTCCAAGTGTTCCAGGGACATTCACCAGAGGGTGCTTGTGAGGTACAAGGCCAGGCTGTGTGAGCCTGGCTGGCAAATCCCACTCCAGGTCCAGGCTGTGGGAAAGGATAGTTTCCTTTTTTCATCTACTGAAATGCTTTTAGCTCCTTTCAGATTTGTCATAATAACAATACACTTAAGGAATAATCTAATGCTGGCTTAAACCTGTGTTCAGTGCAGACTGCTAAAAATGCCTTTCCCAATTTGATATGCTACACTGACATATTACATCTCCCTGGATCTGTTTCATTCCCTTACGGTGGATGAAATTCAAAGGTATTTCAGAAAGCAATAGCTAGCCCCAAGTGCACTGCATGTACAATGAGTATGATGTAGTCAAAGGTAATTAATTGCTCTATATCCATCATCATTCTGCCATTACAAAGTTCCTTCCCCTTCCTCTCAAGGGCTTTTTTCCTTCACTCTGTATCATTTCTGACTTCTTTCCACTGATGTGCAATGCTCTAAGGCTCTCTTACACCAGCCTAGGCTTCTTCCTACAGGCCTTCCATGCATGCTTGTCTGAACTGAACACAAGTCTTCAGAGCCTTCTGGACGTGGCTCTGTAGATGTTTACTGCTCCTACTTCACTCTTTAAGACCTGTTCTGAAGTCAGCAAGCTGATGCAACTACTTTCTCTCAGTATCTCTTCTCCTCTTGTTTCAGTCCAGGGATGACTTGGGTATGGAGCAGACTTGAGCCTTCCTCCTGCCCCTCTCCTTTCCGAGCAGAGGTCCAGGCACGCCCGCAGAGAGGCACCACACTAACTGGCAGCTGGCACTGTCTGTCTCCCAGCAGCAGGGCATTAATAACCATTAACAAAATGCTATACAGTTCCAACATGATGTCAGTGGTATTAACCTCTGTCATTCCTGTATCAGCAGTAGTGAATGACTAGTTTTCTTTTTTTTTTTTCTTTGAAATTTACGTTGGAAATGTTCCATAGTGTTAAAACCAATAGTAGCTATTTAGAATAGCTCTTATTTTCTAATTTTGAAAATGAACTATCAGTTATCAGTAGTGGCTACGTAGAGCAACAGCTAAACTTACCTCATTCATAATTCTTTATGAGTTTTAAAAAAATGAACCAAAGCAAAGCCTTCACATCCTACAGACTTGTGACCAGCTTTTGGGAGGTACTAAAGATTTGCCACCTATTAGAGAAAATAGGTGCAAAAGATTTTGAATTTTTATGGAACTGAATGTTTATGAGCAAGTTACTCTGAACTGGTATATTATAGAAAATCTTCTACTGCTTTCAGGAGTATGAAATACAAGCATCTTTTCTCAGTTCAGACTAGCAACCAGACCACAAGCAATTTTTTTTAAATGGCACCTTACCATCTTACAGTATCTAGTGATGCACTGCTTCTCAAATCAAAACACAGTAAATGCCAACACTATAAACAGATGAGATAAGATCTGTAGGGAGAGAGAGTTAGTATCATTTATTGCAGTAATAAAGATACCTGGAACAAGATACAGTTTTCCATATATTCAACCACATCTACATTCTTAGATCACTAATAGGAACACACTTGTTGAATTTCACTGTGATGATTCAGGGCCCATATGCCTTAAGATGATTTGAAATGTTGCTGGATCTTCAAGACTGTCCTTTTCTTTTTTGTAGTTACAGATTAAGAAGGCTGTGTGTCTATTGATCATATACTTTGTTATTTATTAGCAAACTCCAAGATATGAGACATGCCTAATCCAAACACAAGTTCAGCACAGTTATATTCCCCTATCTCCTCAAATGCTTTAAGATGTCCACTTTAACGCAGTGAAATCTTTGGTTCTAGAATGGGGCCATCAGATAGATGTTTGCATGGTAAACTAGTCCTGCCCACCTCTGGGTCTGCACTCAGGCCTAACAGCTATCACATTTAGTAGGGATAGGGAGTGAATTTGCAAGATGCATCAGGAATGCTTTGTACCCCCATGCAATGTATCACCCACATGATGCAGGTGTTTCTTCAACTTGGGTTCAATGTGGTTTGGGTTTTTTTTAAAAAATGCTTTACCTCTTCAAAAAACCCAAGGCATTCATGTGATGTAGACCTTCAATTGAAAATAGAATATTGAAGATTTGCCACTTTTGGTTCCTGTGTGCAGAGCAGCTGGTCCCAGTGGAAAAAAGGCAAGAATAAACCCATCTTCTCCATGAACGACACAGCAACAAGGGATACTGCCACCAAAGCAAAGTCCACACTGCACCAGCTCAGTATAAACCTCCATCACAAGGAGCATTTCAGGGTGAGTGAGCTGAAAGCACAGACACTGCAGTCATGTGGAAGCAGATGACAGGAGGGAAAGGACACAACATTTGCATGTCTTCAGCCTTGTTGCAGACCTCTCAAGATAGTGTATGCTTCAGGTTAAATCAGGTCTTAGAGACACACTCTACCAGGCAGTGAACCAGTGAGCAGCACCTCAGTGAGAGGCAAATCCGCATCCCTGTGGAAATGGCAGAAGACTGATTAATTTAATCCCATGCCCTTTCTCAGAAAAGACAAAAAGAGACAGTGAGGGGAAAAAATTGTACAAATGTACCAGTGTCTTCTTCCTTCTTTGGCAGAGAAAAGGAGGAGCAGATTCCACATGCCCACCCCTCCTGTGATCACAGCAGTCAGTAAGATTAGGGGGGAGAAGAGGTTTTCTGCAAAGCCGGTGCCTTTGAGGCAGCAGAAGGGCAAAGGCTCAGTTTTACGACTCTTGGCCCCAACACAATTTACCATTTACAAACTAATCCTCCTCCGTTCGAGAGCACAACGCCTGCTAAAGCTCTCATGTCCACTTCTCTGATTCTTCATTGTCCACACTAACAGGGAGAAGCCGAAGACCTAATCGGGGTGTAATTCAATCGCTGTCCAGGCTGTGTCACAGCACAATGCTCTGCTTGTAGTGCCACGGGTTCAGTCAGCCAGCTACTGTTATGTCCCACAGCAGGTGTGAAGAATGTCACTCGGTCTAACTGTATCTTACCGCTCTGTCAAGGTCCGTTTCTAACACTACTTTCACTCACCACTTAACGATTGTTTTTCCTACCAGCAGTGAGCTAATTTTCAGCTGGATGGTAAAATGGCACTTTCAGGATTTCTGACCCCGAACGGGGAATTCCTGCACAGCATAACATGGGCCTCGTGGAGGCCTGCTAAAAAGCTCTTTATTTTTTTAGTCTTAATCCAGCAATTAATAAGTTATGGTGTACTACATTCAAAGTGCTTTGCTGTGTTGTTCCTCACCAGACAGCACACTGGACATTGCCACACATCTTTGGAGAATGGCTTATATCCACAAAGCTCCTTGATATGTAGTTACATTTAAATCAGCAATAGGCACTTCAAAAAAATTCTCATCCATGTGTAGGTGGTTAAAAATCTCAGGAAAACAAAATTAAATATGCTGCCACTCTTAGAATGACTCTGAGAAAGTCATTTGGTTTGGTTTTTTTTTTTAAATTGCTACTCCAAAAGGAGTAGAAAGTTGCACTTCCATTTTAGCTTGAGTCATACCACAGTGCAAGGAAGCTGAGGAAGAGGAGTACTGAAGAATCTGCCACTCCATCACCAGTGAAGCAGCAATGGGTGTGTGTATCACCCAGCCCTGCCACAGGGCAGATGAGGAGACAGTGGGGAACTATGGCTGATAAATGCACAGCAGCACGAGCGAATGGTCATTTACTATAAGTGCAAAAACATGGGGACAGTAACCAGGAACACATCAGAGGGCATCTTCCCCTCACACAGATGTTCATCATGCACGTTTAATAGTCTTGTATGATGTTTCTTTCCATGTATAACACTGATGTCCAAAGGGTATGAGCACAGAATGAGAACAGAAACCCCCTATTTCTAAAGCATCTATTTTCTTAACAGCCTTGAGAATTTAATTTACATAGAGTTTCTAATGCTATTCTCTTAATTCCTTAATTTTTGTGTAGAAGGAATACAAATAGGAGGAATACTTCATCAGAGAGCTGCACTGGGATAGAGATTGTACAGGCCTGTACCAGCAGGAGTAGTTTTTCATCTGAAAATGTACAACTGAAATCAGCTGGATAACCTGATCAATCCAAGATGAGGATAAACCAAAATGGAAACGATTTCCCTGCCACTACATAGATGAACTTAAATCAATATATTTGGCTGTCTGGAGTATTTCTATGTAATTCTATTCAAGAATTATGGTTATCAATCTTACCTGATTCTGTAAAGGGATGAAATACTTTGTCACACTTTCAAATTCTGGGAAGGCAGAGAGGAGATGAAGAAAGACGAGCCAGCTTCTTAACACTTGCTACAGAAAAGGTCATAATATTCATTATTCAAACTATGAATTGTACATCTGTATTTACAATGTTTAACAAGTCTTGCTTAGTGCTGAAGCCAAGCTGCTCATTTCACCCATGCTCATCTACTGTCATCATTGACGGCTGACTTCCAAACATGGCCAGACAGCAGTTTACATGGCAGGGGTCATGAGACATTCTTGCATCCTGAATCAGGATTTAGAAACGCCATGTGCCAAGCCTTAGAAGCACGCAGAGCATTTGCAACTGAGCACCTGCAGAAATCCTATTTCCTGACAAAGAGAGGCCTCCAGTATTCATTTTTCTGATGCTCTTAGACCATGCTGTAAGGAAATGTGGCCTGAATAACCCTTTTATAGCTACGCAGGGAAATGTTCTTGCTTAGCATTTACTCCTCCTCATGCAGGTTCAGTGGGAAGGTGGTTGAGCAATGAATGTGTGCTGATGGGATAAGATCAAAACCATGCATAGGGCAGGGATATAAAGTGGACATGCAGGTTATCAGAGAAACTAGAATGATAGGAACCTAAGGAGTCATGTTAAATTTGGTGTTAATGCTGACAGTGACATGCAGACACAGCCAAAAGAGGGATTGGTGCATGCTGATGGAAACAGAGGCCAGGAGGACTGCTGCTGGCAGGACCAGTGTAGGACTGCACAGAGATCTCCCCCAGGTCAGTGAGAACAGTCCAAGGGGAATAAACTGAAGGCAGGCTGGAAGGGTTTTGAAGAGGCTGGTTGTGAGGCCAGCAATGGGAATGACTCTGAAAGCTTACACTGTAAGGTGCCTGCTCTGCAAGGCAGTCCCAGAGAACCTCTTGCTGCAGGCCTGGGTTTCCCTTGCTCTAAGCTGCCATCTTCCCGTTGAAGGCTGTGATTCTGTTATCCCAAGAACATGCATCCTTGTCCTGTCCCTTCACTCTAACCCCGGGTTGCTGCTATTTTACCTCTGACATGGGCTACCTGAGCCCCCTCCTCAAACTCTGGTTGCTACCTCCCAACCATCCACATGTCTATAGGCCCCCACATCATCTCCTTATCCTCCATTTCCCCAACACTGTCCCCTGTGGCTGCTTCATAACTCCTGATTATCTCTGCTTTTGTCTTCTTCCCTCGCTGCTGGCTTTGGCAGTGTGAGTGTGAAGCCCAAGCTACCACACACAGCAGACTATTAGTGAATTATCTCACTCTTGCTGGAGCTTCAAACCAACACTGAACAACTGTGAAACCCTACCAGCCCTCAATATTTTTCACACACAACCATGTACCTGTATTGGATTTTAAGCTGACAATACAGGTTTGGCAGTTTAGAGATCAACCATTTGTCATGGCCCTGATGGTCTTTCCTGGTCCCTCAGACTCATTTTGGGAACCATCATCTATCACAGCGCTGCGCAAGCTCAGTGTGTGCAGAGTGACATCCACTATTTCCCATTTCCATAAGGAAATGCTAGAACAACTTTTGGCTGCTAAATGCTGGGTATAAAAATCAGGTCTCTGTGGCACACTCCCTTTTCCTTCGTTCCTGCTGACCAGCTCTTTCTCTGGGTCCTTGAGGGGACCTACCCCCTCCTCTTGGCCATGACAGTGTACATTCAAACAGCTGCTAGGGCTGGATGAAGCACCTGCTCTGGGCAACAGCAGCTGGAGTTCATTTTGGGTCCAAAGGGCCGAGGCCAAGCAGGCTGACTGCATGTGCACTAATCCAGTATCATCACCAACTCCACCAACAACAGGTGCCTCTTTGAAGAGGGAGGGAAAAACTATTTGGGGAGGAATCAGAGCTTTATAAAGGACATTATGGGCCAAGTCCTCAGCTGGTAGATGCTCAGTTAAAGCATGTACTCTCTTGAAGTTATATGAGTAATGTTCATATACACCAGTAAAAGATTTGGCCCCGCTCTCCAGTGCTGTCTCTCTCTTTTTTTGGATTTCCTAAGGATTTTTCACCTCCTCTCTTTGCTCTGTAATGATCTTCTTTTAAAAAAAGAAAAGAAACTTTCCTGTCTGTTGCTTCAGATCAAACACCTGGAAGTCACAAACTACATACACTAGACTTCAACATCCTCCTCTACATAGGTAACACCATCTTACCGTTGCCTGATGTGTCCTCGGTCCTGCTTGAGTCCTGGAGTCCAGATCATGAGCAGGCATCAACAGGAACAAGGGTGATCCCATTCTGGAACAAAAAAAAACCAACATCAAGGTCCCTTAAGAGAAGTCTTTCAGCATGGGCATCATAAGAATTGCCATGTATTTGCTCAGGCCAGTGGTACACATAGCCCAGTGCATTATTTCAATGCACAGCCAATGCAAAATGACATGGGCAGAACACAAAAATGTCCTGCCAGAAACAGCTATTGGCCAAACTGTCTCCAAGGAAAATATTCTTATCTCATCTTGCTTGAAGGTGGCTGATGACCCAATGCATATAAATCTCTTTTTTAAGTTCCTCTTAGTATATTACTGGTGAATGTTTGTATTAATGAAACCTTCTATGTTTTTCTCTTTTCTGAGTCCTGCCACTCTGAGCTCCAAAGGTCAGTTTCATAAATCTGGTCTCAATCCTAGCAGTTACTCTTGTGCCTGTTTCTAGAGAACCTCAGAGCTCTCTAGAGCTTGAGAATGGAGCTGGATTCACAAAGGCAGCGCTGCAGAGCACTGCCAAAACCACTCTGCTGACACATGAGCAAAAGCAGGTTTTCCAAATTCCTGTTGATGCACTATTAGAGGAAAACATGACCTTGCTGAAAGCTGCTCACATGAACTGGTCACAGCCTTCACAACATAGTACTCCAAAATTTATTTTCCTGAACTGTACACCTTTTAATTCATGACTTTCCAAGATTTAGATTTGTTTAAGTCATTTTTCCCTTGGGACCATGTCTCAGCAGGGTTATATTACAAAAAGAAGCAAAGTGGAGACAGTTGAAGGAGAAGAGCTGGTGGTGAGAATAGCACAGGCGGAAAAAATAGTCTCTAACCCATAACAATTACTGGCATCTCATCCACAAGTACACACCGGTGTAAACTCTACTCTGTTGGTTTGGCCATTTCAGTAACTCAACAAGAATTTCCCTTGACAAACACTGCAGCACAGGCTCACCATTCTCTGGCAAGACCCCACCTGGAGTAACGTGCCCAGCTCTGGAGTCCACAGCGCAGGAAGGACAGGGACCTGTTGGAACAGGTCCAGAGGAGGGCCACAAAGATGATCAGAGGGCTGGAGCACCTCTCCTGTGAAGACAGGCTGAGAGTTGGAGTTGTTCAGTCTGGAGAAGAGAAGGCTCCGGGGAGACCTTATAGTGGCATTCCAGTACCTATAGAGGGCCTACAGGAGAGATGTGGAGGGACTCTTTATCAAGGAGTGTTGCAAGAGGAAGAGGAGTAATGACTTTAAACTGAAAGAGGGGAAATTTGGGGTAGAACTTAGGAAGAAATTCTCTACAGTGAGGGTGGTGAGACACCGGAACAGAGAAGCTGT
This sequence comes from Scolopax mira, assembly GCA_004320125.1. Taxonomy (NCBI): domain Eukaryota; kingdom Metazoa; phylum Chordata; class Aves; order Charadriiformes; family Scolopacidae; genus Scolopax; species Scolopax mira. The sequence continues at coordinate 276,750 of BJBW01000301.1, read as the reverse complement.
GGATGTCCCATTCCTGGAAGTGTTCAAGGCCAGGCTGGATGGGGCTTTGAGCAACCTGCTCTAGTGGGAGGTGTCCCTGCCCATGGCAGGGCGGTTGGAACTCGATGATCTTTAAAGTCCCTTCCACCCAAACCATTTTATGATTCTATGATTCACACAACCACAAAGGAATGTCCAGTGCTAGAAACATAGTCTCAGCTGCTGCAGGCTCACAGATTCCCCTTGAGGCTTTAACCACAGTTCCAAAGCTGGAAAACATCAAAGCATGTACAAACATACAAAGGGGGCAATACTGCACACTTCTGCATCAGTTTTGTCTACATTTATGCCTGAGGGAACCGCATGGCAATCACTACTTTGCATACTTAACACTGAACAGTATGGATACCTATATGTTACTGCCCTTCACAGCAAAAGCAGTAAAACATTCCTAGCATCTGACAGGCACTGAGCTCTTCCTAACCCTCTGAATCCTCTCTGCAGCTTGCTGTCACTGGGCACATTTCACGCAGGCCAGCTGCACAGGATTTATTCAACCAGTTTTGGAGTATCAAAGCTAACTTTTTTTGTCTTTGCCCCAGGCAGGCACTCGGTATGCAGGATTTAAATCAGAGCAGAGAACAAAATGTTCTGTCAAATTTGCAAATAGTCAGCACAGTAATTTCTAAATTCTAAAAAAGATAGCAACTGGTCCTATTGGTTTAAAAATCAAAAAGTAAAGCATTTTACTCACATCACTGTGAGTAATGTTACTGTGTCCTAAGGACCAGAATAAATAACTTCACAAGATTATCAATTAATAGTGCTGACTGCTTTACATAATAGGAACCAAACACACTCTGAGTTACATCTCATACGTAACTCCAATGAAATCAGGAGAATGCCCAATTCAAGAACTGCTCTGCACAAAGATGCTGAAATTGACTATAACTTTTTGATCCTTGAAAACTGGCACAAAAGACTTTGCCTTGGACATACTGCCACAGACAGACTACAATCTAACACCCACCCTTATAAGACTTTTCTGATGTTTTTAAAGCTAGTAAAATGGAATTCGGCAGAAAATGAGAGGGAAAGAGATACCCTAGAGAATCAAGACACACTATGAAGGATATAGGGACCTATAAGAGGTGTTTTGAGCTGAAAGCAGCAATAAAGGGTCATTTGTGACCGGAATTAGAAGAGGAATTACTTCATTAGAATTTAGCACAGCCTTTAAGGTCGATGATGTTTGAATGAAATTATCCACTTCTGTTTTGGCTGAGTCATCACCGATGAATCCATATTAATACAAAATTTAAACCAAACATTTAGCTAATGAATGTTCACATTAAAGCTTCACATAAAGAACCTTTTCATATTTTTTCTCAAGCAGTTTCATTTAAATTTTGAAAGGATTCTTTTTCAAACAAAATCTGTAAAAAGGGTTCATTCGTCATTATAAATCTAAAACATTTAGAATCATTTCCTCTTCACCTGTAAACATTTCATACACCTTTCACCACATCTATGGCTTTAATTTCTTCTCTCTCAAGCAAAGTAGCAAATGGCATCAGTCAAACTATCTAATTGCCAGGAGTACCTGTACTTCAGAAGCAGTATATGCGAGCCCAAATATTCTGAGTATGTACAGAGTGTATGTGCTCATGCTCACCTCGAAGAGGTAAGTCTGATGCTCCCTCAAAGGCCATTTGGAGCATGGAGTGCACCTACTGAAGTTTACACTGCCTGGAAGGCATTACCTGCCATCACTGATTTCAGATGGCACAGACTGTACACAAAAAGGCACTGCCTTTTTCAACATGTCAAGTCTTATTATCTCATTTCACCAAAGTAAGTACAAACTCTTATCCACAGCTGTGGAAGGGAAGGTAGAACAGAAAGGCAAGGTATACAAAGTGTGACAGACTTTAGGCAGTTTGGGATTGCACAACCTCCTTATGCAACGTACTGCCTGGGGTGTGCCATATGTTTTCAGAAATACCACAGAATCTCCTTAAATTTGCTCCAGTGCTGAGACCTGGTAGCTTCAATCTGCAATAAGTGAATAGACTTACAATGCGACACAGACAGATTGCAAGGATGAGCCTTAAATTTGCTAGCCTATGCTTTTTTAAATATGGCTTGAAATAACAATTGCAATGCAGGTGAATCCTGACAATTTATGCTAGCTTAGTCCTAAACACAGCCTCTTTAAAAAAAACAGGTAGTATCAGCCAGTACCACTTGAAATTATTATTCCATTTACGGCTTAAGTGGATTTATAAGAGAAGAAATGGAGATTGAAGGGCCAAATATCATGCTTTCTATGCAGGCAGGATGTGCCCTCAACACCAAAGTCCCTGGGCAGTCCCATCAGCCACGGTGGCCAGGGAGGCTCCCTGCTGCGCTGCAGGGCACTGGGCCTCTCCAGGCCCTGTCACGGGCAGCACCCTGTCAAGAGCTGATGAGGCTGCCTGTTGTCTCCTCACAACATTACCTGAAGCAAACGTTCTGCTACTGGAAGGATCCCACGGTAAAAGCAAGTGTTAATTACATGTAATCCAATTTAAGCACTGCAGAAAAGACAATCAGGAAACCATTCTACACCCATTCTGTGACACGAGGTTAAGGTAAGTTTTGATTGTATTCCAGAAACTCTTATGAGCTTGTCTTCTCTGTCTATTTTAGACGCAGCACTTCTGTTTGAAGGAGAGGTTTCAATCAGTAAGGTTTCAAAAAGTGCATATACATCACAATGGTTTGTATTATCCAGTGTTTGGGGAGTCCCTTAAGGAAGGACTTCCTTGCAAAAGAAGACAGACAAAATGAGCCAACTTCTCAATATGTGTGCCATGCAGACTTGTGCCAAGGAAGCCCACGGAACTGAACTGCCCAAGATAAAAGTTACACCAGAGGCACAAAGTGTCGCAACGTTATGGGGCTACTGATGCAAAGTGGGAAAACTGAATGAAAGCAAAAAAGAATGAAAGCTGTTTCCTACAGAACTGAAGAACAGTCCTCAAACATCTCAACCAGATTTTAACACTGCAGTAACAGATGTTTTGCAAAAACAAAAATATCAATAAGCAGAAGAAAATCTTTTATTCTCGAGAAAGGGAATGCAGAGGAAAACAAGGTTTTGGAGTATTCAAGGGGAGTGCCAAAAAAATTAATGCAAAAATGCAATCAAAAATTACTTGCAAAATCAAAATTAACCCAAGCATTTAACAAGCAGGATTTCATTGTGATATCTCATTTTAGTAAACTGAATATATAAAGAAACCATGCAGAGACAGCACTGCATAGCAATTTTCAGTACCTATAAGGCCAAGAAATAGGCTCCTGTCTGCTCTGATACCAGCAAGACTGACTTCAAAGGGACTAGGCTTTAACTTTTACTTTTGGGAAATACTTCTGTTGTATCACTAAAACATACCAATTTCACAGCATGACAACAAACTGGAACTTTCCATTTTCCCAGTGACATATAGGCAAAAAGCATTTTCCAGAATGTCCACGTCACAGCCTGGTCACAGTGCTGCTGTCACCCCAGAGCCATCTCATGTTTTGCTGATGACTATTTTTACTGTAAGACAGTTTTAAAAAGTTATTTTTCTATGCTTACTTAAGTAGCAGCCTCACAAATTTCAGGCTGCTTTTTTAACTTTATGAGTCATGCAGTGCAAAAAGGCAACAAAACAAGAAATCTGCTGGACTTTTACTCCATGCAAAAAGGAAATAAATGAGAGTGGGATGAGATAAATCAGTGAAATGAAGCACCTGCTGAGAACAGAAAAGCATACTGAAAAACGGGTTAAGTGACTTCAAGTCCAATACAAGCAATTGTGAATTCATGGGTGTTCATATGAATCATTTTCCATTTCCTGCCAGAGAGCTTAGGTTTCACTCATGAATGAAGAAGGCTAATTCACAGGCATACATATCATACCTTTATTTATTTACTTCTTGCTTTTTCCTCACATAGCCTTCTGTTTCCTTTATAGCTATTGATGGGCACTGAATGATCACACAGGAAAAAAAGTTTGGCAGTATTCAATACACTGGTTGCTAAATACATGAAAAATACATCACATCTAGAAAGAAGCCTGCGGATGGTAGCTGGATAGAAGCAAGAGCCACAGCCCGCTCTACCTCAGGTTAAACAACAAACAATATCAACTCCAGGCTACAAAGTGCATCTTAAAAGGCCTAGCTTTAAGTGAGAGAGAATTGAGGTAGAAAATGGCCAGAACCATCTCAATGTTCGCAAAGTAGTCTCAGTAGAAGATATTTTCAGATGATTGCTAAAGCCTGCTGACAGTAGGAGTCCTCTCTGCTGCACTCTGCCAAAGAAGGAAAAGAAATAAGGGGCGGTGGGGGAGTAACAACTTTTCTAAGGTATACAGTTCGGGAGAGACACAAAACTTTCCTCTTATGTTTAGGACAGGCAGGAAAAAAAAGTAAACTATCTTAAACACAACCCTACCTAATAGCAGGCAGCAACACTTACTCTGTGCCATGTTGAAATGTTTTAACTAAGAAACTGAATGAACTGCTTGTTCCCCAGGATACAGCATTTCTTAAAACCCAAGACTTGAGATCACAAGTTTTTGGAACAGATGAGACTCTCCTCAGTCCAGACACAACCAGCATGTGACACCACCTCAATCTATGTTGCAAGAATACCTACATCACTTTGTAATATTTTTTTTTTACACAATACATTTGATTACAGTAAAAATTACATGTATTTAATTTAGTTCTATGAAGCACAAAACAAAACAAATTGAACAGTGTTCTCATAAAAAGAGGGATTAAAGAGCAGATGGAGATTAAGGAAATTTAGAGTCAGTTTTCAGATCAGGCCCATACATCATAGGTCATCATAGGTGGCCTTAAGAATTGTCTTATGTCTTAGCTCTCCATCACCGAAATGTGGTAACTTAATACTGACTTCTAAGAAACGAAAAGTCCACTAATACAGATACAGGCATCTATGAGCTGATATACTCAAAAATTGTCAAAAATAAACACCCAACTAACAAAATACACAGACACTACCTAATTTGCATTCTACTGTGATTTCACATTGCAAATTATTTGATCAGTCCACAGAAAGGAGGCCGTCAAGTATAAACACACGCAGACACTGCACCACTCTTGTGAGGCTGTTGAAGGATTACTCTAGACTAATAAAACACTATTTTACTGTCTAAAACACAAGACTGTTGGAACGGAGGGACCTAAAAGGTAAGTTATAAGTACATCTGCCCAGCAAAAGTTCCTACTGCCCCAGTGAAATAGAGGACCCTTATTGAAAACTTTAGAACAAGGTAATTTATTGTTTAACTGTCTTGTCAATGAATATATTGCAATTTATGAATTTAGGTACTTACTTTAGCCTTGCAAACACTACAGACATACTTTATTCCACGCAATTTTACTCAAAAGCTTAAAATAAGCATATGCTTAAATGTTTAGGTTTTTTTTAAAGTGAACACGGCACACTGTTTTGCTGAAACTTCCAATTTAACTATAGCATGAAGAATTAGAAGAATGAAAAAATGGACAATTACAGTAAACAAAGACGGCCGAGTAACACATGAGATGAAGGCACCAATTGAGAAGTATGTTTCTCATAAGCAATCTTCTCACATCTTTACCTGACTGCTCTCAGATGAAGTGGGCTCTGCTGCAGGTAGTCAGATCCAATAACAATTAAAACGTGCAACGGAGTAACAGTTATGCCCTTAGCATCCTGGGTCTGGGAGGGAGTGGTGTCATCTGCTAAAAAAATATTCCGCAGAATGGCATGTAACATTAAGCTTACTAAACAGAATGTCACTGAACAGAAAATTATCTAATTTGAAGGGTCTTGAGATTACTCATATTTCCACTCCACTGGCTAGAATCTAATAAAGGTAAATAAATGCTCAAGCAATAACACACAGGGCTCCATCCATATGGCAAAGCAGCTGAAAAAGTCAGATGCCTGTATTTTGAAGCTACTGCACAAATTGAGGATTATTAAATTACTAAAATACTTGGGGTGGTTTAATCTGCCCACATAGGACCAGCTTGCCACAAACATTTCTAGCCGTAAATCAAAAAAGATAAAGGATTTACCCTGTAGCCAAGACCTATCTAGAGGAACTGTTCTGTTCCAGCGTTTCTTCGCAGATTGCTCGCTCCCCACGACAAGCGACCACCACCTGCTCCGGCCTCGACCCTGCCACGCTGCGCGTTCGCACACCCCTCCCTATAAAACGGCGGTATTTAAGCGTGGGCACCCCTGGGGACCAACCCTCAAACAAAAGCCGTGGAAACGACGGTGGGCCCTTCCCGCCCTGGCGACCCACGCCTGGCATAAGGAGGGGCCAAGCGCTGGGGCTGAGGGGCGAGCTGCCGCGAGCACCTGCCGGGTGGGCCACCGCCGGCTACTGACCGCGCAGGTCGGGCTGCGACGGAGGTCGCCCAGCGGGACAAGGCTCTCCGGGCGCTGTGAGCGCCCACGGGCACGCACGAAATGGCGGCGCTTCAGCCGGCCACCGCGCCCCCCCCTCCTCCGCAGCGAGGGCGGGCGGCCCCACGCAGCCCGGGAGGGAGGCGGGGAGGGGGCGGCCCGGCGCCGCCGTGCGCGGCAAGGTGCGTCCCAGGTGCCCGGGCTATATCAGGCGGCGCGGCGGGGCGGCTCGGTGCCCCCATGGCGGCTCCCGCTATGGCCGAGCCGCGCTCCAAGCGGCCCCGCGTTACGCTGCCCGCCTGCCCGGCGCACCGCCCGCTGCCCGGCAGCCGGGTGAGGCAGAGCTTCCCGCCCGCCGTGGAGGAAGGCCTCTGCGGTGTCACCGGCGCCCTGCTGGAGCTCGCCTACTATCTGCAGGCGCTGGTAAGGCGGCGGGCCGGGAGGCGACCGGGAGCCGTGCCCGGGCGGCGGGGTGAGGAGGCGCCCGGGGAGCGGGGCAGGTCCTGACGGAGGTTCAGGAGGGTTTCTGAGTCGGGCAGGGGGGCAGAGCGGTGCCTGTCCCGGTACCTGGCCCAGCGGGATTTGGAGGCTCTCGGCACCCAGCTGCCGGGTGGGTCGCTGCTGCCCCGGGGCTTACCCCGGTGACAGGGAGAGAGAAACAACCACCCAGGTCTGGAACAAGTGGGTGATGAATCGGGAACCCGTGTATTTTGGGTAATTCACGGACAGAGCTAGTCCTGTGGAAAGGGGGATGCAGAGAACACTAACAGCTTTGGAACGTAACTCCTGTGTGGTTTTTTGCCAAGCTTTGTGTGTAAAATGGTTGTTTGTGGCTAACTGCTGAAATAACAGTTTGTGAACGCTACTGTTGGCTGAGGGGTTTTTGCTCCACAGGCTGGAACATAGGACATTAATTAAAATTTCTCTCTGATACTGTGTAACATGCATGCCAAAATTGTCTCTGGCTACATAACAAATTTTAAGGTGCATATATATATTAAATAAATTTAATTAAAGCCATTAAAATAAAAAAAACACAAAATGATCAATGCCATTCCTTCTGATGCCAAGCACCAACTGAGGAGCAACACAAACTATATTGAATATATTCCCAAGATCATGTGATCAAGCTTGGTCCAATAAAAACTTAAGTATGTAGTAAAACTTCTACTTGTGAAGCATGTGGATTAAAATAATACTAGTGATTGGCAGCTGGGTGGGATGGAGAAAGCTTGATTAGAAACTGACTGTGGATAATTCAAACCTAGAAATGCAACCATCTCAAGTGGTTAATGATGGACATAAGACTTACCTTAACAGTTAAGAAGGTGCAGTAACTTGTTCTCTACTCGAAGTCAAGCTGCACACTTGTACTGAGGAACTGGTTATTAAACACTCAATCTTGACTCCCCTGTCAACAGAAACATGAATAAATGACTTCATGAAAAGGATTATGCAAATATTGCAATGAATGCTCTTAATAAAAATTCCAGTATGTTCTTTCTCTTAAATGGTTTATGGTATGTGTGCCACAGGTTTGGGGCATCCCAGATGGCCAGAAAAATGTAAAAGAAACCTAAACTTGTACTGTGTGTATACAGAGCAACACCGATGAAACATATACATTTAATAATTAAGCAGGGTAATAGATGAAAGCGGGGAACACAGTAAGAAGCAGAAAAACTTGGGAAAAGTACATACTTGTTCCTTACCCCTCCTAGGATGGCTACAAGCCAGTAGCTGGATCTGCAGTGCTCCAGTTGAGTATGTCCAAGAGACAGAAGCTGTGCTGCATGGCGTATGCCTGTTCAGGGAGCCAGCAGATCAAGATGCTGGAGCTCCCTCAATTCAGTTCTTCCATGTTCCCAGCTCCTGCCTCTCATTCCCCTCAACACGGGATCTGCGCAGAGCCAGTGTTGAAACCACTGTACTCTAGTGGCTGGCAGCTCTCATTCGCTGCCCATCGCTTAATACAGTCTCTCTACGGGGCAGCAATGCCATGGACAAAACTCCTCTCGTGTAAGAGATGAGAGATCTTTTGGCACAGTTAAATACTGCAGTGGCTAAAGTTGCTACTGTCCCATGCAGAGCAGAACAAGGCCTGCAGTGGGCTTAGGGTTGTAATACTTCTAAAGTATTCCTAGGCATGAGCTACGTATGATGCTAAAGGTGTATACAGGATAGTTCAGTAGCAGTATTCTTTATTTTGGAATAACATTATCCATAATAAAGCTGATAAATAGATGCAAATGTTGTGCTTGGTTTTTTTTGGGATTTTGCCTCATCTTTCTCATACCTTTGAAAGCTATCTTTCACTGGAATGTTGACCTGAAGGGATAAATCTTGATGTTCCCTGTGCTGAGAGTATGTTTAGAAAACAAAAAACCCAAACAAAAACATCACACAAAAACAACAAACAAACAAAAAAACCCCACTTGTAAATAACTATTCTGAGGATCTCTGCTACTGAAAGAGAATGTCAGTACTATAGCTACCTGTGCAATATTAAAGGACAGAAGGAGTTCTAGTAGAACTATAGAGATGTTTCATTTAAGACCATAACTACTTACCTCCTTTATTGCAGAAATTGGCATTAAAGTCTTCAGAGAGATTGTGCTGGTAGAATAGCTTCCCTTGGAAGGGTCTCTCTGTTCTGCAAGTGAGTCCTATCTCCAGCAAATCTTAACACTTGTGTTTTATGTGCTTAGGGTGAATATTTTGATCAGTCGCATGTGGCTCTACCAAATGTTTCTAAGTTCTTCTTGCATCAAGCTCTGGAAGAGAGAAAAGCCGCAGAGGCTTTAATGAAGTACCAGCAAGAAAGAGGAGGCCATTACTGTTCTAAAACCATCCAGGTGGGTAATGGACAACAAGCTTTTGAGCAATTGCAACCTGCAGTAATTACTCTAACTTCTTGCATGACATTGTTGGTACTTCAGTTCTCTGCATTCATCCCTGCATTCCAGATATCGTTTCCCTGTCGTATTAGTGTACGTGGGTTTGTTTTTGTTTGTGATGCTTAGAAACTGTCAGACACACAGTCCTAACTCTAGGTGGTTGCTTTCTAGCCCAAAGGAGTATGAACAATGGTACACTTTTTCTTCACTCCCCTGGAGACTGCTGTTTTCAGTGGGCTGTAACAGATCATGAGACTCCTTAAACTGTGCTGAAACAGCCCACTTGTCTCTCTCACGTTCAAACCAAACAGAAGCCTAGAAGCCATTAACACCTAAGAAAGGTGGTGAGGAAGGAGATAGGAGAAACCTTCAGCTTGAGGCAGTGCTGGAGCACAGCTCAAGACAAAATATGAACTAGAGATCTGACTCAGGCTTGCAACAGGTACAAAAGAATAACTCAAATCTATCAGGAAAAAAACCCTCCTTGTTAAAGACCAAGAGGCTGATTCTTCTGTAGCAAACTAGTATTCTATAAATAGTTAATACAGAATGTTCTTCTTTGGCCTATCATAGCACTTGTGAAGCTGCAGAAAGTAAAAATAACAAGGCCATCTTGAAGAACTTTCTAAATATTCAGTTTGAATCAGGGTAGATCTTTTAAGAGCCTTCCAGTACTTAAAGGGAGGCTTACAGGAAAGGTGGGGAGGGACTCTTTACCAGGAAGTGTAGTGATAGGATGAAGGGTAATGGTTTTAAACTGAAAAAGGGTAGATTTGAATTAGGTATTAGAAAGAAATTCTTTCCAGTGACAGCGGTGAGACACTGGAACAGGTTGCCCAGAGAAGCTGTAGCTGAGGTATCCAAGGCCAGGCTGGATGGGGCTTTGAGCAACCTGCTCTAGTGGGAGGTGTCCCTGCCCATGGCAGGGGGGTTGGAACTCGATGATCTTTAATGTCCCTTCTAACCCAAACCATTCTGTTATTCATGGGTAAACATGGTAGGGTTTCCTGGTGTAAGAACTCTCCCTGGGCATAGCTGCTGTTATCTAAATTTCTGTTCCTTGAAAAAATGCTTGGGTTCTGCCACTTCTGTATGTTTACAACCATCTAATTCTGCAAAAAAAACCTCCAGATGCTCCAAACTCCAAGGAGTTGTTATAAAATCCTAGCACATCTTGTTTAGAGTGCCCAGGTAAGTTGCAGGAAACCATCAATGTAATAGAGTAAGATGACCTGTTCTTCTGAATAAATGTCATTCTGTCTTTGTTTTTAGAAACCAAACTGTGAGTATGCAGTCAGTCTGATGAAAGCCCTGGAAGTAGCAATGATACAGTGGAAAACTATAACACGATTTTTTGAAGAGCTTTGTGCCCTGAGTATTGAAAATGCAGACCCTCATAGCGCAAGCACTATCAAGAAACAATTTATCAGGCCCAAAATCCAGAAGATCAAGATGATGGGAGATCTACTGACCAATGCTCGCAGGCTTGACTGTTCCCAAGATGGCAGAAATAGTCTTGGGGATTACTTTATGGACCGATTTCAGAAAGAGTTCAGAACAGGCATAGAGCCAGAGTCCAGTCAGCACTGCAGCCCCTGCCCACCGCTCCAGCAGTGCACAGGAGCTGCAGAGGGTGTGAAGCGACCCCAGAGAGAATCTTCCCAGCAGAGAAACGGCATAGGGCCAATATATGCAACCATACACTGCACCACCACACTGCCCCTGTGCAACGATGGGACAGGAGCTAAAGCCAAGCAGGGCAGGGAGGGCCTTTAGTGCTGTTGCAGCTACAGGGCAGCTCCTAAGGCAGACCTCTAACAGAGTGTGGACTTGAGACCAGAACTCAGGAGACATGATGCTGTATTGCTCCTCCTGCTTTACACCCTGTTCCTTCATCCTCTGTTAAGCCACAGCTCAGCCTAGCCCATACCATTAGTTTGTTTAAATGGTAGCAAGGTCACTAGTTATCTAGATGGTCAGCATTAGTCACCCTTTTATCTATGCAATTTTTCCTAGAAGCCAAAAGCTTTTAAGCCTCCTTTTTATCTTAAATGATTAATAGGATTAGTTACTGCAAATTATTTCTAATGATATATATAACTTTTATTAAAAAAATAATGCAACTTTAGTACAAGGAAACCTCTATGTGTCAGAAAATTCAAAGATCAGATTTATATTAAATATTTTGTATTACTAACAGATATTTTACATTACTAACAACTATGCTAACACAACAAACTTTTTTTAAAAAGACTTGTTTCAAAACAGTTATCTTGTTTTATTTCTATCATAGTAGCAATTTAAGTAAGTAATCTAATTAATTTACTTATCACCCAGCTATTTTTAGTGGTACACTTCTCGATGAAGGATGAAAACTTTTCCTCAATAGTGAGAATATGACAATGTGCTGGATTTCTCTACAGTTATTTGTCTAGTTAGCTTTTCTTATCCTCAGAAAGGAGATGAGTGAGAAATTAGGGGTTCACAAGATGTGATCTTTACAGGTTCCAGTGCGTATTTTGCAAGGGTCAATAAAGACACTAACTCTAGGGCTCTGTCCAGACTTAACCTAGGATGGCTGCTCTAACTATGACACAGAGCCCTATTTCAGCTAAACAAATTATGGTACTACTATGGTACTACTGCTATTTCTTGTATTTCCTGTCTTGGTCCTCAGTGGAGGAATAAGATCCTAGTGAAAATGCAGCACACTTAACTAGAATTGGATCATAGAGCATGGCCACTCATTGGTTTTGCATTTCAATTTGGCCAGTGTTCAATTAGTGAGCCTATTAGCACCACCACACCTAAGGCTTTTGCTTCAGCCTGCTGGGTTAAAGTTCAGAGGTGTCGAAATTCCTTCCATTCATCTCCTACAGGGGAGGCTACCAAGATCACCTAAGATGAGAAACCAGCTAGATCAGCTGCCTGCAGCCAGCTTTTTTGGTCATTATGCACAACATCTTTTATGTAATTAGGGTTTGCTTCATTGAAAGACTGTCTCATGCTTTTTTGTAATACTGTAAGCAATATTCCTGTTATGCTTGAAAATAAATTCAGTTAAAATTGCAATTTGCATCTACATTGTATTCCTCAATTTACCACACAGGCATGCAAGTACTCTTCTGCAAGAGATTCCGCACATGTATGCAGAATGAGTATGCACTCATGCAGCAGTACTTTTCTACTACTAAGAAAATTGCATAAGATGGAAGAGTAGGCCACAGAGTGAAAATGCCTGAAAACTGAATTTAGGTAAGAACACTGCACAATGAAACATTTTCAGTAAACTGACTTCTATTAACAGCTGAAATTAATTTGCAGCCCTTTCTGCAAAACTGTATTAGCCCACCTAATTTCTGTTGGTGTTGTAACACAGGACAGACAATTGCAGTGCAGATGCTTTTCCAATACTTCTGCTAATACGATTCAACTGCTGGGGGGGGGGGGGAGGGCATTCCTTTAAAACAACCCGTGTATTCATCTGTAAAAATACTGCAGCATGCCACAAGAATGAGATGAAGCACTTTACGCATGTGCTAGATTTGTCCATGTTGAGAGGGCTGCTCTCTAATACAGCAGTAGTTTAAAATGTATTTCCATCTGGGCTAGATTCCATCACCCATCTTCATGCTGAGCATACCTTATTCAACAATTAGTTCCACTGACTGCAACTCAACATGAATAAGAGCAATGGAATCCATCCCTCTCAGTATTAAAATACAGCTCACTAAGTATGAACAGAGCAAAGCTACTAATGGAATTATAAATTATAGTCCCATATAAAACCGCTTCAAATAATACTAGTAACATTTGACCTACTTCTACAACAGTCTTCTCTTTTAAGAGTTGGTGACCTGAAATGTAGGTACAGACTCCTCCACGGTTTCCAGCACTTAAGACTGTCTTTTACTTTAAATGAATTCCAACATAACAAAAAGCCACACATTTAAATTTTTCAAAGCAGGACTTACTTGCCTTTTCTTTTTCCCTGAAATACTGCTTTGCCTGTTTCTCAGAGACTCTGCTCATGTTCATCTTGCCAGCCAAATGTATCCATACAGTCTCGGGTTTCAGGCCTTTCTCTCTCCTTTTTCCATACACACTCTGGACCCTCTGCCTGAAGAGACAATTCTGTTTATTTCAAATAAACTCACAGTCATCTGTTTTCCCAGTTTCTCTCCACTGAAAAAGAAAAGAGAAATCATCAGTTACTGTAGATAACAAGCTCTGGTCCACGTGCTGCTTCTGCTGAGTAGAGAAGATGCTTGTGAATCTCAAGCTTTGTTAACAATACCTGTCTATTGTGTGCGCGATGAGTCCATCCCTGTGTCTCAGCATAGGAAGTACAATCTGCCTCTGGCATCCCAGCTTCCTTTTCAATCACAGCCTGGAAAAAAAAAAAAAGACATGAAGGGTAAATGTGGAAAAGGTATAAGGGCAGCACCACTTACAGAAACTTTACAAATGGTCTTCCTCTGCTTGTTCACAACTTGTTCACACACATACTCTGTGTTTGTACACAGATATAACTGCAGATATAACGTAGAAACACACAGTGACAGAATACACCACAACACTGGCTAAGTATTAGGTAAAATTACCTTTTCTGCAAATTAACCCAATGATATGGAGAGAGTTTAAGTGTCTTGAGTGAGCCAGCAACAAGACTCAATATCCCAATTTACATGTTCAGTTGTTACAGCATACAACTATTTCCCATTTATATGTATCATGCATTATTGTATACTCAATGCTATTGAATACAAATTATTTTCCCTTTTTTAACTGTTCAATAAAGATTTAGAAAAAAAAATATCTGTGCCTTCTGGATCAAAGAACCTCTATAGCAAGTGTTTCCACAAGTTTGCTACTTTGCTTCTCAGAAACAGCTGGGAGATACACTTCTAAATGTGTAAGGGTGGTCAATAGCTGATCTCCTTCGGACATATCGCTTTTCAGCACTGGATACAGTGAAAGAATAAACTTGCACAGTGTCCAAAACGTACTTTTTTCTTTAAATAAAATTTTTATCTTTTGGGGATAATGGCAGAATGTGACTAACAGTTCTAATCTTTGTACTCAAAGACATGTAAGTGGAAAATGGGGATCGTAAATTAGGAATTTTTGTGAAAAACAAATAATATAAGAAAAGAAGCCACCATCACGATAGCCCCTCTGAAAAGCACAAAGACCAGGGACTAGATCACTGGTGAATGTTTTCAACTTTTTCAGATTCTCTCAGTCAGCCTCTTGCCCCACTGAAGCCCAAGCTTTGCCTTTGATTTTGAAGGAGATGAAATTTCACCAACATTTATAACTGCAGAATGGAAATTAATTTTAACTCACGATAGATTAAAAATACAAATACCCATAACTATTTTAATCATGCAGTCAATGGAATCACGCAGTTGAACTGCTGAAGTGCTTCCATATTGTAAAAAGAACCTAATTTCTCATCTCAAATTATATTCCAAAACCAGAGGAAAAACTCTAGCATCCTTGAGAGATGTTACCAAAACCCACCCCATTTTTCCAAGGTCCAAACTCTGCCACTGCTAGTTATTGGAAATAACAAATTCTTATTGCACAAGCAATCTGTTTGCAGTGCGACTACACGTGCAGCACAATGCCACTTCGTGAGGTGAAGTCAGTTTCTTCAAAGATTTCAGCATAAAGGTAAACTGAGGCTTAAGTTGACAGAGGAACCTGAAACGCAAATTTATACATCACACCTCGTGTGAAAAGAGTCATTTGCTAAAGTGACAGCTGAACCTAAATACGGCCTCAGCTCTCCTCAGGGCTGCCATGACTAAACCACCACCGCACTGCCTTACTGGGGGGATCAAACGCTTCCTGGGATAAACATGGCTGCGACTTGCTCAGGCACCAGCTGGTCCCGGCCGCCCCAGGTCTCGCCCTCCCACACGACTCCCGTCTGCGCCGGGGTAATGGCGCCTGAGTCCTGCTGAACATTCTCCATCCTCGGGGTCTATCTCTGACCTGAACCTGTCTCGGACGCGGCCAGGGACACCCGGACTCCTCAGAAAAAGGCTAACACGCTTCAACCGGCCCCAGATACAAACGGTTTTCCCGGACCTCCCGGCGCGGAGGTGTAGCGTGAGCCCGGCGGGCCTCTACCCCCCTCTAGAGGCCGCCATGTTACCCCGACGACGAGGGACGAGCGCAGCGCCACCAGGCGGCCGTCATTTTGCGGTTCCCCCCGGCCACGACCTTTCCGTCCCGCCGCTGCCCCAGTACCCGCTGCCCCCTCGGGGCGGGCACGGCCTCGGCTCTCCGGTGTTCCCGGGCCCTGCGCGGCCGGACTCCGACCCCGGCACCCTGAGGTGCCGCCCTGAGGTGCCGCCCGCACCGTCCGCCCTCACCATCGCCCCCGAGGTAGTTACCCTGTGGCCGCAGAGCCGGCGGGCGCGGAGAAACCTGTCGTGGGGCTTGGGGGGTTTCTTCCCCGGGAGAGACCAGCGGAGCCGCTGCCGCCGCTCTGCCGCGGCCGTCGGCCACCGCCGCGGGAGATGCGGGGAGCGCCGCCGTCCCCCGGGGAGAGGCTGCCGGCATCTTCGGGCATCGGGGAGCCGCGCTTCCCCTGAGCGGCTGGGCAGGGCGGGCTGCTTAAAGCGGAAAAAAAAAGGGGGGGGAGGTAAGAAAAAAAAAAAGACAACTGTGCGGCCGAGCAGCGGCTGCCGTTAGTTCTGCTCAGCCCGACCGCCTGCAGCTGCGACCCGACGGCGCCCCGCGCCCGCGGGACACCGCGCCACGCCGCCCCCCCGGGGGCTCCGGCGGCCGCGGCCCCCTCCCCGCCCCGCCGCGCTCCGCCCCGTCCCGTCCCGACCCGCCACGCCGGGGGGGCTCCGGCATAAATACGGCCTCGAGTGGCACTCCCGGACCGGCGCGGCAGAGGAGGGGGTCGGCGGCGGCGGCAGTAGCCAGCGCTGGTGGCCTCGTCTGGCAGAGGGTGCGAGGGCCCCCGCTCCGCGTACCCGCCTGGCCGGTGTCTGCTGCCAAACAGCCCGATCGAAGCCCCCTCTCTTCTGACCCCCGCACTCACCCTCTCTGGCCCAGCCGCTGTCTCCACCACTGCTGCCCCCATGGATTTACTGGGCCCCATGGAGATGACGGAGGGTTCCCTCTGCTCCTTCACAGCAGCTGATGACTTCTACGATGACCCATGCTTCAACACGTCGGACATGCACTTCTTTGAGGACCTGGACCCCCGGCTGGTGCATGTGGGGGGTCTGCTGAAGCCTGAGGAGCACCCGCACCACCACGGCCACCACCATGGGCACCCACATGAGGAGGAGCACGTCCGGGCGCCCAGCGGGCACCACCAGGCCGGCCGCTGCCTGCTGTGGGCCTGCAAGGCTTGCAAGAGGAAGACCACCAACGCCGACCGCCGTAAGGCTGCCACCATGCGGGAGCGGCGGCGGCTCAGCAAGGTCAACGAGGCCTTTGAGACCCTCAAGCGTTGCACCTCCACCAACCCCAACCAGCGCCTGCCTAAGGTGGAGATCCTGCGCAACGCCATCCGCTACATCGAGAGCCTGCAGGCGCTGCTGCGGGAGCAGGAGGATGCTTATTACCCGGTGCTGGAGCATTACAGTGGGGAATCGGATGCCTCCAGTCCCCGCTCCAACTGCTCCGACGGCATGGTGAGTGCCCCGGGGAGGACACCCTGCCACTGAGGCGCCTGCCCTGGATGCTGTGGGTCCAAACCTGCGCGGGGCGAGTCGCCTTGTCCTGCCTTTCCTGTAGCAGCTGCCTTCCATACCTCCCCTGGCAGAAGACAAAGTCCTTTCTTGTGCCTTGAGCTCCAGCAGCAAAGGGAGGTGGGGTTCCCACATGCCAGGATCTCTGGGAAGGAAATAAAATCTCTTATACACTTTTTTCCCTGGGATGAGAAGTTAGGCAGGTCCCCCTTTGTCCTGGGGGAGCCAGGGGACAGCTGCTGGCTTTGGGAAGCTGCCTGGGATGGGTACCTGGGGGCATGGTGAGGTCTGAGCCCTGCCTGTGCTCCCGTAGCTGCTGAGGCATCTCTCTTTCCATCTTCTGCTGTATCACTACCTTTGAATTCTCTGAGAACAGCAGAGAGACAGTCCTCCTTGGCCATGGTAGTTACAGGGGAGCTGGTAAGAGTCTAGATGTTGTTTTCTGTGATTTGTCATGATAACAGTAGGAGGGTCTACGCAACAAAGTTGGTTTTTGTGACCCTTAAGAAAAAGGTTCTCCATTTCTCCTCTTACCATGTTCTCCATAGACATTTACCAGCAATAGGAAGGAGACCCCAGGCTTTCAGTCCTGCTTGTATGTTATGGGGAGAGGAGAAGGGTGGGTGCCAGAGAGGGTGTCTCACCACTGCACCTTCTCACTGCAACAATGGGCTCAGACTCTGGTCTGACTCAGGGGTGGTGGGATGCGATAACTGGAGCATGGGACAGCTGTTTGGGTTGGGATAGCCACAGCACTTCAAAACCTGATACATATTTTCTTCTGTGCTCTGGTGGGCATAATCATTAATAAGTTGAATAACTAGTTGCTAGATTGAAGACTTACAGAAATTATCCCTTCCCAAAATACAGCCTTTTTCTTTTGTCAGAAAGACTAATTTCATTGCAGATTAAAGTATTGAAAACAAACATATTGTACAATTTTTTTTTTTTGGTACAAAATGGAAATAGGAAGAGAAACTAAAGGAAAAAAAACTAAAGGACAAAGGTAGATAGAGGCTTTTTAAGAGGAAGCCTCTTTGGCTTGGAAAAACCTACAAAAATTAAAATCAAAACAGGACTCATTCGCCCTTTGGTCTCCCTGTTGTAAATTGAAGATACCTGTAGGGCAGTATCTGATCAGAGTGCTGGAAGAACTCATCTCATTTGTAAAGCTACAGCATTTGATGCAACAACAGTGGTAATTTTTCTTTAGAACTGCTGTGTTCTAAAATATTCTATGGTGCATCCCCTTTCTAGCTAAGTTAAATTCTATCTCATTCAACGAAACTGCAACTTGCTGGCATTTCAGCCGGTGCTGGAATGATAGGACACACTAGGGACTGAAATATGAAATTGGGGTTCCTGGGGTTTCAGTAAGTGCTGTCCCCAACCAGTGACCTCACTCAGATTGCTCTCCTTTCCAGATGGAGTACAGTGGGCCTCCTTGCAGCTCCCGCAGAAGGAACAGCTATGACAGCAGCTACTACACAGAATCCCCAAATGGTGAGTATGTGCTGTCCACGGCTGTGTGAAACATGGAGACAAGGGCCGTCAATGCAGCAAACGTCCCTGTGCCCTCTCTGTCCTCAGTTGTTTAGCTGGCCCCAGCTGGGCTGAAAGAAGAGCCTGTCTTTTCAGCCAGCGAGCTGTTGATGCTAATAGGAGCACTGGATTTCCTCTAGATGTATCCCCATTGCAAATATGGGGATATGTTATAGCTGCATTTCCTATTTTCTAAATATAAAATCCGGATAAAAATATATTTTCATTGTTTAACCATGTTTTGCATTAAGACTCTAACTCTCTCTATCGTTGATCCCAACTGGAGAAATTGCTGATTGGTTTAAAAGCTTCCCTTCCTAAAAACTAAGGACTGAAGCGAAGCCTTGGATCCACCCTGCTCCGAAAGTAGCATACTTTAGTTGGGTCTCTCTTCCATTTTGCAATTACAGTCTCTGTTTTCTGATAATTGGTGTTCATCAATGTTCATTTCCTCTGAATCTTTACATGCTCACAAATGCATACAATACAAATGCAATGTCAGCCACTTACTGGGATTTTATGAAAAATACTACATCCTACTGACATTGAGTACCCATTGTATAAACTGAGCACCTTTTTTGTCTGTTTTCTAGATCCAAAGCATGGCAAGAGTTCTGTTGTTTCCAGCCTTGATTGCCTCTCAAGCATTGTAGAGAGGATTTCCACAGATAACTCCACATGTCCTATCCTGCCTCCAGCAGAAACAGTTGCTGAAGGGAGTCCCTGCTCCCCCTCGGAGGGAGTCAGCCTGAATGATAGTGGAGCCCAAATTCCTTCCCCCGCCAACTGCACCCCACTTCCCCAAGAGAACAGCAGCAGCAGCAACCCCATCTACCAAGTGCTATAAAGGCAGGTCCAGCTGGACTGCACTGAAAACAAATTGCTCCGTTCAGCCATGCTCTGAGAACCTGCCTTCTAAGACTGAAGAGACTTCTTAAGACTTGTTCCAGTTTTAAAATATCACTCAAAATTCCTTCAAATGTATAACTTTTCAAACCTGCATTACTTCAGAATACATCCAGTTATTTATTGGTTGTTAAACTAAAGTTATTTAATATGTCTAGGGATAAAGTTGTATACCATGAAATGGCCAATGTTTAATCTGGGCTTTGGGGAATAGGAACCTGGCTTTTGAAAGCAGAGGAGAATAGAAATCTGCAACAGTAGTGGCGTAACAGATCCTTCCTATTACTCCTGTTCTGGCCAAAATAAGGTTGTGGACCATTTTTTATAGAACTTTTTGTATAATTGTAAATAAGAGTTGCTTTGCAAAAAAAAAAAAAAAGGGAAAAAATTGGAAAAGAAAGGGAAAAAAGAAACAAAACCAAAAGTTAAAAATAAAACAAAAAGGGGGGAAAATTTAAAAAATATTTAATATTGCTTGGTTTGTTGTGTCAAACTTTAACTTTATATATTTATACGATGTGGTTGCCAAGAATGTTTTCAACAGTATTCTAAATAAAGACCCTTATTTATAAAATCTGTGGCATTATCTTGACTTTCATTAGGGCTTCTAGAATTACTAGTGCATTTAGTAGTGGTATTAAGATCGCTGCCTTGGCAGGAAGAAGATACAGGCTCTGATTCAGCAAAGAAATCAAGAACATGCTTCAGTTGCACTACTTTCAACTATTTTACATAAATACACTGCTGAAAAGGAATCTACGTTCTTCCCATTGTATCTTGGTGATTTCTAAACCAAGTCTTGTGCATCAGAGGTCGTTATTCAGAAGATCTGTGAGGTCAATCAGCGTGTTTCTCTTCCTTCCCCTTAAGTTTACAATTGCATTATAGGACTAGATCTAACGAAGATTTGTTAAAACTAGGAATCACAATAAATTAGACTCTCCAAATTCCAGTGCAGCTACCATAACTTAAAGTCATACAACAGTATCTCACAAGACCAAGTACTACATTCTTGGACAAATATTCAGATTTTTTTCATTCAAGTTCTAATTTTCAAGTATTTGCCCCATGTTCGTGTATTCTCAGGTGTTAGAAAATAATTGCAAAGGATTTTTTTGTTATAAAGTTCAAGGTATAAATCACAGTTTTCCTCAAGTTCAGGTTGGAATTTTGGCCAAAGATAGGCAGTTTTAATTTGGATTTGAACTTTACGCATCTCTGGCAGCACTACTCCAGGGATTTACTTCTTGTTTAGAGCCTTTCTAAAAATAACCAGTGGGCTATGTTTCATTCAGCATATATGTGTAACCTTGCAAGCTTGCCATGAAACTGAAAAATGTTAAGCCCTGAGCAGGTTGTCATTGGAAAGCAACCATTGGGGCATTTCTGTACATTTGGACAAGAATAACCAGCAGCTACAGCCAATGTGAAAAAAACCATTTCTTGTCATATCCTGCTGGTTTATGGATTTTGTTTAAACATCTCAGAAAAAAACAACAAAAACAAAACACCAACCGCACCTCAAAAACCAACCCAGATATCGTCATCAGCTGTAAATACTTTGATGACAGATCAGTTGCTGTATTCTCTCTCGGGTGACTATTAAAGAGGGAATTTGTGCAGCTCTTACCTCTTCAGCAGGAAAAAGAACAAGGGAACAGCTAATTCCATAGGAATGTCTCCCACTCCTTTAGTCGTGGGGGCCTTGAAGATCAATGCTCCACAGAGAGGAGAAGAGTGAGCGGCCTTGTGTTGAGCAGAGCAATGCATTTGCTTCTCCTTCCTCCCAGGGCAGGGGCATGCTCTGAGCCTGCTGTCTTACTTGAAGCCAGAGGGGCAGGAAGGTAGCAGCCACAGGGATTCCTTCCTCATTCATTTGCTTTTGACCACGGTAGATGATAAATTGGCATGGAGGCACAGGACCACTGCAGAGCAGGCCAGGCTCCTGTCGATTTGAGGGGACTCGAGGGGACTCCAAGACAGGCCCCTCAACACCTGTATGGAAGTCCAACTTTATAAAAGGTCTCCCATTGATTTCACTGTGGGCAGAAAACAGTTAAAGGTTGAGCTTACTCCTTTCATTTTTCCATTAAAAATAAAATTAACTTGAGAATGTGCTAATTCATACTAGCATTAATCAGGAGGATGTACCATTAAGGACAGAAAAATGCCCCAGGAAAGTTGGAAGCCAATATCACCAACTTACAAAACCTAAAGGGAGACAGTTAGAGCTTCATGAACCAATGCCTCACACATCAACGATAACATTTTCATTTGCCTCCAGCAAACACTTGATCAGGCTCACAATGCAAAAAATCAATGCTTTTGTGAAATGCTATAGAGCTTGCCATCCCCATACTCTGGGTCTGATAAAAGTATCGATTTTATTGTCATGTAAAAGGCAGCCAAGAAATATTTTGCCAGCTCAGCAACTAGAGAGACTATACACAAAGTTCATGCCCATCACACTTCTGTGGGGCACAACAGGTTTCACCTGTGTGTAAAGGTGGTGTGGCACAGTGGGCATGGGGTGCTTGTGCTCAACAATGTACATGCAGTTCCATGTGAAGTCATGTATATTGCATTTCACTGATTTATTTTAGCAACCCAAGTTTCCACATACTGATGTTAATGTTACAACAGAGAACAAGCATTTAGCACATCCCAAAATAGATGGATGGATGAAGAAGGAAAAAAAACATTCATAGATTTCCTATGCAGAGCCCATCTTTTTCCCATTGATGTCAGTGAGAAAAGTCCACTGGAGTAAGGCCAAAGGGCGTCAGTGCTGATAAATACACGTTTAGGTTACAGCTATATTTATTTTTGAACTTAAATAAGGAAAATGTGTTCCCTGTGCAGTTTCTTCCTGTCTATTTCTAAGGCAATATATTTAAAACTAATGCCTGTTACTCTACTCCCCTGTATATCAAGAGGATGGCATGTTACTGACAGAAGTATATCCCAGTCTATGTGCCCATATTTCAAAGCTGGAAATATTGAAGTTCAGAGGTTTTAGTTTAGTTCCAAAAGTGTCAGGGACCATACGCAGAGCTGAGGGACAGATATAAGAGTGATAGAACATTTACAAACTTTGGTTCTTAAATTAAGCTCTTGAAGGTGTATTTAGGCATTTAGGGCTGATCCTACAAGACAACCTGGCGTTAGCTTGGTCTGGGAAACTCCCCAGCACAGGCTACAAAAACACACCAATAACCTGAAATCATTGATTTATACCACATAGTTCCAGTTCAGGATTCTGCAGGATAGGGCACCTAAAGAAATACCGTCTGATTTTAAAAAAATCCTGAATCCCCCAGATTGCAATGACTTATTGAGCCTGAGAGAAACTGGTGGTGATTGCAAACCAGACCATTCCTTTCCCCAGGCTGCCTCGGCAGGACAGAGAAAGCCTGCCTGAATGTGGGTTTGGAGCTCTTCTGATGTTTCCTATGGAATGCTACCTCTGAAGGGAAAGCCATGCAGCTACAAACAATTAAGAGAAAGTAGTTGTCTTTGAACACAAAGATAAGTGTGTATCTTAGGAATGTTTGATTTCGTTTGGTAAATTCCAAAAGTCCTACTGGGGCTGCACAACAAAACCCTGTTAGCGATTTATCTTATTCAAACTATTGCTGTGGAAAAAGTGAAGAGGAATAAATTTATACCTCACTTATATATGCTAAGTGCTTTGATTTTAAATGTCATTAGCTCATTTGCAAACATGAGAATGAAGAGGATCCTTTTCCTACTTTCAATTTTTCACAATAAAAAAGTGCATTAAAGTTGCTATTTTTTAAAAGTAACTTTAGACACAATTTCTCATATTATCATTGAAGCTGCTACAGAATTTTTTCACATACTGAAAATTCAATTTTAGGTAAAAGAAACAAATGTACTATTCCTAGTATATTGTTCCTTTTAAAATATTTTATCATCTTTATCCAAAAATATTAAAGAAATATTAAGTTGGCAGTTCCTTTGCATCAGATGCTGCTCTTTTAAAATAACTTGTCATTTTAAACACAAGACCTTACAAAACCCCACTGATTGTGGAAGATTTCATCTTATAACTTGCATTTGGCAGAGATATTTGAAAGGGTCGAATTCTGCAAAGGGAAAAACCTGCTCATTTACTCACAAATGTGGTATTATCATCTTCAGAAGAACTACAAGCAAAAATGAACAGACAAGCAAACACCTGTACCTCTTATCACTCGATTGTTAATGAGAAGAAATTTTTAATTCCCTTTTGTTTGAAAGTTATTAATTTCTTTCTTGAAATCTGTGGTAAAACTTCAAACCTCATCAGGAAGAGTTTCAAGCTACTGCACGTGATAGTGCCTGGGACAGCGTTCACGTAGAGGTGCAAAGCCATGAAACTCCCTCCTGCGCCCTTCCACTCGTGCTCTCCTCACTGGCCCATTTCCATCCCAACCCCTTGAGATATGCTGATCCCTTGAGCACAACTGCGCTGAACAAGCTGGGAGGCTTTATGAGTCACCTCATCTTGAAAATACAAACAAGAAACTATCCCCATAATTGTGCTGAAAATTTACATTTCTGAACTGTGTGGCTGATACAGAGACTGGAATGAAGAGATGGTATGAAGGTCATTTTGCTTAACTCGCATACAGCAATCTTGACTTCACTAGCAGTAGGTAAAATGGTCTTCATACAGAGTGCAAATCTCTAACAACACGATCTGCATTCAGTGTGAGAGAAAGAGTGTGTGATGAAAAGAATAGGCCAAACGTCTAAGAGATCATTTCGTGAGGCATACCTGAGTACCTCATTAAGCAATATTTACTAATACTTCTCAGCTTGCCCTTCCTTGGCCTTTCAAATCACTTGTTTTCCAGTAAATCTCTTGAACAGTCATTACTTTCTCTCCTTGATCTATGAAGCATGCTCCCTTCTCAAACAGTTTGTTGCACAACTGGGAATGTCATTAAGGGGAGACCAAGGTCTCTCCTTTCAATATTGCAGATTTTAGGGCTGACGAGGGAGAGAATGGTCCATGGTGTAATACAGACGAGCCTCCAGACAGTTCTTTCCTACCCAGGGAGTAGGAACATCCAGCCAAAAGCCACCCGGGCCAGTAAAAGGAACCCAGAAATTTCCCTGTGGACCCAGAAATCTACCTTTTGCAATCACAGACACTTCTGAAGACCTTAATATTGTAAGCTAATATTGTAAGGTTAATAGTGAAAAATGACCTATCCTGTGACCACAGAGTGATAGAAAGGATTTCCCAATAATGCAATCAGGTTGGTATTGAACTCACATTTTCTTCCTAAATCATCAATAACTTTTTGTCTTCGACATGCATCTTCTCAAGATCAACGTGTGCTGTTTTTCATAAGACTCAATGAATAACCTCACATTCATCAATAGGAAGGCAAATACTGTCTATGAAGCGAAGCTTTCTGCTATTTATAAAAAAATTATTAAAAACTCTGACAGACAATAACTCACTTAATCAGAAGATTGAGGGAAGATTGTGGTTGGGGTGGTGGTGTTTTTTGTCTTGGGGTCAGATTCACTCAGAGGCCTGTGTCTCACCACAGTCACCTAGTGTTGCAAGACCAGGTCTGTAAAAGGCGGTCCACCAATCTCAAGGGACCAGCTCTGGAGATGCTGGATAAATTCCTGGAACGGCTGACACATGAAATACAGTCCTCCCTAACCCACCTGAGCCTACTTTGGTCCAACAGCAACATCTGCTGGATAAAATGTAAATTGCAGTTCTTTCTGAAATTGTCTCGGTGAATTCAATGTTCTGTTTTCTCATCTTTCTATAGTGGAAAATTTGTTGGTGGGCAAACAGCAAAAATATCCACTCTATTTTCCTTTGTTTTAAGTGAAAAATAAAGACAAAAGGAGAAAGAAAATGGAAGGTCTTTGACAGCACTGTATGGCTTGACTGCAAGCAACGGTCCAGGGAAGATAGGTTGCTTACCAGAAGACAGGTAGGGCAGATGCACAGGAATAGGATATGATGGTGAGACCATGATGCCATTCTCTGGTGGCCGAGCCCCTCAATAAGGTTCAAATCATATCAGCGTGCACAGTAATGCTCACCTCACATGCAGGTGTAAAACAGAACAAGCTGAGAAACAGTCTTGCACATTTGGAAAGATCATTTGAAGCTACACAAGGGAAAGGTAAGCAAGGATAGAGGTGAAAAACCTGAAGATCACATACCTTATATTTTGGCCACAAAACATTCCTTTCTTTTATATGGGTGCTTTACTTCTGAATCCTAACAATGCACTTGTCTGCGATGACTGAAAGACAAAACCTGGAGAACTTGTATTTTGTCTGTGGCTTGCACTTCATGCTCTGTGAAGGATCCTCATGGTTCCCTGACAACCATTGTGTGCAGAACTCTGTGGCTGAATGTCGGTCCAGGCTGGGCTTTTTCTGCTACAATCCATTGTATTTGGGAACAAACGTTCTGTGAGACCTGTTCATCTAACTCGTGACCATTTTCTTACACAGGGTTCTGTTTGAAGTCAGAGATTTTGTCTGCCGCTGTGGGGCAGACTGTTACGGTCCTGTGAGAGAAAGAATTTTTATTTTCAGTCAGTTCTTTACAGAAGAGAGTCGGTGGGCTTGTACTGGTAAAGCAATACTTTTTGCTATAAATGTCTTTACTTGGTCTTGTGCCACCTGTGGGTTTCCCGAGGCTGGAGCCTGGACAGCCCGTGTGTCTGTGGTACTAAGAAGTGCATTTGGTTGCGACTGGCCGCAGTGCAAGCAGAAACCACACTATTGCAATCAACAGCATGTGTGCTTTTTTCTCAGATCGCCGGAGGGCAGTATTGCTATGAAAAAGAGGACTCGGACATCATTCTTTAGTGCATACATACATGTCTACCCTTTTCTAAATTTTTATATCTAACTTTTCCTCAGTTTAGGTACAGAGTATCATTTCCCACCAAGGCAACTTAATGAGCTGAATTCCTACCTAGTGTAGTTGGTTGACATAGTGTCGGCACCCTTATCTGTGAGAATGTAATGCTCCCATTACAAATATAATTCCAAAGAAATACAAATATATGCAGGAGGGAAACGTGTCATACTGGTCACTTTGTCCCTTTAGGAAAGGAAGAATGGTAAGTCTTCATGCTCTGGAAGGCTGTCCTCTACAGAACTAGACACTTCAAGCAGTTTGCAGCTTAAAGCCAGCTGCAGAAAATGTAGTCCCAAACATGCCTTTCAAAAGCTTCAGAAATGCCAATTACATTAAATGATATGAAAAAAGCAACAAAGTAATGTGCTTAATTAACAAAGAGAGATGGAGCCAGCCATTTGGTTTGAAGTACTTCCAAGAGAGATGTTAAATCCAATGGCCAGGGCACCTCGGGAAGAAATAAATTAACATGCTGGGTTAATATTTCAAACTCTGTGGGAGTAAACAGTGTGTGTGGTGAGGGGAAGCAAAGGTAAAAATATCACAGGGTGCTATTTTCTTTGTTTATTTGCCAAGAACACTTTAGCTTTTGCCATTTATTATTCTTCATGGTATACTAGAAAATACGCGAGAAGACATAGAAGTATCAGCATTGCATCACTGGATTTCCTAAATTTATCTTTTCCCCCACCTATTAAATCTTAGCTCAAGGTCAAGAGAAACTACCATTTTGATTGAATGAGTTATGGGATAGGCACATTCATGAAAAATACACTAGCAGTGTTCCTTTATCTTTAGTACTATGAGCAACCACAGCTTAAAGATTCCTCTCACCATAGGACTCCTATGAGAAATAAGCTCTGGTGGCTTGGTCAGAGAATGCCCTGTACACGCTTTTATTCCACAACAGTTTTTTTTCTGGTTCTCATAGCTGAGAACTGACTGATAGCTCTCTAGTTCAAAATCTTAGATACCTCTTATTAGGTGAGCTCAGGCCATTACAAATTCCCACGTTCCAGCAGGTAGTGTGGCTTGAATCCTTTCCAGCACGCATCTGTTGGCAGCTGCTTCCATCTGCTCCTTCTTGAACAGTCCTGCCTGGTCTCTAGGGAAGAGCAGGAAGATTGTCATGCACTGAACTTTCTTGTTGTAAGCTGGCTCCTCATGTTTTACCTGAATCTGTCATTTTGCCAGGTACGCTCTCTGGCCTTTTTTTTTTTTTTTTGCAATAAGAAATCTGAGTTTCGCTGTGCATCAAAAGCCAAAAGAAAGCTATTGCTCAGATGTGCATGACAAAATATTATTCCCTAAGTTTAAATAATTATTATTAAATAAAAATACAGAAAATATTGATCAGATCACTTAATTCTCACAACTGCTAGGTACGTAGTGATTCCTGCATGTATGTTTTGTAGCCAAAGCAACATATCTTTGACATGTTTTCACTTTGTAGTGAGTGAAGGCATATGACTTTCAAGCACTCCATGACCATTACCTGAGGCCTTTTTTGTTTGTGATTGTGATAAACTACACAATGTAGAAAAAGAAAAAACCCAACAAACATCTATTTCCATGTCTTCTATTTTAGGACACCAATGGTTAGGTTTCCAGACTTGCAGCTGAACCTTTAGGAACTTTGGTTGGCTGAGCAGATGTCTATGCAGATCAGACTCCTCTATTGATCTGTCCCATTGTTATTTATGCACTTGTTAACTTGCATTCTAGCAACTAACATTAATTCACCAGACTGATTTAAAATATTTTACTTTTTCTTAACCAAGATAATTAGTTTCACATTTTCAGCTCTAAAAGTTTTAATTCATATTTTGATGTACAACCTCTAGCCTGATTTCCAACTGGACCAAATCCTCTTCAAATCTCCTGGGCCATGTGGCTGAAAATGAAGACCTTTGTGTATAAACATAATTTTTGCTTTGAAAGTACATCTCTAAATGTAAGTGATATTCTGCAGATCTTACTCAGTCTTAGCTTGGGAGAGAAGAAATAGTCAATAAGACAAGCAATATAACAAAATATGGAAACAAAGCTGAAGAAGAATCCATCAGCAATCCAAATGCAATCATCTCTATTTTTGTCCAATGAGAATTATATATATTTGTGGATATATAGGCAAAACCGCCTCCTAAGGGCTGTATAAGCATACACTCAGGCAAACTGATAGTAATTTCGTTGACTTCACACATCACATTTTCTGAGGTGCACTGTTCTTTTGAGCATACATCTCTGCTTGGATTATGCAGTGGTCAAACTGGGCTACAGAAGTGGTACTGTAGCACAGTGGTACTTCTGCATGAAGACCTTTTCATATACTGAAGGGTTCTTAAGAGGTTTATCATGATAAAGAAAACAAGAAACTACAATACTTCTGTAAATATATAACACAGAATGTAATCTTTTTCTACACTTTTTAACAGGCAGATAGAGGACAATTTTAAAAGAAACTGTAGAAATGTATTTTATTTTTGATGACCGTGTGAAAAATTCTATAGAAAGAAGGCCTTTATTATGGATTTGAGAGCTGGGTAGCCCTTTTCTCTCATCCCTTCATAGGAAAGCCAATTATCATACTATGGTAGGCTTTCATATAGAATAGGAATCCATTCTAGAGGCACAGAAAGGTCCAATTTTTACATGAGAATGGAGCATATCTAAGGGAAGATCTGCATCTGATTTCATTTTGGCCAACCCTGAGTATCTTGTGTCACTGTGAACTTTCTCTGCTTCTTCATTCCCCAATTGCAAAATCTGGCAGAATCCACAGATGAATCTGAGTCACTAAATAATGACTAAAAGTGTGGTGTCTTAGGAACAAGTGTATGACTGTGCTTTGTAAGCTAAACTGTTTAAATACAAACCTGCTGCAAGTCTTGCATGTTAGCAGGAATCCCAGCCACAGTCTGGAGGGCTAGTCAACCCTTTTGTGCTGAGATTCCTATGGAAGGCTCTCCCAGGTCCTGGAAACTCTGGGTAGTGCATCTTCCTGTTCCCAGAGTGTACGGACCATTCATTACAGCATATCCCAGAAAGAGAGGGCTGAGGATAAGCTAACAGAAGTGCCGTCCTTTCATTATTTGCCTTGATCTAGCTCTCAACACCTCATTTAACTAGAACAAAAGGCTGCTGTTAATGCTGAGCTACAGGCTCAGGCACAAGCCAGGATCAAGAAATCTGTATTCCCAGCAGCTGGTCCAAGATTTGTGACAGAAGGTGGATTTTGCTTTCCATTCTCTCACACTTATATGGTATAAATCCTGGTTATTGAGAAAAGAAATGGAGCAGATTTCATCCTTAGTGCCAATTATTTAACTAGCATCACAGGAACTATTATACTTTATGTCTCTTCATATGCAGCATACAAAGAATTACTTCAACAGGATTAAACATCATATTTCATGGGACTGGCTGCGTAAATATTTACAAAGCTAGAAACCAGCAAAGACATCTCAGAGTTACTGATTCATGTCAAATACCGAGAAGCTGGGTTAATCAAGGGATTTAAGCAATACTTTAAACCTCTGAGTCAGCATTGTTGACATTTATTTGAACTACTCTTACCTTTCAACATTCAAATTTTTACAAACCATTTATAATAATAAAGATTTACAGGTCATTTTGCCATCTGCTTGTCTGAGAATATTTCAGTCACCATTGCAAACTCAGAGTGAGACAGAGAAGTAATAAGAGTTGTGGAAAGTGAATCATTCAATAAAAATAAAGTCACTTCGGTTTAAACACAAAAAGATAAGAGAGAAATGTTCTCTTATTTTGATGTATAGAGAAATAGTCAGCTGATAGGTGAGCATATATTCTATACAAAATGGAGTGTGTTCTACACTCCTCAGTCAGAAACAGACCCTGCATGCCTTGTTCAAGAAAAGACTAGCACCTCCTGTTCCATCTTCTGTATACAGTATATGTGAAGTACATATGTCTGTATCTATATGTTTGTGTCTGTTGCTATGTTCACGCACCTGCAAATTGGCTGAGACTTTAAAAACATATTGACAGCATTAGTAGAGTTTTGTTTTCAGAAAAAGCTGACTAGGCCGGTCTCAGAAAAGTCAAGGATCTTTTAGGACTGCCCAAAACAAATCATTGCATAAAATAAAGCCAAATCACTAGCTATTTCTGAAACTCCAGTTATAGCACATGCTAGGAGTTAAATAGTTGAGATCTATGTGTGCTCACTTACTTTTAGAAATGTAGATTTACAAAACAAAAAGAACCTTCATTCACAATCAACCACAGCCCAGTATGAATAGTGGAGAACAAAATCCAACCCAGCAGAAAAAGCACAGCAAATGCTTTTCAACTCATGGCAAAATCATGCAAAGTTGATGAACACGGATGAAAATGAAGTACATATTCAAGCAAAACTTAGGTAATTAAGGAAAAAAATCTAGCTAGATAGAAGCACAGAAATGAGCATTCAATCATAACTTCTGCTGCTTTGGCTACTCTCATTAAAAGCAGTATGACTTCTCTGAATCAGGCTTTGGGCTATACAGCTCTTCAGACTTGCAGTACCTCTATGACTCCCTCAGTCAACATCAAGCACCAACCATTTTCTCCTACATTCCCATTCTTTCCATGGAAAGCTTTGGACCAACTATTGACAGTACAAAGGGGTAAATCCAAGTTTTCAGAAAAGTAATATTATCTATGCAGTTGAAGCTTACTTTGTTTTCAAATAAGTTTCAAGGACAAAGTAAGAACATTGCATGCTGAAGTGCATCGCATATTTCCATTTGAAGGCCTCAAACCAAATGATTTACAAGGATCAATATCAACAGACAGAGCAATTCACAGCATGATGTAATCTAAAACTGATAAAGAACTGCATTGAAATACTGTTGACTTGTCATGAATTTAATACAAGAGAGCACAGACTGAGTTACAGCACTCAAGCATTGCAAAATTGGTGTTCCAGTACTGGCTGCCTTTTGTTTTGAGATTATAACCCTTAAAAAAAAAATTATATATATATGTATATCTCAGCTTCCTCCAGCTTTAAAACGTTTTCAATGTGCTAGTTGTATTCATAGTTGCACACAAAGTCACAGGTGCATCTGAACATTTCTTTTCCCTCTTTATATTGTTGGGTTTGTTAGAATTGGTCAACAAGTTTTTAGTAACAAATTCTTTTCTTTGAATATAACCTGGCTGATGAACTCAGACCAGGTAGATTTAAATTTACCTCAGCTGTCAGGAGTTAGCTGTTACCACTGTTGGTACCCACTAGGAATCTCAGTGAATGAGGATGCTAAAGAGGTGTGCAAAATGAGATGCTCTTGTTATACTGGCAAAGCACCAAAGCATAAAGCAAAGCTTCTGTATGTGCTTTCTGTGCCTATATGGCACTCTGATTTTGATCTGTCAATCCAGCATCTTCCATATGTGTTAAAAGGTCTATCATACAAAGGTCTATCATATCATACAAAAATAAAATTTTAAAAAAAGTTAAAATTGCACTCCAAAATTATGAATATTAGGGAATATATGCTCAGCCCCAAATTGAGAAGAAAGCTTTTTTGGACCTAGATTAGAAATCACTGCAATTATCAGCTAAAGCAGGAACTAGAGAGCAAGGGGATTAACAAATGAATAGTGTGTGAACCCACAAGTTAAATTGTCCTTTGTAGACAGAATTTAGACTTCTGTCTGAAAGACAACCTACCTTTCATCATATATTATTACCCTGGGGACGCTGAAGCTTAAGACAACAAAAGTGATCTCAGGTCACCAGATACAGAGGTGAAAGAAGGACTTACTCCTCCTGTGTCATCAGAACACAGGAGACAGTAGGGTGACCTAACACAGGAGATAAAATTAGTAAGGGGCCCCACTCTCTTTTTCTGCTACACAGTAGTTTACAAACTAAAACAGATCTATGGCTTAAAGCTATTCTTCCACTGCCACCGTTAAAAATGTTGATTTAGAAGAACAGCTAAGGTTATAAACAGACCCAATGACTTTAACAGGACTGCTTAAAAGTGCAGATATTCTGTGTAGTAGCTGTGTAACTCTAGGGTCTCAGAAGGGGGCCTTTAGAAAAGCCTTTCTAAACTCTGCAGCTTATTTTCCCCACTTGTGAAAGGTTTTGGCCAGGCCCAGCTCAAGACAGATGATCATCAAAACCTCTCATCAGTTGTGAGAATCATCTCAGAAAACAAAATGTCATTCCAAGACTAATGTCCTTTAATGCATTTTAAGAACTTCTGATAACATTACCTACAGCTGTTCCTGTACCAGAATCCCTTTTCAAACAAACTGTGAACTATTTGAGCAACCTACCAACTCCGTGCCTCTCACAGAGGTTGCCCAGCACTATTAAAGTTGATTTATTCTTTTTAGCAAGTAAAACTTAGTAAGGTTGATTACTAATGTAACTGAAAACAACAAGAGATATCCTAGAAAAATTAGATAATCCTTGGATGTAGACATCCACCTTCACATTAGGTCCTCCCTGCCTAATTTCTCTTTCCAGTGGAGAGAAGACACCCAGCAGAGAAGTGTAGAGGTGACTGTTCTCAGTTCATTGATGAGACCTAAACTTTCACTTATTGCTTTCATTCATTCTTTAACTCCACTGAAGTCAATGGAGTGACCAAATGCATGATCCTGCTTCTGCAAATTACTGTCTCTAAGGCAAGTCTAAAGGCGTAGAGGAGACACACAGCTATTTTGAAACCAAAACCACTGAATGTGGGTATGTCTAACTGTGACAAAGTTAGTTATATGTTCATCTCATGTACACAGGGGATTATAGAATCTCATTATAGCATTGGAAGTCTTTGCAGAGTGAGAGGAGAGCCTTCAGTATCCCAGCACCTTCTAGCTCAAGGTATCAAATCTGCATAAGCAGTTATTCTGCAGCCAGAAAGAATCTTTAAAGATGTCAAATATAAACCAGATTTAAAAACAGTTAAAATATTGTTATTTTCCAGTGAGACTAGGGAGGCAGAAGTGCCATTATACAGTTTAGGATTAATCAAACCTCTGTGGAAATTTTTTTTATCTACAAATTAGATATTTGAAAATTATTTGGTTTGTTTTGTCTGTCATAGTCCAAACATTTCCAATTATGGAACTTTTTTTATTTAAATTAAACCAGAATTTTATATCACTATATGTTAGGCTTAAAGCAAAACTTTGCTGATACTCAGCACCTGCTGGACTGACTTAAAAGGTTCATTTTGGGTAAATCAGCAACAACCTATCTGGTGGTATCAACTATCACTAATTAAACAAATATAAATCATCCTATAATCTAGACTGCAAAGTGCAGTCTTGATGTCTTAATATGCAGTTATTTTGTACCATGATCCTTGTTTAATAAAGATATTTTCTAATACTTTCCCCATCAAACTTCAATATAAGCTTCAAACATGGTGCTTTCATTTTCCACATCAAAACAATGTATAAACTCCGTTTTCCAATTTAAGTTTTTAAGAGACCTTCCCATTTCAGCAGCTACCATGCTCCAGATCTCACAGCTCCCCCCTGCCCAAAAAACCTCTGCCCTGATTTGAGGCCTTTTCACAAGTCTTTTGAACTATCCAACTCTTCCATGTCTACCAACTCTTCTTTATCAATTATAGCCTTAGTATCTTCAAAGAAACCTCACAGGTCACTTCAGCATGGCCTCTCCACCTGAGTCCATGAAAACTATCTTTAAACAAGCTTTCTGTTTTTGTAACATACACTTTCAGATGACTTCTAAGGTCCCGTACCACCCTCCTACAGATGCCCAGACAAGAGGAGAAACCAAAGCGACAGAAGCTGCAAGATATCCCTTTTATCCCCACAGTCACCTTAGATCTCAACACTGAAATTCCTACAGGAATCACTGACGTAGGGTAATGTAACATGGAAGACAGGAGCTAATGAGTTGGGAAAGAGCTTCTGCAGTTGTGGATGTGACCAGAAAGACACACTGGTCTGGGATTCACAGGTTCTTAAACCCTGTTCCTGGGTTACCTACCTTCTTCAGCTGCCCGTAACTCTCAGAAACCACCCTGTGGTGCTTTCTCATTGATCCCCAGAACGATTATTATCCAAAGTAGTGACTTACTATGATTACAAAATATTTGTCACCTGTGTTATTTCTGTCAATGAGTCACCATTCTCTTTTCCTTTCTTAATGCCAGATCGGGGTTCACAAACCTGCCCTTTTCTCTCTTTGTGTCCTCTGTCTGGCAATTCTTAATGATTTTAGATAGCATTTCTGTACTTGCTATTCTCAGTTTCTCCGTCATCAACCTTTCTCCCTCTGTTCAATCCCAATGCTCAAAAGGCTGTGTGGCATCCCTCCCTGGAGATTTTGTCATCAGTTTATGATAGCTGAAGTGCAGGGTTGTCCTGGTTTAGCCTCACTTTCCCTTTTGTCTTTCACTGGTGACAGCCATAACATACTCCCCATTTCCACCCAGCTCCTGCGCCTTCCTTCAACCCCTTCAGCTTCGAGACCAATCTGTTATCATTTTCACAGACAACTCTGCTTGTTTAGGCCTCTTTGTTATATCCTACCACAACTATCAGAACATTCTCTTCTCTGCATCCCAAGCATAAGCAATGCTCCTTTGCAGCACAAGGAATCTGTGCACGGCCAAACCCTTCTTTCACAAACCTGACCACACCACTTGCTCTTTGAAAGGCCTCCACTTGTTCTTCACCTGCTGTTCTAGCACATCCTCCTTCAAGGCTCAACCTAACTGCATTTCCCCAGTCTACACTCTTCTGTTGGGTGCCATGTTGTCCCTACCACTCCTGCACTCCAGCAGCATTCCTCAATCGTGTATCCTTCAATCGTATTCTATGTCTATTCTATGACTCTGTAAGTTTCTCCACCTCATCCACTCATTGTGACACGACCTCCCATGAATCACCCACAACAGCTCAGCTTTCAAGGTTCTCTCATAAGCCCACTCCTCCCGAGATGCTGGCAGCAAATAAAACAGAATACAGAACACATCTACATACCTCTGCTAGTTCCCCTCCACAGGACCATCTCCCTGCTTCCCTTCTTCAAGCTCCTCCCAGGGCAGGAACTGCTCATTTTGTAGATGTGAAACTTCCCTTTGCAAATTAATGAGAATAAAAAAGAATACACAACACAAACCCAAATTGCAGCCCCCTACCAATCCAGGCTTTAGAGAAGAACCAAGGGTGCAGCAGAAAGAGAAAGAGAAATAGAGAAATAAAGCGGGTGTGTGAGACCAGGTAAAGGTGTGCTGCAGTAGGAAACGCAAACCTCGGGCAACCCTGCTCACGCCGTGAGGAATTTATACCCGGGGAAATTCGTCAACTTTGCCTCTTTCCCTTTCAGCGAGTCCAGTCAAAGACGGGAACGGCCCCGGGTTTCCCCGATAGCGCTAAAGAGGGTCACTCAGGGCCGGGTGGGGGGGGCCACCAGAAAACCCACCGCTTCACCAAGGGGGTCTTCGGTGCGACAGAACGACAGGCCGGTGATTCGGGACGTGAGCGGAGGGTGAGGGCGCTCTTCCTTCAACCGGGGCTACCGGAGCAGGGACCCCCGCCCAGGCGTCGGTAAGGAACTTACGCGGCGCGACAGGGGAGGCACCGAGGGGATCGGGGCGGCGGCAGGAGCCGGGGACGGCGCCCTCGGGGCGGCGGCCGACGCTAGGACCCGGCGAGCGGCGGTGGGGCGGGAGCAGCGCGCCTGCGCGGCGCTGTCCGAGGAGCGGGCGGGCTGCACCGAGCCGCCCGGCAGCGGCGGCGGCGGCGGCGGCAGCGGGAGGAGCAGCGGCAGCGGCGGCGCCGCGGGTCCCCGCCGCCCGCACCGGCACCGCGCTCCACCCGGCCCGGCCGCAGGGGCGGCGGCGGCGGGAGGGCGGCGCGCGGCGCTGTCCCTTCAGCACCGGCGGGCAGGGCAGGGCGCGGGGCCCCGCCGGAACACCCCGGGGGCTGCAGCCCGCACCCGCGCCCACCTCCGCCTCCTGCTGCCTGACGCCCCGCAGCCCCGCTCCCGGAGCACCTGTGGGCAGCGCCGGCGGCGCCGAGATTTTTTTTTGCCTTTTTTTTTTTTTTTTTTTTTTTTTTTTTTTTTGGTGCTTTTGGCCACGTCCAACCAGGGAAGGGCCCTCCCCCTCCGGCACGTCCCCGCGCCCCGGCACCGCAGCGCCCGCGCTCCCGGAGCATGGCCCCCCCTGCCCCTGCCCCTCCGCCGCGGCTGCAGCTACCGCGGCCCCCGAGCGTCTGACTTCAGTCGGAGGCGGTGCGGAGCCACCGGCGCCGGCGTCCCCTCGGAGCGGCCCCCGGGGAGCAGAGCTGGCCGGGGCCCTTCGCCGCCCCGCGGGCCTGGATCGGGGCTCGGGTTAGGTACCGACTGCCACCGAGCAGCCGTCCCATTCCGGGCTTGCTGCCTGCCGTGCTTGCTTGGATGAGTCTGCGACATGCCTAATAAGAGACGAGATGGGCCAGGGCGACGAGAGCGACCGCATTGTGATCAACGTGGGAGGGACTAGGCACCAGACTTACCGCAGCACCCTACGCACCCTGCCCGGCACTCGGCTGGCCTGGATCGCCGAGCCCGATGCCCACAGCCACTTCGACTATGACCCCCGCACGGATGAGTTTTTCTTTGACCGGCACCCGGGTGTCTTTGCCCACATCCTGAATTACTACCGTACTGGCAAGCTGCACTGCCCCGCGGACGTGTGCGGGCCCCTGTATGAGGAGGAGCTGGCCTTCTGGGGCATCGATGAGACCGATGTGGAGCCCTGCTGTTGGATGACCTACCGGCAGCACCGCGACGCCGAAGAGGCTCTGGACAGCTTTGGTGGGGCGCCCCTGGATAGCAGTGCTGAGGACGGAGACATAGATGGCACCGGAGACTCTGGTGATGGTGAAGAGGAGCTGGAGATGACAAAACGCCTAGCACTTAGTGACTCCCCGGATGGCAGATCTGGGGGCTTCTGGAGACGGTGGCAGCCCCGCATCTGGGCACTCTTTGAGGATCCCTACTCCTCCAGATATGCAAGGGTAAGCTATGCAATCAACACCCTTGTCAAAACACTCGAACCCCCCCTCTGTCCCACTTCCTCCCAGCGTCATTGGAGTTGTCTCCACTGTCAGCACAGGGTAGCCATCCATCTCTAGAGCCATACAAAAACCATGCACAGGCTCTCAAGCAGGCCCCATAAACATACATGGGGCACGAGCAAACACCAAGGCATGAGCTCGTGTACTCATATGTGGGCTTCCAGAGGCCCTTATTCTCTAACAGGTTCCTAAAAACCCACAGGCGAGGTACCATTCATGGGCCAGGGAGATCTCCATTATACCAGGTAATTTCTCTCCATGCACAGAATTTTGCAGTCAGTCATCCCCCACTAAAGAGAGACACCTTGTCCAGCCCTCTTATGAGCTAACAGCTATGGCTCTCTCCCCTTTATGAGATGGAAAAAGAATCACAGGAATAGGCAGTCCCTGTGAGACCAGGGGATCTGGAGAGTTTCTCAGCCTGGCCTGGAAAGGGAGTCTGTTCCTTTCTCTTTTCTCATACATACCATGTTAAATATTTATGATCATGCTTTTCTGAGAATGGGTAATTCAGTTCCTTACTTACCACCTCGCTCTGTCTTCTCCTTTGTGGGAAATGCAAAGTATTAATCAGAGAAGAGGGCTCATTCATATAGAAGGGACAGCGTTTGACAGGTTTCTTGCTTGGCTACTGAAGGACAACTCCTCTCCTGGTGCCTGCAGTTGTTTTGGAAAGGGAATACACACTGGTGCAGGTCACAGCATAGATGTGGATAAAGACGGTCTTAAGCAGCCACTCAACTCCTCTAAATCGGCACCTTTTGTGCTATTACATATGAGGATAATTGTGTTAATTAGGGCCTGATTCTGCTCCTGAAGGAAATGTTTTTTTTTTACTTTTGACTTCAGGAGCAGCAGCAGGATTAGCCCCCAAGATACTCCAAGATACCCTGGTTATCAACAGATAACCAGGAAAATAGATGAAGGATAGTGCCTTTGCAAAGAAATTGGTTTGGATAGGTTCTACTCCTCTATTAAATGTACCTTTGTTACAACATAATTGCTGCCAGCCTTCAGTAGGGCTAAGTGGTGCTTTGGTGTGGGGGGATGATCAGTGTTCCTGAGGAGGATCAAAGAAGTGAGATCAGATTAGGGAGCAAATTGGCCGGACGGAAGAAAGAGAAGTGGAAATGCAGGGAGCAGGGACAGGGGAGCTGGTCGTGTATGAATGGGTGGTGGAACAGCACCTGCTGGAGACTTTTGGTCTGAGCAGAGATCTCCAGCAGGGAGCTGCCAGGTCTGCAGACTGAATGAATGGGGAAAGCTGGAGCAGAGCCTGGAGTTATATCTCAGTGCATTTCTGAAGATTCTTGTTTGCATACCCTTTGGAGATTTCCTCCCTGAACAAAGAAGTTAATATTCTAAATGAATTCCTTTAAACAGCATGGAGGATAAAGGAATAATAAAATATTTACCACAAGATGAAAGGATGATGCTGTTGAACTGCAGCTTTTTTTCCAGCTGATTTCTGCCGAGGGAACATGGAAACAGGGAGGGAAGGGAAGGTTGGAAGGTATCCTTCAGCAGGCTCGGTTAGCTTCCTTTAATCAAGCTCAACGTCAGCAGTCGTTGATTTGAATAGCAGATCTCTCTGGTGTCCAGGAATCTGTTGGTAAAACACATTTCAAGTCAAAGTAGTGTGCTTGCCCCAGACTTTGCGGAATGGTCCCAAAACCAAATAGATAATGCTGTCCCAATGAAAAGGATATGAACAGAGGCTAAAACATCCTTTTTCTTGGAAGAATTATGATATTTTAGGTCAGAGGAAAAAATCTACAACCAATATTTATAGTATTTGTGATGTACAAGCTGGAGCATATAAACTCCATTTTCTAATTCTCTACACATCTTTTAATTTAGGAATAGGCATTTTATGAAGTGATTTGGGCTTGCTGGTTGTTTTGTTTGTTTTTTTTTTTTTTTGCAGTAGGTGTTACATCATTTACTCACGCTTATGTGTGCATACCTGGTAGAGTTCAACCCCTGATTTACCTCTAACTTGTTCTTTCCTTAGAGGATTGTTAAACTAGAGGAATATAAATTCTGGGCAAAGTTGAAGTGTATACTGAATATTTCATGGGTTCAATATGATTCTTTAACTTGTATCTATGGAGACGTAGGCCATATGCATTAATATTCTGCATGTAGGAAGATGGTTTTCATCATCAACACATGCACACACTGTCCATTAAGAAGACATTATAAGACACTTAACATTTTCTAATAGAAGCTGTATGTTATGCTTATGGATGTAGAAAAGAGATGGGAGTTTGATTTATGCTCCTGTAACCTATCACAGACATTGCAAAAAGACCTTAAACTCACAATAGCTAATTTACAGTAAAATAATTGATAGCATCATTAACACGTGAATGGTATATTAAAGCAATCATTAGCAAAGTAGAGTCAAGCAACAAATCCACTATTACCTCACTTTTAATTGTTTGCTACTTTCAATTGCAAACTGTATTTCAGTCATGCAAAAATTTAAATTCACATTGTCATTTTGTCAAAAAAAAATACTTCACAAAAATTGTCATCCTAATTGGATCTGAGACTTATGCTAACAGTGGTTTTCATATACATGTTTGGAGTTTATATATGGCACCAAAGTGTATGTCAACATAACATCTTAATATAAGCATCGATTTACATAACCATCATACACTTGGACAAGTAAAAGGAATACAGTCTATGAATCTTAAGATTAAATGAGAAGCTGTATATCTGAATAAAGCAAGATTTCTCTGGACTATATCTGGTACACTAATTCAGTGAATATTTAGGAACTGTCTGTGGAAAGCTCAGCATTTACTCAAATCTAGCCATTTTTGGAGCATTTTGATGGGCATTGCTTACAAATACAAGTACATTTGACATTTGAACCAGCACCTAACTCATACTAAATTACATCTGTTTTCATTGTAGATGGCCAGGGGAGACTTGAAGAGCATTTGCGTATGTCAGGCAAAATGAGCTAATTTTGCAAATTTTGTCTATTTCTAAACTTGCTTTGATAACGCATACATAACCTCCCAGTCACTAATCATCTGTCTTTAGGTGCAAAATAGTCAACAGTTTCTTGTTAAAACAATAGTTGCTGGGTTCAGTGAAATTCTAGTTTTCAACACACTAATGTCTTAAATAAGGTAGTTCTTTCTAACAAGGTGAAATACTTTAAAAATTGCATTGTCTTCTAAATCAGTAATGTATCTTCTTTCAAATCACAGACACCTTTGACACCTACCTTAATAAAATAAATGGGTGTTGCACTTCTCTGTAACTTAAAGAATCCACATTTGGTTAACAGAGGCAAAGTCTGGTACCTGGGGATCTGAACAGAGTAACAGATAAGGTGATAGAAAAGATCATATTTACAGAGATACTAGGTGTATATGCAAACAGACAAGTGGATCTTCAGAAGCATCTGATCAGGCAGCTAGATATCACTGCATGTCAATAGATACTGTGCACCTAAATTCATGAGACATTTCTTTAAAGCTTATTAGAAGAGTCTTTTTATGCATGGTCAGGCTACTTTATAAATTTATTTTTCATAAGCAGACAGAAAGAGGGAAATAGAGTCACACAGAAAGCTACACAGATACAGTAAAGCAGCATATCTGAGAGTTATGTTGTAATAGAGTTCCTGCCTTGTGCACTTCCCTCACAGGCCCCTCAGTACACAAATGTGTGAAAGATATTTTCCTAGCATCTTTATATTTATGTCTGCTCATGCTGTGCTTACACTAGCGAAGCTCCCACTGACTTCCTGGGGAGTTGAGCCTGCAGGTATCTAACATCTTTGCTCCCTTCCTTCTCATCCTCCCCAACAGGATGAGGTTGTGTTTGTGTTAACTCACAGTCATTAGGTTAGTCAGTGCTTGGGAACCAGGAGCTTTCAGCTGAGATTCTGCGCTAGTGCTCACACTCAAATTGGACAGCTAAGCTTCATTAGTGAACCCTCAGGAAAGCTTTTGTAGTCCTTCCAAATAAACATTTTTACTGTTTTTAAATAAAAGCTGGTTGGGGTCCTATGGAAAGTCCACAACAGCTTGGCTTGCCAGCCTAGCATATGCTATACAGCTCTCATCTGAAAGCGGAAAGGCTTATGGCAAAACTCTCACTCACCCTTTCTTCGTGTTCTCCCTTCACATCTTGCAGAAGGATCTGCTCTCCTCAGCGGGTGATTTTTGAAGGACAAGCTTCTGACACTGAGAAGGAGACAGGAAAAAGGATAGTGGGGAAGAGAGGAGGAAAAATGTATTCCCTAGGGACTTCTTCCACCTTTCTTGTGTACATTTCAACCTTGCTGTGCTCATTTAAACTGAGTTTTCTCTATATGAATTACATCTCGTATGTATGAGAAGCCTAGTACCTGAATAACCATAAAGTCTCAAGGCTTAGAGTCTAGGGTGATTTCTGTTCATCCTTTACCCTGGCCCAGTACAGCTAAACTCAAGGAACTGGGGAAAGTATCAGGGAGTGGGAATAGACACTCATCGTCTTTCGCAAGGGGAGCTTATTCTGCAGCCATCTGCAGCAGGGCACAGGAGTGCTCCACGGACAGTGCTCTGGGGGGTCCCACCAAGCATTAGCAGACAGGGGGAGAAAGGAGTTGAGCTGCCCCACATGCTTTCCCCTGCCCACAGGTATCCTCTATTCCCAGGGAAAGATTTCATCAAAGGGGCCCCGATGGAGCTGCTCTCCCACCTTGGGCCTTTCTGCAAGGTGTCCCCTGCAGAGGCATATCTAATCCTGCACTGAAGCTTGCTGCAGTAATTCTCACCGTATACTTTGACAATTAACGAGACAGCCTAATTTTAACTGCACGCTGCATTACAGCTCTGGAAAAATGAGAATCTTTCCACATTAAATGAAGTTTCCCCTGCGCTTGTAGTATAATGGAATTATAGACAGACAGCTATTAACGACCATTCCGTCATTCATTATTAATATAGTTCCTAAAATCCCATTTAATTCCTATTTTTTCCCATCAAGAGACATGTTACTGCAAATCCTTATATAACCCATTAGTAAGCATGGTATGGTCTTCTCTGTGTCCTGTCCAAAGAAGCCTTTGCAATGCCAGCTACAAAGTGTTCACCACTCACACCAAGTCCCATGTTCAAGTTAGCCACAGTGGAAGCACACTCATAAATAACTCAAGAGAATTGTCCTTCTGACTTCAGAAGTAAAAATTTTAAAACCACCT
Organism: Scolopax mira; assembly: GCA_004320125.1. NCBI lineage: Eukaryota > Metazoa > Chordata > Aves > Charadriiformes > Scolopacidae > Scolopax > Scolopax mira. Next base: position 234,017 of record BJBW01000301.1, on the reverse strand, counting down.
CCAAAACAAAAGATCATAGCAGCCGTGCAGGATCATGGCTTCATTGGTTTGAGTAGTTCAGAAACATGTATGAAGACATGATGTCTGCCCAGAACATCTTACAATCTCTTTGAAGTCAGAACCTCACAGGGAGATGAGAGGGATGATGTTATCCATCCGAGAAATCTATGGCTGGCTAGTACAGACTTAGCAGTTTTAATTCAAGAAAGGTTTTTTTAATCCATTTGCCTATTTCCAATTTTATTTCTATTATTCTAAAACCTTTAAAAAGAACAGCATCTGTCGCCATTTTTTTTTTTAATCTTAATTTTAATGTTTCTAGGTTACAAAATTTACTTGATTTAGCCAAGGCTGTGATTGTATGGATCATACCATCATATGCATATACATATATATATGCCTTCCTATCACTACCACCTCCTACGATGTTGAGTGGGATTTCCATATGAGGAAGAACTTTAAATTAAACCATCCAAAAATACTTCTGAAAATGTAACCTTGGTGCCATTAAAATCAACATAAATTTAGTGACTGTTTTTGGTATGATATTTGGTCCCTTCTCTCTTTAATCCATCCCTGTGAATTTTCAATTATTTTCTTTGTCCTTCTCCTGACATTTGCTATTTTGGCTTTAGCCAGGAAAAAGAGGCAACAAAATACTGGTATTCTCTGTTGGTATATCATGAGACAAAAGACAAAAAGATCCATGGATCAATTATAGTATTTCTATTTTAGAACTGCTCACAAAAATGTGATATATTAGACTAGACCTAGGAAAACTATTTTTCTGTCTTTTTTTTTTCCTTCTGCTGTGCAGTCTAGTATTCATCGATGTTCATCTTTCTTATTTTTAAAAATAAGTGACTGATCTGTGTTTATTTATGGTAGTACTTTAGTAAAGTCTATACATATTGCCTTTCTTTTAACATAAGGAAAGATGTTACCAAATCAGCAACAGAGGGCCCAGCCTTACTGTTACTGAAATTCAGTGCCAAAATTAACACCAACTTCAAGGACAGAGCTGAATTTTCATGTAGTATGGTTGAGGATAGCAAATCAACTGCAGCATACTGCTTTTTTAATAGATACATTGCATATTTCCATTCCAATGCACTGAAGTGCAGTAGATCTTAGCAATTTATTAGGAACATACATATTTAAATATATATTTTCATAATTGTTTAAAGACATGAGCATCTTTAGCTCATTGCATCAAAACATAAAAGCTCTAACACTGACAAAGGTCTTCATGATCATACTGGGGTTTTTTACTGCAAAGGACTATAGAATATATCCCGATTCAAACCACATGACTTCAATTAATGTTCAACCAAATCATATCCAAGCACTGTATTTCATAATAAAAAAGGCAAGCAAGGATATTCAGATTGAAACATTGGGCCTTAACTGATAATCAAGTGTGTAATTATTTCTCATGCAAATACAGATAGCAAACCTGAGTTTCCATTTTGTATAGGCTTGATTTTATGAAATTTCAGTGCATTCTTGGGGGACAAGGCTAATAGAACAGCCATTTTGAGATTTTTGCAATTGTATTACAATGAGCTTCTCCCCTACTACATGCTGAATTTGATCTGAGGAAAGAACAGTATTAGAAGGCTGACTTGGCTTTCTCTATCGAATATTGCATTACATAAATACGTGATTCACTCCAAATGGTACACAGGAGTGTTAGGATCGGATGAAATCAGAGAAATCTATGAATCTATGGAGAACCACCCCCTCCCCCTGGAATCTAAACCAAATGCTGTCATTTCTAGAATAATTTTTACATCTCTCTCCTGGGCTCAATAAGGACCCAGATTTTGCTATCTTCACTCCTACTCCTGTAGTGATAGCTTACTCCAGGAATATCCCCGCTTCCTTTGGGCTGAGAACAAGGTACTAACCCACATGAGTAAAGGTGAAAAGACCAGGTCCTAATTGATTTTAATTTCTTTCAGATATGATTTATAAGATATAATGGGAGCTCTAATAAATCATGCTATAAAAATTATGAATAAATCTCAGTCCAAGGCTTTTTGCAGTGATTGCTTATGATGTAAGAGCCTTTAATGACAGTAAGTTAAAATTGCATTGTAATGGCCCTTTGTAAATGCAATAAATCCCCAATTTCAGTGCACTGCGGACAGCCAGCGATGTGTGTGCTGCACACAAGCTACCAACACAGGCACACGCTGCTGGCACACACTTACGTAATTTTGTTGATACTTCAGGAGCAGCAGTACATCTTAGCACTGCCAGATTTACTTTGAGAAAATGTTCGGTCAAGACCACTGTGGTGTTGTGACCGCATGAAATGATTCAAAATATCCTACTGGCTTTTTACTTGAAAATCTTGGAAAGAATGTCCCTTTCAAGAAGCAGTAAGATGGATTATTTTGTTTTAAATAACAAAGGCAAAAGCTGTTTTACTTGGTCTTATAGTTTAACAGAAAAAAATATGAGTTAAAAAAGCCATTTTGGTCTGCATAACCAAATGGAATCCATCTCCTTTCCTGAATTTCCTGGATCATCTACGCAGAATTCACAATTTAAAATGTGCACAGAAATACACCAACAGAAAAATAGCTCCTTGTTTCAACTGCAGCAGAATCCCTATTCCGGCCCACTTTGGCCCTCCAAAAACACATTTAAAACATTACCTGCATTTCCCCATTCAAATGCAGAAAGATCTGGTCAGTTCACATCACTTATTATTTGACATGCATCAGAAATTCAGCTGCAGATTTCACTCTGAAAATTCATTCCAATAACCCTGTTCTGTTTTTCAGTTTATATTCTTGTAGTCTTCATTATGCTGGATCAATTGACAGGTACAGACAGTGGAGGCCAGTTTTGTGATTTACTTTGTTATTAATTAAATGAAAACCTTCAATCAGAATGATTCTAATTTGACAACAGACTTCAAAAATAGGGAGCAAGCCCTAAAAATGATGAGCACCTACAAACTCCAGTGGAAGGGAGGTCATGTCTTATAGCAGAAAAGGACATAGGCAAGGATTAAGAGCCCGCACCCCACCTCATAGGGCCACTGCCACAGCTCCCACTGCCTTTAGGGGGATTCACCCAGAGACCCATGCAGACCTATTTCAAGCAAAATTTTTCAGGACAAGGACAATTGTGTAATTGCCACAATATTCAATGCAAAAGGGCTTGCCTTCACAGCAGCCTCTGATCTCTACTCTAAAAGCATGACAACATGCTATCAGCCACATCGTGCTATTCCTGTTTCTTTTTTTAGCTTGGATCTCCCCGTTGCTTATAGTGTGGAGTTTTGCAAGAAATCTAGTGACAGAACGTCTTAGCACTTCTTGGGAATGTGTCCCGCATACAGCAGAACTGATTTTAACTCAGGCTTTTTCAGCAAAGCACGTTGTAAGGACAAATCAAGAACCATGCTATGATAGCTCAACCAATACCAAACTGAGTCAGCTGCTGGGGGTGGTGGTGGGAGTGTTTGGTTTTCTTTTTTTGGGGGTGGTAGAAGATCAGCTTATATCTGAATTTTGCTTAAGTGATACTGAAATTTTGTGTTCAGCTGATAGGAGTTCAGTGTTTACCCTACCAAGAAGTCCCCGAAGTCCTAGTGATTTTATTAAAAGACCTAATGTAAATTTCAAAACTGTATAGATTACTTGAAATGTTAGTTATGTCTAAGCAGCAGGAAATCAATAGTGCAAAAGTGCATTCACTGTTTTGGAGAATCTGCTCTGCTAAGAAAAGAAGCTCATTTTACCTTTTAAGTGTCAGTAACATAAACTAACGGCAAATGAAAAGTTTGAAATTCAATAGCAATTCTATATCATTTTCAACTCCAAAACACAAATTTATGTTCACTTATGCAATGCCATCAGCTACAGCGACTCCTAAAACTGCACATTTACTGTCCTCAAAGGGTTATCTTGGCAAAGACCGAGGGGTAAGCCTTTGTTCTTATTAGGTGATCTTTAACATTCATTCAAGACAATTCACACATGTCTACAGAAATATACACACATCTGCATGGTATGAATTTAATAGAAAGCAAAAAAAAAAAGCCCCAAAACCCTAAAGGAAGCACAAAACCTGAGATTTGGACAGATGATTGCAAGCAACTGATTTAATGCAGCTCATCGAGCGAGCACTTCTTAGGAGATCTGACTAAAATCATTACTTGTGCACCCCACTTGCTTGCATATGTTAATTGCGAAGCATCCTGTCCAGGGTTTCGGCTAGCATCTATAGCATGCCAGTATGAAGGCAGGCCATGTTCCTATAGCTCAGCAAATGAACATTTGTAATGGCACAAGCACACAAACAGCACATTAGATTACCTCATTAAGCCATGTCATTTGAGTATGCGTCAGATCTTCTCATTTTCTATGAATTTTACTCTGTGTGGAATCACACAAGACATTTAATTTCAGTACGTCGTATTCAAAATAGGAAAACAACTCAGGTTACTTGTTTTGCATTATTTTGTCTCTCCCTTACTATGCTCTTATTGCAATAACTAGCACAGTAAGGTTATAATCTCTCTTGACATCTCTAAATGCTATTGTCATAAACCCAGCAAGTTAACCCAGTAAGCATCTCTGGGAAAATCACACTATACTCAGATGCAGTGTTTCCAAACCAACCTGGACTGGAGCTGAAGATCACCCAAATCTGTGATTCTTCAAAAGGTGCGTTATGTGTATGAGCTGTGCCAGCCAGTGCAAAGACAGCAGGGATGGGCACCAGCCACCTCTCCCTGTTAGTTCCTAGAACTTCACATCATGAAAGGATGTAGTCATGGTAGTTCAAACTTAAAATTCCCAAAACGCTAACCCTGTAGATGTAATTTTTTTTTTTTAAATGCATATTAAAATTTCCTAGTGACTACATTATTGTTTCTGCCTGTGCCCAGAACTGCTTTAGTATCGTTGGCAACTGCCTTATATCAAAGCCTTATTAAAGCCTGTAATTTTTCTTCACTTTAAGTATACTTGCCAAATAGACACTGCATATAAGCTATTTTCAAAAACAGACTCAAATGAAGACATGAGATATTAGTACAGTGAAACAGTTCCCCGGATGCAATAATCCAGTGAATATATTTTTTTGCTTAGAATGTGAAATTTCAGGTTTAAATATTTTCCTGCAACTGCAGGATTTCAAATTTTCATCCATCTCTGCTCAAGTGACTTCCCAACTTCAGACAGCTGTATAATCTGGGCAGTTAGTGAAATTGCATGAGGAACTCACAAATTAGTATGTTCGGTATGTGACAAAGTGGCATTTCCCAATAATGTTCCTGTATAGTAATTCTGGGTTACTGGTAATTCAGCAAGATTAATACCAGAAAACAGATATATGCAGTGACATTGTCAGAGACAGCGCAACTTTAGTGTGTGACAATGCTATTTTTTTATTTTCAATCACTCACTATTTTGAAGCCGGTTTCTGTTGGAAATAACTGTATGTTGTCACCATGTGGTTGACTCCAGGATGGGCCATGTGCAATGATTTAGTGATGTCTGTGCAGCCTCTGGGGAGAAGGAATGTACAAAACATAGAAAAAAGTAAGAGATGATACACAGCAGTAGATGATATGCATAAGTAGCACTTTTTCAGCCCAAAGTCCAAGCAGTTCTGCCACACTGGAAAGCAAGCTCCCAAGTCAATGTAAGAACACGACGCATAATTTGTTTTGAAAAGACCTACATTTCCCTGGGCTATCAATCTGTCACTTTTCAGTCATGCCATGTAAATACAGCAGTCTTAAAATCTTTGAAGGCTGCCTTTTCATCAATATTTTAACATAAACATTCTTTTAATTTAAATGGAAATTGGTCACTTACATTTTATTACTTTTTAATATTTCAAAGTGCATTATCACCATTAAAGGAAAGCGATCTAAATTAAACTATTGCCAGGATAAATTTAACTTGGAAAAGCATTAGAACAAATCTTTGCAAGATTAAGGCCTTTTACAGCACATATGCTTTAGCCCTGGCATTAATAACCAACACAGAAGTGATCAATAAACATTCTAGCTATTACATTCAGTGCCTTCATGATACATATAATACTAGTTCAAAACCTTAGTGGAAACTGTGAAGAGTATATTGTAATATACTCTAATTTACCTTATATATAGTAGTCTTGCCAGGGGCTCTAATGAAGCAGAGGCAGTTTTGCAGTTTTACCATCTGTTGTCAAATCTCCTCCTGCTCTAATTGAAACACAATTGTATTAGAATTTAGAAGTGACAAATATTGAAAAAATTATTTTCTTTCATTGTTTAAATAGTTTTGCTATGCAGCCTAAAGAACAAAACTTTTGGACAATAACTAAAACATTTTAAAAACTGATGAAATTAAAAGACAAGATACAGCACAAGAATAATGATAGAGTTGTTCTACGTAACTGCAACACAACAAAGAGGTATAAAGAAGAAATCATGTTATATTCCACAGCCTTAGGATTCAGATTCTGATTTAGGATAACACATACTATCTTTATATCCTGCAGAAGAAAAAGAAGATCAGCAAAAATCCCCTTTAAAATATAAATGGCATCAAAAAATTTAAAAATGCTACATCTGTGCTATCTAATATAGGACCACAGGACCAAACTACAGAGTACTCAGGAACTGAATCCTCCTATCCCTCTTTCCATCCTAAGGAAAGACCCGCAGGGCAAAAACTGCAAAGAACACTACAGTTTAGCTTCACTTATGTGCAATGGACTAAAAATGAATACTTAATATTTATATGAATCATTGTCAGTGTCAAGTAAAAGGAAGCTTATAAAATAGAACCAAATCAGGGAATGACTTTTAAGACTCAATGGGCAAATGCTTCTTTACATATAGTATTATTTATATATATTTTTCTAATTTGTTCTGTCATCTTGTCTCCTAAATTATTAGAAAGGGAAAAAGGAGGGACTATGGCAAATGTAGATGAAAGTGTAATCTTACTGGGGAATGTGGCAGAAATATAAGAAAAAGCCAGAAAATTTGGAGCTGAGTTCCTAGAGCTCTTAGTCTTTGTATGTTCTACATTAAAACCTTACAGCCTATTCTGTAATTAAATATGTACATTTTTTTAACTACTGTCTTGCAACAAGAGGAATACTTGTTGCTTTCAAGACTGTGTTTAGCATCCAAAAGGCCCACTACCACATCTGAAAACATGTTGAAAACAAGCTAATCACAAGCAGGTTTTTAAACATTGGGCTAACTCCCATGTCAGTAGTCTCGCTAAGTGTTGGACCCTGCAGTAGCAAAATTGCTCATTAGATATAAATATTGATCTCATGAAGAAAAAAAGGTCACAACAGGAATTTCAGCACCAGATCCTGATTTTCATAGCTCCCCTTGAAGTCAATGACAGCTGCAGATGGTTTCTTCAGCTTGATCCCCAAAGATTCTCAAGCTAGGCATTGAACACTTTAAAAATGCCAGTTATGATAGCTTTGTGCATCTATTTATCATCATCTGGCAAGGAGACTGCCGGTACTAATATTGCCCTGCATCATGAAGTTTCTGTGAGTCTAAAATATTTATGAAAATACTTTTTAAAAACTTCCACAAAAAGGACCAGATTTAAATAAAATATCATCAGAATTTTAAACACGTATTCAATATCGAAGTGGAAAATACTCAAAACAATTAGGATGAAAGCCACCTTGTAAGAAATTCAAAGGAAGAGCACCCATCCATAAAGTTTCTGCTGGTTTCTTGCAAATAGGGGAAAATTGTCCTTCACATGCAGGAATCTTATTTTCAATCTGACAGGAGGTGGAGAACTCTGCTATAAAGCAATTAAAGCCATTTGTTCCTTTATACAGAGACTCCTGTTACACAAACTCCATCAGACAGGAATTAAAACTGAGTAAAACAGGCATCTATTCTGTTCCCTGGATCTACCAGGTTGTGGAATACTTCAAAGGGGGACCACATATCCACAGGCTTTTGTTTTGATCATTCACATACCAGTTTTATAAGCACCAATATGAAGTAATTTTTTGTATTCTCTTCATCCAGACAGGATTTCAAAGTAGCTGCGCGTCTCCTGAAAACACCACACAAAATTGCTCTTAGATTATTTCCCGCAAATATAAGTTTTTCCTGCTCTTGACTTTAGCAGCAAGGTCTAATCCAGACCAGCAAGAAATTTAATCTCCTTTTATCCTGATTGTCCTATATCTATTTTAGACATAAAATGTAATTACAGGAATTGCAGTAAATTTTATCAGAGATCCTAGATATGAATGTTAAGAACAACAGCGCTTTTGTTTTGCCACAAGGATATCTGACTACATTGTTCATTCCAATAGCCAACCAGGTTTCATTTAGCAATGACAGTCTAACAGATGTAATTTCCCCTCACAGTAGCTGTTAGCACATCATTAATTCTAGTAACTGCAAAACTTCTAGTAGAAATCCATTTCTGTAGCATCCCTTGCTCCTCACTTTGACAACTTTAGCAAAAGAACAAAAAAAAAAAAAAAAAGACATTTCTACTATGAGCTTGTCCATGACTGTCCAGATACAGCAGTCATTTGCTCTAAACATCTTCCTACAAGAGCTGTAATGTATACAGATGGCAAAGGGCTCAGAAATACATTCAGAAAGATGCAGCAGACGATTTGTGTGTGGCAACTATGTTCACAAGTCCTGTACCATGTTTACTGAGAGACCAGAAGCTGTATTTTGAGAGGCATATCAATAAAGATTTGGATACAAATGGGAAAAAATATATTCACATTCACTACCCGCACTGCATATGGTACTAGCTGTAATCAAGAAAAATTTCAAGAAGACATGAAACTATCAAACTGCATAATTCCTACTAGTGCTCACTGCAAGTGCTCACCGCAGTCCTGCTATTAAAATGCCCACAGGCCACAAAAACGCTCTTAAGCCAACTCACTAGCCGAAATTACGAATTCTTCTAGTTAACAAAACCCACCACAGGCTTGCAGCTCAGGGTAGAATTAATTTTTTCTCAAAATACACCTACCTTTATCAAACTGCTCAGTAGTAACTCGTGGTTTTGAATCTCCCAGTATGCTGAGGCAGTGATTTTACTTTCTAAATACACACATAGAAAAAGATGAGCCAAAAGTAAAGTCATTATGCATGTCTCCAGCCCTTCTTTAACATTTATTCCACAGCCTTATTTGTCTTTCAAAACCTGCTACTCATGAAGGTTGCGAGGGAGGGAAAAGGTTGATGAATTTTTTGGGGATGTGTTTTTGGAAAATTTGCAGTTGATGTTTAGGAAGCCTTCTCACAATGCACACACTTTTTGGCTAAGAAACAGGTTTTGGAGTATCAACAGTATTACATGCATTCTGCAGTTTCAGATCTAGAGCTGGTCAAACAAACGTAGATTGTTTGCTTTTTTTTTCTCCTTGGTATTAGTTTCTTTTTCTTCCCTCTCACTTAATCACAAAGTGAAAAAGTAAAAAGTTTGGTAGTCTGAAAGAAAGAGCAAACTAGCAAAGTTTAAGAGAGGATGAGTGAAAGATAAAAAGCAAAGAATTTTCTGCATACAATTTTGCTAAAATGTTTGGATAAGGAAAAAGCCTTGCCAGTCTGAAGTCTGTCGGACAAATATGACAAATTTTGTTAGATGATTTCAAGGGAAAAAGAAACTCTTTTTTCCAAATTGCTTTACAAATACACATCTTCTGCTTGCAGCCTGTTAGCCTGTTTAAAGTGGGGTTTTATTGTTTATTTGTTTTTAAATCAGTTGAGAATAAAAACAGATTTCCATGTAAATCAGAAAAATACAGGCTTGCTCACAAATTTTTCTTCAAATGATTCTCAGCCTGGCTGTGTTTCTGTAGCCCTTTCTGGACAGGAAAGTACTCTTCCTTTTAGAAGGACCAACATCTTCCTGTCGTTCTGATTTTTCCTCTTTCACACAGAGACTGTGGCATCAATTCTGGTTTTTAAACATTTTAATTGTTGTTGGATAACTGACCTCCTGCTCACAGAGCATGTGATGCTATGCTGTGGACGAACTGCAGTCATCATCAGACATTAGAAGGACACTCTCTTGAAGCAGAACTACAGAAAAATAGTTCCAATGGAAGCAATGTGAAGGAAAACGCCTGGAGTAGGGTGTACCAACTGTAAACGGCAGATGGGAGGAGGCTTCAGAATTAGAAGAACAAATCACTGTGGGGAGAGGGAAGTCTCACCCTTCAATGTTCACTAGACATTGAAGAACAAATAGTGTTGAGACCCTGGAAAGGGATAATAAATCACCAGCCTGCCAGTGGAGAAACAAGGTTGTCAAGAGCTTGAAATCTCAGTCTGTGGCAATTTACAGCAAATCCTTTTCCAGCAAGGTGAGAACAACCTAATCAGAATAATTCAAATAAGTTAGCAATATACCAGTACAGTCTGCATGTGCCGCAAGCAAGAAAGCAGCCCTCACAAGAGCCAAGGAAGAAGGGAATTTGTAGTGATAGATTTTATGGTCAAAAGAGCACATTTTGCTGTTTTCTGCTTGCCAAAGAATAATAATTAAAAAAAAGGGTTAGGCTGTCAGTGAAAAGCCTCATGTATTATCACCAGTGCTAGCACTGGAGAAGCCTTTGTTGTAAGCACATTTGAGGATTTTGGATGGCATGTTCTGATGCACTATTTATTCTGTGGCCGGTGAAGGTCACACACCTTGATTGCTGGCATAAGAGCTTGGCAGGGGGAAAAAAAAAAAGAAAAAAGAAAAAAAAATCCCAACATAAAAAGAGCTGGAGTTCTAGTGCAGAGATTTAAGCATTCCAATCTAGCCAAACCAGCTTTGCCTCTTACGAGTCCTGCACAAGAATTATGACCCTCACCACACACACAGACTCCTTTCCGACTGGGATCCAAGATTAAATGGGATTTCAGGAGAAAACAACAAATGGCCTAATAAATTTATGGGGCACTTGTGGAAGTGAGAGAGAGCCGCATGCTCTTGCTCCGTTAGATGCCATGCAAGTTTTGGTGACAGTCAAATAGGTATTATTCTGGGGGCTACTCTCATTGTGTATTAAATCCATGGGACAATTAGCACCCCTTTGCCCTTGTTTGATCACATCAATTGAAAAAAAAGAAGTCTAGAATACATGGGCAACCTTTAATTGAGAATATATACTGCCTAATGTATTCTGTTCAGTGAGGACTCCAATATGAATATATGGTTAAGATTCAGTGGCAGGTACAGCTGATGGAGCTAAAGGAACAGGGAGATGAGGTAGCAGACAGAAGCGGTACGAACTTGTGTAGGAAGCACAGGAGAGCACCAACACTTGATCTGACTTCAAATGTGACCTCCAGTGAGTCACATCTTCTTGATAATGATTTACATCTATAACCAGGATAACAGAACATTATTTATCTACCTCTTCTAGGTATTGTGGAGATTAATTAACATTTGCCCAGTAATGTGTAGATAAATTTGAGATACTGGATGAATTTCCAGTTTATTTTCCAGCATACGTTTGCTTTAGGCAAGTGAAGTGAGGACAACTTTTTGACACAGAAGGAACTAAAGTTTTTCTCAAAATAAATCAGAGGGATCAGAAGGCAATCTTATATTTGCTTCATAATGATTATTCAGCACTCCTCAAAAAGATTGTCAGGAAATGAGAAAGCAAAGCTTTTGTGAATAACGGATGTAAAATTTAGGAACATTTAATACTGCATCTACAAAAACGTTTCTAAACAATAATTAAAAATGCAGAAGAAACTTTTTGCTCTGTCAGGCTGGTAGAACGCACGTAACCAGTTACTGACAGACCTACTAAATAACTTTTAATTAAACAGTGACAAAATTTAAAAATTAAATACATCCCCAAATAGACATTTTCCAACAAAACATATAAAATTAAAGCACTAGCAGCATTTATCATACATTTTAACTGACCCCTGGTTGCAGCAACTTCATAAAACCAGAATATAGTCTAAGTGAATGAACCCATTGTCTCCATAATCTGTATATTCTGAATAGACATTTCAAATTGAACGAGCAAGTTACACATCAGCCCTGAAGTGGCAATAGAATGAACCCTTGGCTTTTATCTTGGCCATTGTCAGAAAACACAGACAAGACTGTTGCCTTCCCAGAACAGGCAGACTGAGTATCAGCTGAGAGCTATGTCTAGCAAAGTGGGTCTCTTCCAAGAAGACCAACACCCTACAGAGTAAGATGCCAGAGCAGATGCTGTATATGCTGAAGCCTGACATATGCTGAAGCTCCCTGAGCAATCACAGAAAGGCACAAAGCAAAATGGGAGCAGACACCTTTATCTCCAGGGTCATCTGTGTATTATGAGACCTCTGACAAAGGCATCAGACAGATATTGAAGATAAGCTATTCGCTTCTTGAGGAAATATTCATCCAGAAGGGGCAGAGGTATTATTACAGATCAGGATGAGAGGCAAAGAAGTTAGGACAGACAGAGCCAAATGATGTTTGGGCCTCTTCAGTCCCTGGCAGTATGTTTGGTCAGGGAGTAGCCTTGTTATTCCCCTGAAGGCTCAAGGAGCAAGGCACATGATACAAGAGTTGCACACATGCTTTGTAGATACCAAACTCTTTGAAAATGCCCTTTGACTAGGATGCAGACCACAGAGCGTGTTGGAAATGTGTGAATAGCACAAGACGAATAGCACATTCACTGGTGCCTCCTTCCACTGTAATAGTCTGGTAATTCTTTCTACAGGTGAGTAGGAAATGGCTAGGTGCCTTTGATGCTGCTCAAGGAATATTGTGTTCCTCAAAAAATGCACTGCTTTTAAAGAATTCATTTTAACTCATATTTACCATGGTTTTGTTTATTTATGGCATATAGGTATGGCCCGAAATTGCTTATATCCTGATTCTCTAGATCAAGGGATCAAAAGTGTCAAATTTGACCTCCCTGGGTGTTTTTCTGGAGTAATTCCTGGTGCCTCCTGGTGCCTCCAGGAATTATTCTGCTTCCAAATGAAACAACAAGGGAAAGCTGCTGAAATTTTAACAAAAAAACCACCCCTTTCTTCCCCAGTGTTCACTGATTATAATTAATGTGAAGTTAATCAAAACTCAAAGTGAAACAAGAAAAAAAGGTCATAAAGCAGTTATATTACAGATATATTCCCCAGTCAATTGTTTGCTTTTCAGGCTTTAGCAATGTTGTAATTTCAATACTTATGCAACCACCATAGAATTTTCTAGGTCTGAATTTTACTTCAAAAGCAGAAAATTCTCACCAACCAACTTGTTCAGGTCCAAGACCAAGTACTTTTTTCTCATAAGGGAAAAAAAAATAAAAAGGAATGAGCTTCCTTTTAAGTCTCCTTCACACTTTCAGCCTCCTCAGATGCCACCACTGCATCACAGAAGAAACTATCTGGCACCTTCCTTCCTGCTTACTGCAGATCAAGTCAAGGGCACTTTGAATCATCTGGGAGACACTGCCTCCCAGCACACAGCCCTTGCAGAAAGAAATTCTCCAGGGAAATCAGTTTGTGGCAGATTTCGTATGGTGCCAGGTTAACAGCGTAGGTATCTCTGTCTCTTTAGCACAGACTGGAAGAAATGGTGTTTGCTAAAGCTACACAGTCCAAAAGCATACTTTAAAAATCCACACTGTAATCAAACGTCTGTTTGTAACATTTATGACTTGGCAGATTGACTTGCACATCAGGCACATATTTTGATGGTTAATTTTGAGCCCTAATGCAGCAGAGCAATCTTCTATCTGGCTGGTGTCTATCCTTTTCAAAAGGCAAAGGAGTGCATAAATTATGTTTTAAAAGAGGTAGGCATTTTCTACCCACAGAGTAGAGTCACTGTAGGTGGATTATTATCCAGGAATACCAAAGAGGTAGAAAGTCTGTGATTTAACCCATTCTTTGTAGTCTTCTTGTCTGCTATTGTTTTTACTGCCAACAGCCTGAAATTATCCATATGATAGGATTTTTCAGGTAGTTCAGCAGCACAGCAGCTGCATTTCAGACAGCCAGCAGGAGTTAAAGCCCTAAAGCAAGCGTTTTATTCTGAAAGAATACCAAGTAAGCCCTGCAGTAGCATCCCATTGCCTCTGCTAATGTTGGCAACTATGACTTTTTTCCAGTTTACTCCTGTTAGTATTTCCCTCTCCAGACCCTGCACAACAAATGCCACATATTAACAGCACTCCAAACCATCTTTCAGATGACCAACAGGATTTTCAAGCCTATTTCTTCTGCGGTATCTTTACTACTGGGAAAACAGAAAGCAATAGCTTTCACACTACAAACTGAGACACTTGTACATCAGAGTACGGGCATGATCTGTAGCTAATACAAATAAGCATGGAGATTCTTGAGAATATTTTGCTTATCCAATAACATTTGTGTTTCCAAAAACTCAAAATACTTTGCAAAAATGACTTAATCCTTTCAGTACCTCTAGTGAGATATGCAGCAATTTTTTCCTATTTTCTCACAAAATCTGAGGCACAGAAAGATGCCAGTTTTCCTATTCAAAAGAAAAAGAAATGAGCTATTCAAAGGAAATCATTAACAGAAATGAGAAAGGAATCCTGCTTCACATTGCTTAAAAACCCCCAGGATTTCACCAAACTGACCCTTGTAAATGGGTCTAATCAGGTCAAGGGCAAGTGTGCCATGCTTGGTTCCAGTGGACACTGCTCTATAACCTAGTATTTCTTGTACTTGAGAATGGTAGCAGAGGCTCAGTATTTTCAAGGCAGATTGGCATCTGTCACATTATCTTGGTCTTCTTCCCCAAATACCGATCTTTGTTCTCTAGAAAACAAACTAATGTCTTACTATACTCACTGAGTGCCACCAAGATACAGCCAGGGACACAGACATGTCTCCATCCCCTCTTGATCACACTCGGGGAGGAGGCCGAGGCCAAGACCAATGCAGCCTCCAAGAGAAAGAGACCAGGCAATGTGAGCCAGACCCACCTTTTGAGAGGGGAGAGATGGGATATTTTGCTATTGCAATGAAAATAAGAGCTGCACCATCTTAGTCAACAGAGCTGGCCATGCTTGAGGGCACTAAAGAGAGAGGAATCCCTCAGGAGAGGAGGGGAGCAGAGCACAGAAACACTTCACTCTCAGTGGCAGCACCACAGCAGCTGCCCTTCCCACCTTCCTCTGCAGATGCTACACTTACAGATTTGGCCACAGCTGCTCGCTTTAAAACTGTTGCCAATAAACTGAAATTCTTATTTCTGCTCCTGACCTCAGGGGCACTCAGCAGAATTTCCATCGTAGTCAGACATCTTCTGCCCCATAACATAAGATATTAAACAGTACCAGGACACCTTCACCTTCCCGCAGCAGCCTGTGCATGAGATTACCTAAGGATCCCATTTTAAATCACACGTGGAATTCATCCCTTCACATTCCCGTTTTGCTTATAGCAATACTTTGGTTAATCAGTTGAGATCAGCTGTCATCCATGGAGCGTTAAAGCCCATGCTCCTTCCTAAACAGAAGTCTGGACAATGGCTTTCTGACTACCTTAAACCTTAAACCTTTAAGGTTTCTTAAATCAAGCACTGCTTGGCTTTTCTGGAGTTCTTGAGGAGCAGCTGTGTTTTGTTTGATAGTTGTTTGATACTTACTGGGGTAACTGAGCTGAAATTCTTATCTGTGATCTTGTTGGGGCTGAAATTTTTCTTTTGCAATTATTGTCACTTTCCACCCAACTAAAAGAGAATAAAAAGAAAGGAGAAATTTATTTTCCCAATCTTTTGTAACAAAAATTACAGGGAATTATTTTAAGATAACATATAAATTAAGGGCACCATCAGCATAAACCTAAATCTGTTTCAAGATTGCCAAATGCTGCTGCTCAGGAATAGATAGATATAGAGATTTCCAAAAATAACTTTTCTACCATGAAAAATTCACACATAATTCCCACAAAAAACCCCTAAATTATTTAAATAACATACTACAGCCTTTATTACTTTATCATCCTGAATGTTTTTAAGTATTTACTTGGAGGGACACCAAGATACCCAGTAAGGAAGCAAGGCCATGCTATGCTAGCTCATTTAACTACGGTGACTGAGATTGTGCTCAGTGGTAATTGATATGAGCGAAAGATCTTAATTTATATAGTTATATAATTCAGATTTCAAATTCTGAGAAACATTTCCTTCTTTTCTACAAACGTGGAGCCTAGCTGGAGACTAGAAAAGACATCTCTCTACAGAAAATAGAGTAGAGGTCCTGTCCCATCATTAACCTTTGGGATCTTAAGCCATTACATTTTTAAATTTGGTAAAGTTACTGGGATTTTTAATAAGTTTTCATACTCTTCTTGAGCCCTGAAAAGATGAACTGGTAGCACCTATTCATTTGTTTCTATAGGTGTGGCTTATGAAAAATAAGTAATCCCTAAATATTTCTAAAGCATTCATAAAAGAGCTGTCTAACATATTCCTTTTCTCAGCAGAATGTTTTCCTATCATAAGAAGACAAAAACTAAGGCAGTACATTAATGCTCATGTATCAAATTTTAAATCTCATGCAACTCCAACATATTAAAATAAATTTTCCCAATGAGAAGGTTATTTTCCCCAAGGATGACTGTCATCTTGGGTCTCATGAGCTTTCAGAACTCTTAGCTGATGAGTTTTTTCTGATACTCCAATTATTTTTTCAAATCATCTTTTGTCAAGGACCACCCCAAGGAAAAACAGATTGAGAAGCTACTGACTGAAGATATTGAAAGCAGAGGGGTTAGAGCTTGCTAAAGCATCTGATGAATTCATTTACTATAATGCACTACTCTATTTCTATAGAAGTATTAGATGCCACATTGCTTATATAGTGCACACAGTTGTTATAACTTTCTCAGGAGACTGAGGTTACACACCTCAAGTTTGCACCCGAATGAGGAAGCGCAGCTTTATGGTTTATCTGACGAGGCAGGACACATCGGCAACCACAGCGCTGGGAGCGCAACAGCCTGGATGTTATCCATCTAATTTCAGTATCTAATCTCTCTAGACACTTATAATATGCCACTCACTGGTGTGCTCCATCTTAGCTGATAGTGAAATCATTTAATAGAAGTGGGTAGTGAGGTAGGTGACAGGCTGATTGATGGCAATGTCTTCATTTAAAGCTACACAACACCACCAGACAGAGGTCTAAAGCAGCTCAGGAGTAGAGTTCTGCCTAAATTTGCTGGTATCCATGCAAGTGGCTTATACAATCTACTAAATCATTTTCCTGAAAAGAACTTGAGATACCTCAAACCCATTTCTTAAAGCAAAGAGAATCAGCAGCTCACAGGATACTTAACAGTGAGATTTATCATTCCTCCTCCTTTATGGTGAGAATCTGCTTTTTCCACTACTATGGTAACCAAAAGGAACACTGGCCTCTTTACTGAAGCTACCTGTAATTTGGCTGTGATCTCTAATGCTTCAGCAGCAAAGCTGGTGCTGTCTGGCAAGAAGCACGTACGTGCACAAAGACATGCTCGGTGTCTCAACTCTGTCCTGCATATCATGCAAGTGGGAATCAGACAAATCCTTTGCCTTTGAGGCAAATTTGGTGTCCACCATTTGCTACAAATAGATGAAGAAAGCCAGCAAACACCAAAAGCACAGATGGAAATATAAAGATACTCCTGTAGAGAGGGGTTCCTGCATATTAATACCCATAATTAAAGCTTGGGAAGGCCTTTGTCCTTCTGTCTCTTCATGGCACTCCTTCTTGGAGATCCCAGAAGGATACTCTGGATCCCATGGAGAATGCCATAAAAAGTCCACTCTTGATAAGCCTCCAGTCAAAGCCTAAAGGTAGGGTTTCATGTAAAGGAAAGGGTGGCTGTACTACGTTAAGGGAGAAGGAAGGTCTGTTCCTTTCCTTTCTTAAGGGCATAGAGCACATCAGGTTAATAATTTGTGGCCACTTTTCTTCTCCATTCCTTAAGCCCAGCTGGTTCTATGGAAAGTGATGGCAGAAGACTACCTGTCTACCCTTGGATTGCCATAGAGACACAACCTGACTAAAACCACAATTCCCTCTAATACAATGCATTTTTAGTCTGTAGCCATCCTTTTGTTCTGCCTTAAAGAAAAATATAAAGGTGAATTAGGTCCTTTCCACCTTCCACTCTCATGGAAACTGAGCCCAGATAGCTTCAAACCCTCTGTTCAGGAGTGACCTACACAAGAGCTTCTGAATGCATATTGATGTAGCTCCTGTGGAAAAATCAAAACATGTTCCCCTTAATTCAAAAAAGAATATCTGGAGGTGGTGGCTAATTCTGTCCCAATTCTTCCATGCTCCATTCAAGCTCTATATTGTGGGCCTGCTTACAATCCAGCAGCAGCACAAAGCCAAGCTTTCAGTAAAACCTGCATTGTCCAAGATGTTCAAATGGGCATAACTAAAAGCATTTCCCTACAAAAGGCTAAATTTACATTCTTTGCAATGAGACTGTGACATACCAGCATTTTACACCCTTTGAACAGCAGGGATAAGATTAAAAGAATTTTTATGCTAGTGATTGTCTTTCTTAATGAGGGAGTTTTATCTCTCCCAGAACCATGTGTTGTTGCAGTTTCTGTGGTAACGACAGGCTGCATCAAGAAAGATGTGGTGGCACGGAAGTCAGTGTAAATTGCTAGCACATAAACAACGGCTACCTTAGGGTCTGTTTTACATACATACTTTTTTGACTCATTTTACGTTCAATTTCTGGAAGGTAATTGTTAATATCTACAATATTTATTACTTGTATTTTGGAAGCCATTGAATAAATGCCATACTTTATATGCCATACTTTGCCAATAAGTAAATGCAACATCTAATTTAGGATAAAACCCAGTTGATTCTTGTCCACACAAGGAGAATTAATTTTTTACTCCAGCCTAGAAAATCAGATGTCAACTCTCTCAATGAAAATCACAAAATAGAAAATATAAAAGTATAGAGTACAAAATTATAAAATGTGTACACATATACACAAGAAAATCAAAACAAATAGAAGATGGCATGATGTGAAAGAGCGAATAAAGCTTTTTTCTGTTCCATTTTCATGGAAGAAGTTGATGTGTGTTAATCTCAGGGAGCAAACTCAGATCAGAACACCAAATATGTGTAAGCACTTCAAGTGACTGAAATGAAGAAATGACCAGGCTTAATAGCTTTAATTTAAAAAGACAGTTCGTATTCAGGGTTAAGGTCTCAGTAACTATATGTAAAACCTTTAAAATAACTCAGGATAGGCCTTAAGAAATTAAGAGCAATGGTTGGTGCCATTTCTTTCACTACCCACTCTACTCACACCCTACTTCTCCAGAAACACATTCCCAAAATGGAAGCAGCCTCAAGCACCAAGCTGTGTTTCTGGTTTACTGAATACCTGCAGAGTACTGAAGTTTCATTGAGTAGAAACTAAGGCATCCAGACCAATTTGTTTAGTCATGAAAATAACAGAAGAACAGAAGACAAACAAGTTGCAAGGATGGAAACTCCTGAACTAGTTTTCTACCAGATTTTCACAATACACATATGTTTTATGAAATGTGTTTGTGTTGGCTAGAAGGCAGGACTAGCTGCTGAAAAAATGGGGCAGTGTCATTCATTTCTTTTAGTCCAGCTCTGAAGAATGCTCTTTAACACAGAGATTTTAGGCTGCGATAACCACAGCATTCTCAACTAAATTATTTTCTTACCTGAAGGGTAATAATGATACTAAACATTCCAGGGAAGAATGTTGACATATACCAGCCATGTTGCAGCCCAAATCCTATTGCAGTCAATAATAGATTTATGGTAGCAGAAGCAGGATGGAGCTATTTATGAATATAACTCGATAGACTGGTTACATGGCTGGAAAGAAACAGCCCTAGAACAACATATAGTGCTTGAAAACCTCAATTGTTAGATCTGTTAGATCTAACCATGGCTTCACTTCGCTGTGGTACTTGTGGGTCAGGGCACTGTAATGGAGGTTTCCAGCTCATCCTGCAGCACTCACAGACTCAGCAGTGTTACGACTGGTAACTCTACAACTGGTACAGCACATCCTTTAATATTACATTACTTCAGTTTCTGAGTGGAGGTGGACCTTGGGTTGCTTTTCACAGGGGAGTCCTCCAAGGCAGTGCTGCTCTTTGACTTCTGGCATTTCTGTTCACAAAAGGCAAGAGCTATTCCCATCACCTCCTGGCTGTTTGTCATTGGTCTCCATCATATCAGACTGTCACCACCAGGACCATTACAGAGCTGCAAGCATATTGCAGTCAGCCCTGTTTCAAAGAGAGGGAGATAGCCCTTGAAAGGCAGGCAGCAGCCTTCAACAGCTGCTCCACTGGGGACAGCCTCAAGTCACCCAGAGATACTTTCACACCAGAGGCACCAAGGTTGCCTGGTACTATGGCATAGGCAAGGAGGAGGAAAAAAGCAGTGTCCCAAAGGCCATACTAAAAATGTCCCCCATGGCTTAGCTTTGTTTTAACCAGTTAAAATTACACATATGCCATATGTCAACAGAGCCTTCATTTCTCCTCGCTTAGCTTCTCCTTCATCTCTCAGTGCTATCACATAATCTCCTCTATTAGGTCAGAAGGACAAATCTGGGCCCAATGCACTTTCACTTTGGGCCTGTTCATACTCAGAATTTTTAGATAACCCCATGTTTGACGGCAACTAGGATCCAATCGACTTCCTAGAAAAGGATGATTGGGAGCTTGTGTATCCAGAGGCCTAATTATGAATGAAGAATTCAGTGCTCAGTTCAGGCACCCATTTCCATGAAACATAGTGCCTGGTAAATGCTGAAAGGCAATGCTTAAGGCAATGGATATGAAAAGAGAATTTTAAAGCATACTAAAACTTACTCAGTGCTTACGTTTCCAAAATTTAAGCAATAAAGAATGATTTAAAGAGGACTCGGTACCTAAATTAATAAATCCCACTTCAGATTTGCCCTTTTGAGAAATGATCCTCTGGTTAAGTTTTTTAACTGTTGAACAACTTTCTAGTTGATGTTTCCTAGACAAAGGAAAGAGATTAATATCCATTCTTTGATGAATTACTAATGCTGATTTTACTGAAGTTAACACAACTTTTTAAAATACAAATTAATGTAACTTGCAGGTTAAATACAAATTTGCTAGTTATTTGGCCAGCATCTCACTATATCAAGAGAAACACCACTCCTTGTTTTTATGCAGTTACAGGGGAAATATATTTCATTGCTTGAGTACATAAACCATCACCTACCCTTTCGTTCAGGAGCTAAATGTTTTGAAATTTTCATTGTCTAATATTTATCCTAGAATTAAAACAGTGATAATATCTATGCCATTTCTCAGATTTAAATATTCAGACAATTATCCCAATACAAGCAGAAAGGAGAAGCAAGGTATGTGCACAACAATCAGGCATTTCAAGATACTGATGAATATTTCAAGATACCATGGGTTTAAACATTTTCCCAGATATTAATTACACTGCCCTTGGAGATCAGCAAGCATTTAATTATTGACTGCAATGGGAACAGAACCACCTGTATTCTGATTTCAATGCTTAACCAAACAATTCATCTAGTATTGACAGTTCTCTCTGACAGCAGGACTTTTATGCTGCACTGATGCTAAATACGGCAATTGGCAGCTTTGTCTCTGGCCAAGTGAATTTGGGCCATCAGAGACAGCATTTCTGTAACTCTTCCTGACAGGAAGAATTATTTTCTTGAGTATTTTGCCCAAGTTTTTAAAGTCTGTATTAATAATTTCCGAGCTCCTAATCTGAATGACAAGTTGATGGCAATGTTTTCTTACAGTCTTGTTCAGAATCACTTAGCAGTCTAACTTTTCCTTAATGTAGATACTCTTCACAGTTCCCTGTGATTTACGAAGAAGACAACATGTCCTCAGCCTAACGTACCCAAAGACTTTCAAGACAATGTCCTTGGCCTCCCCTTCTTCATGTGCTGTAAGGAAGAAAGGTCCTCAGACCAGTGCCAGCTAGGAACAGACTACTGCCACAACTATCGTAATTTGTTTAGCTGATGGTCCATTTCTCATGTGCTCAGAAGTCATCATCAGAAAAGGAGAGTGCTTCAGGCTGCTGCTGACCACACTCCATCATGGAGCAAGGCCAGGGCACATGGGGATACTCCATGCTCTTGTGGGCAGGTCAATGATAAACAAACTCCTCAGGTGTACTAAAAACATGTAACCTACCTTTTCTGCTCACCTGAATGGGCACTGCTCAGAGTGCATTCTTACCCTGTGCTTCTGGTGTAGGCAACTATTTCTTTCTGGGAACTAAGGTGTTCAGTAAAACACAATATTAATGATCAAGGGTTTGCATTTCTGTTTATCTGGAAGGGTTCTGGCTAGAAGCAAGCCTCGGATGCCAAGAGATCTATATAAAGATCGTAGCCATAGTGATTAGGTCCTAGGATGTGGGATGCAAAACAAAAACAAACAAACAAACGAGACCAAGAAACAAAGATCTAGATTCATGATCCAAACCAAGAAGCCAAGAGTACTTGTGGAGATTCCCATCACAAAGGAAGAGCAATAAGTGAGAATACAAAGTACTACAAAATTGTCAGTTATTTAAGGCAGAATTGGTAAAAATGAATTGGAAAGTTTCCAGAGGGTACCTTTTTGCTATATTATTTATAATGGCATCTGCTTTGTATAAACTACCTTACACAATTGTTTTTGCCTTCACCCTGATTTATCTTACTTTCCTTGACAGATTCTGCCAGAATTGTTTAAATAATAATTTGATGTGCTACATGCAGATTTTCCTCTCTCTATCCTCCAACCTCATATGCACACAACCCAGCAGTTTTTTTGCAAATTGCATAGGGAACCACCATGCAGTTTCTCTACATAAAAATGCTGCTTTGCTTTCAGACAGAAGAGGTTTGACTTCCTTGAACACCACCCACAAACATAGGAAATTAAAGGGGGGAGAAAAAGACATTACCACTATAACACTTACAGACAATTGTCTCCTTAGGGAAACACCACACTCACCATTTGTATTTTCTGCTTCATCTGCATGCAAAGCTTTCAGCAACAATAGAAAAAGAACCAGATGGGGAGAACAGAACTGAGAAATGTAAAACTGGTTAAGGAAGTAGAAGCTTTTGCCTTTTGAGCACATTGACTGGTTAAGAAATCAAATTATTTTGCATGGACTCTTTTATTAATATTTCCTGAAGTGCTCTGCAGTGTTTGAAAAATAATATTAAAGACCAAGGAGATTGAGAAGGAGTACAAAGAGATATAAATTCAACAGAGTATTAGTTCAAATTAAATCTGAAATAAAAAATCAGGAAATACACAAAAGAGGATACAAATGACAGGAGCTGATAGCAGTGAATCATGTGGAACAGCCAAGATTTAAGTCCATTTTAGTACAATCAGAACAGGTGTGGATGTAGGTGGAATTTGCTGGTCAGGCTGGAATAAAAAATGAGACAATTTGCAACATGCCAGATATAAGAAAAGAACATAACTGAATTTGTTCATAATTTTGCTGCAGTTGACAATAACAGGGAACCATTAGCCTGGTCTTTTAAGCAGGGTGGGCACAGAAGGGCACGCCCAAATGTTATATGCAGTTTTTCCAGTTGTGAATACAAGTCCCGTGTGTGTGCTCCCTCAACTAACTGAATGAAATTCATTAGACAGTGTTTTAATTTGCCCATAGAATAACAGAATAACGTCTGGACTAGGCATGTGATTTTTGCATTTTTTAATACACACTGAATTCAGATTTTCTAGTAAATAGAACAGATGCTAGATCTTGATGTGACACTCACTTGAGTAGGACAACAATGGTTCTTTCATATATATACAACTCGTTAGCGAAAGTTACTCAAACTTACAGTTAAGAGTTAGCAGGTAGGCTGCTAACTTCTGCACAGTGCTTTACAACAGAAAGCTTTCTTCCCTGTATCACCTCTGTGAAGCCATGACTTCCAGATGCCCATAAAGTTCATTCAACCAAAGGCTTTAAGTATACTTGAGACTGCAGCACACTTCAAAGGTCATTATTTATCACTATTCGTCAAACAAGAAGCAATTAATTTTTAATGGAAAATCAAGTCAATACAGCAAGGGGTATTTTTGACATGCCACAGCTTTATGAACTGCTGGGAGAAAATGAGGTAGCCTGTAGGGAAGCAGGAAACCTTTTATTTACTAGTGAGGAGAATCCTAAAGGGCCTCTCTTGTGTTGTGATACATAAGGTAAAACACAGCCAGATATTATGGCAATATTTGAAAGCACATAGCTCAAATATTTCTCTCTCTCACACAGCCTGCTTTCCTTCTAAATATTTACAGAGAGAGTTCATTTTCCCTGCTGCTTACCCTTTAACCAAAAAAAAATAATGCTGCACACAAGCGAAATGAAGAAACAGCTAAGAAACAACATCGTCAGAACAAACCAGGCTAGTCTAATCTCATTCTGATTTAATAGGGCTGTTTTGTTTAACAATTATTCAACTTCCTTAGGAAAAAAAAAAAAAACACAAACCAAAACAAACAACAGAGAGAAACACTGCAACCATGCTGTTTCCAAGAACCAATTGATTTAGACAAATCTCCTCTGAATAACATGAAAGGAATGGAAGAGTCATGCAGTCTCTCCCCTCTTAGGCTATTCCTTTTCAGGCCAAGTGCTTTTGGAGGGTGCTAATCTGAAACATAGCCACAAGGTCCTCCTGCATTGGGTCTGGCCCTCAGGCTTCAAAGTCATTAATGCCTCCAGAGGTAAAGACTCTCCAGAAAGATCGCATTTATATCATCTTTGCTTCAGGTAGCCACTGCAACTCGGCTTGGGAGGCAGGTAGAGAAGGAGAGAAAGGAAAAGTCCTTTTGCACTTTGGGAAAACACAGCTTCTGTTGCAGATGTAGAGAGACACTGGAGCTCAGGGACTGCCTGATGTGGAGGTAGGCATTTAGCAATTTAGCATCCAGCAAGTGCCATGACAGTCACGTGTTCCACAAATGCTATATCAGAAAGATCTGGAGATACTCCAAACTCTGCTGATCCTCCCCCAAGACACAAAATGAAAAGCACATTTCTGCAAAATGGAAATCATATTTCTGATTCCTCCTGGCTGGGGAAGGAGGGAAATACTGCACACAGAGTAAGAGAACTTTTTCTTTCCTAAAACATTTCTAAAATATCAGAAACTGAAGTATGATAGAAAGCTATATAGTCTTCTCTTACCAGTCACTGTGAGGCTGTGGGTCCAGGGCTGGCAGACATACCAAAGGGCAGATGATTATAAACACAAAGGATGAGTCTAGCAGATTCTTGGGACAACAGGACGGAGAGGTTCAGAAGCCAGAGCCATGGCCCAGTGATGGACAACCACATTCCAGAAGGAGGCACGAGGTGACGACTAAAAGTGGACACAGGTGTCCAACAGCTAAGCTGCCAGATCATGCTCTACATTGGATGAATGCCCTGTAACCAAGATGGAGACTTGCTCATGGTTGCTATCACGCTTATGTGGTTAGGGCTTGCTTACCCAACACCTCCTGGTTGTCTCCAGTTGACACAAAAATCACAAACCCTGTTGGTTTTCCATGCTAAGGCAGAAAACTAAAAGGACTTCTAAGCTAGTAAGAATGAAATTATTAGCTGTACTGCAAGAAAGTCTTCCCTTCTGCACCCACTTCCCCTCCCCCCCTCCAGCTTTCCTACCACATTTGGCACTTCTAGCATTTCTGCCCCCAGAACAACTATATTGCTGGGACAGGATGGAAAAACATGATACTGTATTTTCCAGCTACAAAGATAAACAAGATGCTAAACTCATTAATTCTCATTAGGATCATCCAACAAAAAACAGCAGCAACAAAACACTTGTTAGTCCTTCTGTGTGTTGCAAAGAACTTCAAAATCAGGGGCTTTGCTACTGGGATCAGTGTTAACCATTTTGACACAGAGATCACAGAACAATTTTTTTTCAGAGCTTACTTTGTGAAGGGGCAAAATCCTGAAAATACATTAGTGATGATTTTTTGACACAACAGGAAAAAAATTAATTAGGAGTGAGACTTTTCTTCATTTTAATTTAACAGGAAGAAATGTTTCGGTAATAAAAAAGTAGAAAGCAGTTCCACTACCACTATCATCTTTAGTTTGCAGTTGCCACTGTCGTGTTGCATGGATCTCCTGAATACTTAAAGCAGGTAGAAAGCCAGGTAGGCAGACAAGTATGGAGAAGTGAGAGCTGATGGTGTGGGCTGGAACAGCTGGGCATGAACTACAACTGAAAATGCACCGATGTATTTCACAGTGTTTTGAGCAAACACTCCAGTCTCAGCTCTTCCATAGCAACTGGAATTAGGAGTTAATGGATCCAAGTATATTCTCACACTACTATTACCATGGTCACTGCATTAATTTTAGATTATTACCTTACTGATTTACAGGGAGTCCCAAGAGATCAAAACCAAACCACTAATCTCCCCTTCTTATATCTTACTGCCAGAGAATCAGTAACAGAGCTGGTCAGATTTAGCACTACCATAATTCTACTAAGTTCATCTGAAAGCTCTACTGTAACATGAAATTTGGTCTTGTTTACTGTACTTAAAGTTCTAAAGAGATTATTCTAAGCTTAGTATAAATCACTATGGAAAAAAGTCTGCACGCGAGAGTGGGGATTTACAGGCTACTTAATGACTTATCTGTACTCTCCATTTCATTCTAATGAAATAACTGGAGCGCTTTGACCCTGTGAAATGTCTTCAGTACCAAAGAACCATTATTAAAGATATGTAACTGTGATGTTACAGAAAAACCCAACCCTAACCTTGTGACCCTTGTTCTGCAGTTCTAAAACTAACTTAACTTCACTGTAGTCCATAAGCGTCAGAAAGTATTGAAAGTCCGCCAATGTCCACAGGAAGATTAGTGCTAATTGGTAGTGATCTTTGAAAAGAAATCTGTTTGGAAATGTTAAAAGGCAAAATATAAAGTGGCGAATTACCACTAAGTCATGGGAAATATCTTTGCTAAGCAGTTGCACTAATTAGAAAGAGAGAGGAAAAAAAATGACCCCAAACTACCAAAGGGCTCAAATAACTTAAACCCATATGAACTGGGCATCAAAGTTATTCAGTCTTTGGAATTAAACATGTAGTTCTTGCTTAGCTGGACCAGGGCCCAGAAATTGGAGATATAGTGCATATCTCCCTTTCATTTTGAAAACTGCTTTAATTATATGTTGGTGATCTAAGTAAGTATTAACCCTCAGCTCTTTGGAAACAGCCTTCCTGTTCTGCAGTTCTCAGTCTGCCTGGTTTTAGACCCATAGCACCTCACTGCAGACTCTTGGCCCCCGCCTCCACCCCACCAAAAGCCGAGATTGTTTCAGCCATCCGCCTGTCCCTCACCCTCACTGACAGTCAAATAAAACTCAGAGACTTTTAGCCCACCTCTGGCAGAAGTGCAACTTCCCAAGCTGAGAGGTATCTGTCCTCCCTGCTTTACCCTACTCACTTACACCCCACAGCTGGGTCTGCTCAAACTGTGCCCATCTGCCTCACAGGAACACAACCAGTTTCCTGTAATTCTCCCTTACAATTTATCCTTTCTGTACTTTCTGAAAGATATGGCTGTTCTCAGGTGCCAGAACTTTAGTTAAAGGGCAAAAGCCTGGGATGAGGCCCTTCTCCCCATTTAAAAGCCAGTGATAGGCATTTAAGATCATTTTCTGATCCTAGTAAGAAGGGAAGATACTCAACAGTTTTGAAAAACTGTTTCCATTTTTAGTCAGATATGGACTTGCATTCCTAAGAACCCTAAAAGCCAAATTAAAGGCAACGTTCTCTGAAGCGGCATCCTATTCTGCACTCTTAATTTCAAAAGCAGGTATTCAGGATCATATAGTTCACTATATTCCTTCGTCATTTGGCAATTCAGAGAGGATTTTTCACACTATGGTCATTTTATCAACTATTTTTCCCCTTTCAGAAGGCCTGTAGTGAAAGACAGGTTTTACTGAAATCAACGACAGTACTCAATGATTTGAAGACGGAGCAGTGTTTCAATTCACCTCTTGTCTTGAGGTTAATTTCTAAACATACATAAGGATTGCATGATGGTATGGCTTCTTTATAAGAATGTGAAAATTCAAGGCCAGCAATAGTCCTGACACTCTGGTTGTGCCCTGGTCAGTATTTTTCATACAAAATACAGGCTTCATTTTCACCTCTAGCACAGAAGTACGGCCAACACCACTTACTGCTTATTCTTAGGCACAGGAATATCAGTGTTCTTGGCTGTGCTTATGAGATTATTTCAATATATTGTAACCCCATAAAAATCACTGAAATGCAATAACATTGTTGCACATTTATTGCTTTTAACCAACTATAAAAACTAAAATGTAAGCTTTGTTTCCCTCCATTGGTTTTGGTAGAAAGCCAACCCTCACTCCACAAAGTGTTATTTGCAAAATGCTCCTACTTTGCCAAACCATTAGATGTAAACTTTTTAAACAGTGCACAGGATGTCATAAACCCTAGATAGGCTTTGAATGACTCTTCATCTCCATTCTTTCCCTTTGGAGTCACAGAAGTGCTATTTAAACATGATACATGTTTTAATACACCATCATTACTTCATATCTCTAGTCAATTACTTCCCAAGCACAACCAAAGTAATCCTTTTCGCTTAGCATTAAGGACTTGAAGACAAGGCCGTTATGGAGGAACGAGATCTGCCTTAAGGATAGCCTGAGATTTTCTAGATACTCCCAGAGGGGGCATGAGGTAAGGCATGGGATCTACAAGTCAACTAAATCATTTTAAATCCACAGTGTTAGATTAAATTTGATGTTATATTAACTGTGCATTAATTTGATTGGCCAAGCAATCATCTTTTCCTTATGAGGTATTTTTACTTCATCATTTTAATGAAAAAATTAAGAGAAGGAGTAGAACTTCAAGTGCAAATCATTTAACTTTTAAAGAAGCTTGACATTTATTTCCAAATTCAAATCCATAACCAATATTTTGCTTCCAGGTTCACCATTTAAAGCTGCAAGGAAGCATACCTACATTTATTGAAGAATCTAAGAGATTTATGCTTATTTATGCAGAGCCTTATATAAAACATAGCTGACAGGATTTTAATTTCTATCAAACTCAAATTGCAAAAGGTCCTTCCAGCCTAATCTACCATCAATACCAAGACCTACTTTGAACCCAATCTAAAATTAACTCTAAAATTAACAACAGCATCTAGTAGAAAACTTGAATAGCTGACATTCAAAATGTAAGAAAAAAACCATTCAGTTCCCCAAAAGATTAGTAGAAATAACCTACCAGTATTATTTTCTTGGCTTTTAAAGAGAATGCTCTTCCTGCTTGAAATCCATTCACTTGGCAGACCAGAATTGCCTAGATGCAGTTCTCTATTGGATAAATTTACATTTTTAGTCTCTTTTAATTACTTTGATTTAGACAAAATGAAGCCACTTAAGACCTGGCAGAAAATAACCCAATTAATATTTCCCTTCTCATCAAGTCTTTAGATTAATTATGCATTCTAATAAAGGCTTAAGGACTTGTTTCTAACAGCTGCTGACCATTTTCATCTTAAACCAACGCCTTTACACACATGCTTAACTTAATTGCCTAAAAAGTCCTTTCAGAGTAAATGGTTCTATTGATAGTCATAAGGAGTTAGGCAGAGGAGATAACCAGAACCTGAGATCTTAGAACTTGGCAGAAAATAACTTTCTTAAAGAGATAACTTTCTTAAAGAGATAAAATTATCTACCTTGAAAAATTTAATGAAGCAGGCAATAATTTATGTATCTCATGTCTTAATACACTGATCCAAAACAGACATACAGGATATTTTCATTTCTTTCCTTTGATTTCCTTGCTACAAAACATGGATAACTAATCCCTGTAACTTCCCCATTATTACAACAGCTAAGGCTTTAAATATTAGAAGTTTTCTATGAATTTAAGTAATGGTAAGGTGCATTGAAACAGGGCTGAAACTAACCTGGGCTTCAGTATTTTACCAGTGCAGTTCTGTGGCATCCACAGCTGAATGCAGGGAGGTAGCAGCTACCCAGTGCTACAAGCAACAGTACCGTAAGAAAGGTATGCTCTGCCCCACACACAGATAAAGATAGTGAGAACCCAGAGTGATCTAGAAAAGAAAAGGAAGAGGAGAGGAGAGGAGAGGAGAGGAGAGGAGCAAGATTACTGGGCTTGTGATTTCACAGATTTAAGCTTGCTGAAATCAAGGGCAGTTTTTAAACCAAGCATCATGAAAGCTCTACTGGACATGTGCCTGTGCATTAATAACAGTTATTTTCTGGAAGAACTCTGCATCTTTTTGTTTGCTGAAGATACCTGAAAAAGATCTGCTGGTGGAAAACAGTGAATGCTCAAAAAAAACCCCAAACAAAACAAAACAACAGAAAATTCCCAACCCCAAAACAAAACCACCCCACACTACCCTAACTGAAAACCTTAGCTTTTATTTTTTATTTTTCATGGTGAGAAATATTTTGTTTTGGCTCTGAGAGATCTCGGTGCGATCACAAGATTGTCCAATAACTGCTCATTACAAGCTCCAGTACAACAAAGAATACCTTGATAAAAACAGAAACAACCAAGCGACTTGAAATTTTATTTCAAAACCCTGCCAATGTAATAAAAAACCCTATTATTCATGAAATATTTTGTAGTTTCTTGATCCAGTCTTATGCTTCCAGAGTTTGCAATGCATTCCTTTTTAATTAGGAAGAAAATAGGTTTCCCTCCTCACTCTTCTACATTGTACTAGCTCACTGAAGTTCAATATTGCATGAGCTAATACGAAGCTCTTAGTTTATGCCCCAGTATTTCTATTTAGTATGAAGCCATTGCTATCAGGTCATTACTTATTTTTGTTCTGTGTTCCAATTGCTGCACCCGGGATGCAACCGGAATGGAAAACAGCAGGAGCCCAAAATATAATAGTGGAAATTCACATTGTCACTGAAAGGGAAAAAGTGTTCTGCACTGCTATTGTTAGTGGTTCTTTAAGGATCCTAAAACTGAGAGGAAACATTTTGGTTTACACCAAGATAATATACATAAGACAATATAATTTGTCCACTGCTCTTAGGAATAGATGAAATCTGTTATGCTTCTTCAGGAGGGTATTGCTGGAGAGGAGTTTCTGTCAAAAATCTCTGTTACAGTTTGAACTTCTGAAATTCATCAGCGTTCAGATATGAAGGCTTAGCTTAGGACCCATATGAAAGGCAGGTGTGGGTCACAACATCCAAATCTCATTTCTTAAAGATTTAAATGGAAAGAATGACAAATCAGACTTGGTGTCTCCACACTCATCTCTAACTGAGAATCTTTTCACATCAATAAAATTATTCTGTCACATGACTGGATGTGATTTAAACTACTTTCCTAGGTTACAGAAAATAAAATACGTGCAGGAAAGAAAAATCATCAGAATTCACTGCAGTGACTAAGTCTGGGCTGAGTTCCAGTCTCATTAAAATCAGAAAATTGTGGACCAATTCAATATGTTGGCACAGACACATGAGCAATAGAGAAGTTCCTCCCTGTTTTCCTCATCTTGACATTCACATATGAGGACAAGGGCGAGTATTGCCCCATATATAAATAGAGCAAGAAAGACAGTTTTCCCAAACCACAACAAGAGTATAAATAAGCTGGCATAAAGATTTGTAATTGATAGTCAAATAAAGCAGCAGGTAGCTCTTCTGCAGGTATAAGTAGTTAAACGGCAGTTTTCATAGTTTGCTATTCTGGAGATACACTCTGTCTTATCGATGTACACAGCTTCAGCCTTTCAGAAATCTGAAGGTTTGGGGGTTGGTTGTTGTTTTTTTTCCATTTGCACAACTAGGATACAGCAGATGAACATGGGCAGAGTATGGTTTTGTGGAAAACATGAACTTGTAAGCTCATCTCTAAGGAGATGCAGCTGCTCAGAGCTGTTTGCACAGAATAGTATTCCAGCAGAGAACATTTTCTCCATGTTTATATGGTAATAAATGGGCTTCAAATTAACATGATCAAATGATGAATAGCTACTTTTCCTGCACAAATACCATTTATCTTAGAAGACAATTGCTTCCTCAGTGCACCACACTGAGAAAAGATACCAGCATAAGAAAGTTGGGTATGTTGTGTGTGGTTTTTAATATTATTGCTTCTCTCTGAGTGGAGATCCCTGTTGAATTAGAGCTAGTCATTTCTGACAGATCAATGCTACTGCGACTAGACTGGTTGTGAAGTTGCTATGGAATATCATCACTTCAAAGAATCTAATACAATTACTATTACTATTCTAATTCACTTTCCTATGACGCAGATTTGTAATGGAGATGAGCTTTTGATGTTTGATCCTTAACTAATGTGAAGGAAAAAGTGGCTTGCTTTGTCCTTCAAGCAGCTCCTCCTTTCATCTAACAGTCAGAACCATTCTGCAACTGCAAACAATTCTTTACATAAAAAAATAAAAGAAAAAACCCTAAGATGTCAAAGACCATTTCTGATACAAGTGAAAAGATCTTTTGAAAGACAATCCTTACAGATGTACCCTGCACAGAGCATTTGTCATTAATAGCATCATAAACCTGAAGCTGAAATTTGGAGCAGTTTTAACATGCAAAAGGAATCCATAGATCAAATACTACAAAGGAGAAAAATACAATGTAGCTTTCTAACAGATCTGGATGGAGTTGACAGGAGAGAGGGTAACTTGGGTTAGTTAACTAGGGGAAGAAAGATCAGGGCACACAAGTTTTTTTGTTAATTTCTTTATCTAAGCCTTTTAAAGTGATTCTTCTCATTTAGATACTTTCACTGTAATAAATGCTGGTGCTGTAAAAAGAGAGGGGGGAAGAGAGAGAAGTATTGGTTGTATGAACACAGTCTTTGATAAAACTCCTTTTATGTAAAAGTATTCAGCTGAAATTCTTAAATTTTTTTCAAACATTTAAATAAGTGATTAGAGCTTGTGAGATTAATAAGAGATATTACATCAATTTTACTAAAGGGGATATACAACTTAGTTGAAACTCAATGGCAAAGTTGAGATTAAAGGAAGAACTTCTCTTTGCAACAGGGAAGCTGTTAAAATCACTAATTTGTCAACAACATTTGGCTTTAATCTTCCTTTGCAATGAGAAATATCTGAGAGTTAGTCTCATTCTGCTCTCCAGATCATCATTTTTAAGTCATGCTGCAGTTTTTACCTTTAAAGTCTGGGGAAGAATATCCCCAGTTCTCATTTTCTCCACTAATAAGATAATCCTCATAGGAATTACAAATCTTCAGCCTAAAAGTTCTAAAAAAGCTCACTTCATTCTGGGGTGGAACTTTTACCATATTTACAAGATCTTTACTCCACCAGTGCCCAAGCCGTCTATGTGCTGTCAAGATTTGCCTTTGACTAAAATCCCGTGGTTAAATCAAGAAGCAGCTTTATTGGTCAGAGAGTGGGGGCCCATCTTGATCCATTGAAGTTGCACAAGTCCACCAGGTAGCAAAACAAGGACGGGGCAAAAGCATCAAGGTTAAAGAAAGAACAGTAAGGCCAGAAGAGGTTACACGTTTATCCAAGGGAAGAAAGGCAGACATTTATAGGAGAAATAGACACATTCTCTATTCCTGTGAAATGGTTTAAGTCCTGAATTTACAGTGACACTTCTGCAACTCAGCTCCTGTATTGTTAGCACCATAAGAATGCTGAAACTGCTAGGTTTGGGGGATGTTAATGGACCTTCTAACCCAATAAAATGCAGCTATTTCTGAGGATTTGAAGAGGTACCCTTTACTGGGAAGCTGTGGGATATATTGCATGCTGTTAAGTTTAACACTGGGTTTTAAATGAATTCTCTTGATGCCAGCTGAGTGGGTCAAACCCATTCTCAGTGCCTTGTGCAATACCCACTTTGTTGCTTAGGCTGGGAATGCAGAGCCCAATACAGCAAAGAGAAAAGTGGAAAAAACAGTATAAATGGATAACTGCAAATTGAAAGTAACTCTAAAATACTACAGAAATAATTCTGCAGATCTTTTCAATAAAACTTGCTCGCTAATTACCCACTTCTCAAAAGTTTTCAATGCTATCTTTTCTTCAGAACAGCTGTGCAGAATCTCAGCCTCCAACTATTTGCAAGCTGGTTGTTGGTTGTGTCATAATGCACGACAGCAAACCCACTTGCCACATACCAACAGCTGTAGTTTGTGTGCTGCCATGGCCAGTCCATCTGCCACCACCACCCATGCCAGCACAAAGGGCATGATTATACAGTGCTGAATAAAAAGCCAGAGGATGGAAATACCACTGGCAGCAAAACATCAGTGTTCAGTTCTCCATCTGCTCTCCAGGGGTGCTATGGCGAACACTGGTAAAAATTAATGCAATGCAACATGCAGCAAACCATGACCAAAAGGGCACACTTGGGTCATTTCTGCTCTTGCCCTGGGAGAGGAAGGCAAGTAGATGTCTTCATTAGTCTGATGCTTAAGGTCTAAATAAAGGTACACACCAAGAAATGTAGAGAGGATTTGAGGCATCTCACCCTCTTCCAGAACCCAAAGAGGAGAGGCCTGGTAAAGCTGAAGACTGCCATTTTTCTCTGCCCAAAGAGAGAAATTGTGCACTGACATGGATTACATCAACTCATGTAACAGAGTATTTAAAGAGGGACTGTTGTGTATTTGTGGGAGACAATGTGAGCTCTCTAAGTAGACTGTAAAAGCAAGAGTCAAAGGAAGCACAAGTACAATTCCCACCAAGCACTGAACTTCTACCATATAAAGCCTAATTCATTTTGAACAGATCAGAAGCACTATACTTCAATTGCCGTTTCTCTGAGATAAGATTAAAATATTTCAATGGAACTGAAATTTTCTGGAGTAATACAAAGGGGAATAAAAATCATATTTTCCAGAACATGCAAATTTAATTAACTGAAATCTATTTCAATGGAAAATTCCTGAGTGTTGCCACCTAGTCTGGAAGGACAGACACAAACCTTATGCTGCTGCCTATTGAGCTCTTGCCAGCTACACGTTGTGCACAGGGGTCCAGGAAACAAGGGTCCCTGTCAAGCTCTGCCCTCTGCTTCCCAGGGCTGTCTTCAGGGCTCAGATGCAGGCAGCCAAATCTGTCTCCCCCTCTCTCATTGCATACCTCAGGATAGGACTGTGGAGCAGGAAATTAAAAGAAATAGTCAGTTAACTCACAACTGACAGGCCTAAGCAACAGCAAATCCCTGCTTCTAAGACTGCTAATCCATAGTCTCCCTACTAAACCCACTGTTTTTATTCCTCCATTAGTCAGAATAGTGTGAGTTAACAAACAAATGCATTCTCTTTTCAAGAAAGGCATGACAAATGTTCTAATTTCACCTTTACATTGCAGATTTACCCCACTTCAAGAAACCAGCTTTGTCTTAATGCTGAAATGAAACAACATTCCACTTAGAAACAACTCTTAGAAAAGGCCTCCCTTGCCATTGCTCGAGTGGAGCAAATAGGGCTTGAGATACAAGCTTGAAGCTTCACAAATCACTTCTGAACCTGAAGATTAAGATATCTAGGGCTGAGGCCGACACAGCACAGACAGCTGGAAACTCAAGGAGAAAAGCTACAAAGCTCTGGCAATTTCTAGTCATTAAGGATCTTACCCATTGATTCTATTTCTTCTTTTCCTCTCACTAATGGCAAGTCAGAAGTTGTCTTATGAAAACAACAAAGATTGGTGTACAAACATAATTGAAGAAATGGACTCCTAGCTTTTGGTAGTGATCCACTTTTCTCTACACACATTCTTCGAAGTAGTGTAAGTTGGCAGTCAGGAAATCAGGGTTTTTTTTTGCAGTTACAGCTGGATAGATTCAATGCTTGGAATAAATTGGCCTTGAGCAAACTTAAAAAAAAAAAAGTATTTCCTTGCTAAGTGATCCCAAGAGGCATATGCCTCTGTAAAACAGTTAAAGGGAAGCTGCTGACTTGCAGTCAGTGGGTTCAACAATTTGAAAATGATTAATTTGGTTTTAAATCATCCAGACCCACTTATGCAACAGACAGCAAGGAGGAAAATTCAATTTTTTTGTATAAACTTCCTATTTGGAAGATTAAGAGATGGAATCAGTGGTACATTACAACAAAATTTTAATTATCAGAAGTTTGGCACAGTGATAGATTTCCCTGCATTGCTCAGCCAGTGCACTCTGTCTTCCAGAGACTCAACTTCACACCCAGCCTTGAGCTCCAGTTTATCCAGTCTGGAGCTTGTCTCTTCACGGTGCACAATTTTGTAACTGTTGAGGGAGGAAAAGGTCATTTGTCATTGAGAAAGACCCCATGGTAGCTTTCTCAGTGCAGCTGTATTTGCTCTCCTGCAGTCACAAAGGAGAGAGACTTGTGTGCCTCTGATTTTGAGGGCTGATTGCTCTCAGGAGAAGCTTCTGCAGCATGAAATGAGATCTGCAGCGCGCTCTCTATACTGACAGAGGATTACCATTGCAAGCACCCTTGCTCTCCTCTACACAGAAAAGCAGTGGGACAGCTAATGCAGTAAACAGCTACAGTAGCTCTGTGCCAGCACATTACTCCTTTTTGCCAACTGAATTCCCAGATGGTCATTAGCACCCAGCTATCTGATTTGTATACTTTCAAAGGCTCAGAGCACAGTGTCTGCACTCACGCCAGATTCCTATAGGGTAACCGTGACCATACCATGCTCACTTTGGCTCTTCCAGCAGGTTTTTTCAGATGCGGAGCATACTAAACAACTTTCAGTCCTTAATTACAGCGGCTAGACATATGCTGTGTTCACTCCATTTGACTCCAGAGGTGATAAAAATCACTTATGTATGTATTTTATACAAATATGTTGTATATAGTTTTTATATTTATCAGGGTAGAGTTCTCAGTTGAGATAAACCAGAGTAGTTTTAGGGATGCTCTGATTTATGGCAAAAGAATTCTTGCTGATAGAGGCTTTAGGATAAAAGGTAGTACAGAAAAGACAGGCATTATTATTAGTCTCTGTTTTAGCCCTCCTACGTAAAACAAAAATTCAATGATGTGGAAGCAATTCAGAAGAACACACTGCTTTAATAGTAAGGGCTAGAGATTAAATATACTATTAACTACATAGTCTCTGTATGTTCTTTCAGAGCCTACTGTGGTATTCACAGCCACTTCGTCTATTTAGGACAAAGCTCTCCCCGGGGACCTCACCCAAGGGTAAATAGAGTTACTTCAAGAATTAAAATAAACTGCTGGAGGTCTATCACCCTTTATAGGAATTGCAATTTTCCTCTTGGATGTGAATCACAGAGACAAAGCCAAAGGCTGCAATTTAGGGTGGGGCTGGAAAGGGGCTGACCATGGAGTAGGTAGGATGCCAAAAACATCGTCTCTGGAGAGGTTTTTCCTCCGGGCCATCTCTGGGGTTCCTGGGCTCAGTGTCAGCCCAAGTGGATGCCTGGGGTTGGAGCTGGGATAGAGACGAAACAGAGAGCTGCTTTTGGAGTGCTGGAAAGGGATTGCCAACCCTGCTGTTAAACAGTGGGTTTAGTTAAGGTGACTGGAATGGAAGGGTAAGAAATGCATATTCCCTCTTAGGGCATCCCAGAAAGAATAAACCTGGAAAAAGGCTGTTGATAAGGTTTGATCTGGAAGAAAGGTACAGCTTTCTGCATATAAGCAGAGCTAACGAAATTCAAGTGCTCTTCCCACATTGCAGGGAGTGAAAAAAAAATAGCCTGTTATATTAATAAGAAAAGGCAAGTAACCAGAAGGACTTACAGCATCACACCAACTCACCTGCAAGGAAGGACAATTTTATACACAAAGCAGGAACCAGACACAATTGTTGCTGACCTCCATAAGAGCTGGAAATAGAATAAGTCAAGTGGATCTGATTGTAGCTTCACAATCTATATAAAGAGAAGACAATTTCTTTTTGAATAACATGCTTATATTTAGGATCCTAAATCTGTATTTGCAAACCTAAGGAACTGACCTGATTTTCCGAAGTGTTCATCACCCAGTGAATGAGTGGAAGCGTTTTCAAGAGGCTTCTGTGGGAACTACTGGATTCAAAAGCTTTGGATGGGGAGAAAGAAATCAAAGTTTCACTCTATTTTTCAACTTTGAGCTTACAAATCTAAGACATGCATTTCAGAATTCATCACTCTGCAGTAATGTCTGGTTTGGCATTAAATATTGTACTGGTAGGACTACTAAGTGTATGGATATTTAAAAAGGTTTCAGACTCTTTCAGTACCATTTAAATAGGGATATTTAACATACAGTAAACACAGGCCCACTTTGCTGCCATGCTAGTTTGGAATCTGGATAAAATAATCCCTACAGCAAAAGTAAACCAATAAACCAGTATAAAAAAGCCACAGCAAAGCCATATGAATGTGAGTAGCAAACTACATTTGGGAACATTCATGTTACATAAAAAGTAAGTTTCTAGTATCTCTGTTGAGGAAAAAAAAGTTGTAATGATTAAGTAAACTGTGGAAACTCTATTTCCCTGGAAATGGCCTTTCCTCAGCAGACTCTCAACTCTTTTGAGGTCACTCTCTTTAGTGTCTTTAAAAGGCACTGGTATCAGTCTCTCTTCCATTCAGGAACTTTCTTTTATCCTCTCAAGACCACAAGACTGTATAAGCCTATTTGGAAAAGAGATTGTATAAACCTGTGGCCTAAACTAATCCATATCAAAACATAAGGGTCCATCATAAATTACTGCTGTATTATTTCCTCTAATGGTATGATAGCGTGAAAATCGTAGAGTTCATTCTACACAATATTTGCAAGTGCAAACATTTTTGAAGTTCTGAAAACTGGGAGAAGAAAAAGATATATTTCCCCTGCATTCTTATTTTTATTTCACAGTGAACATTTCAAATTTTTAGTGTAATTCATAATTTAATTAAGATTTGGATGGAATCCCACCAAGAAAGTCTAAATACAGTCAGTCCTCTATGCATACCCTCCACAGAAGCATAGGGGTCTACAAATCTCAAAGACCTGCCTGATAAATGACTTGTACATTAAAGCCACTTTTTAGAAAGCAGACACTCTAAATTAAGCACCTTTCTGTAGAGATGAGTTTTAGTTTAGTGTACTCTTCATAATATGAAATACTCATACACCTAGGGTACCATTCACAGCAGTCATGAAGCAAAAATCATTTAAAAAATACAATTGTGGTCTTACTTTTCTTAATGCAGAAATGCAACTACTCAGAACAAGAAAAATGTCAAGACTATTATTTTCAGCATATAAATGTCTACAGACCCCAAAAGCAAGGCTGGGAAAACTTTATGACAGACTCTGCACAAATACCAGCTAGAGGTGTTCTTTAGCAGTAGCCATTATATTTGTAAACTGACACACAAGAGACAGAAAGTGGAGCATAACAGATCAGAGCAGTGAGGAATTAAATAGACCACCCAAGTCACTGCTCCTGCAACACCAGCAACTTTTAACAGGCCTGATTTATCCCCCAAATTGACTCGTGTCATTTCTGCATTGTCTGAAAACGGGGGTGTCTGTGTGTTTGTGAAGTGCTTTCAACACCAACTGTAACAAAAGCAAAGAAACATAACTGATTTTTCTACATCAAAGCCTTCTTTTGAAGTCTTATCACCTGTTTCCAAATTCCCTATTGACTGTGGATTGCCACTATACCCAGGCAAACAACTTTCCACACTCTTCAATAATTCAGTGGCATACGGATAGCAAATTCAGGCTCTCTGCTGTCTGAAAGCTTTTATATCACTGTGCAGCAGAATTTCAAGACAGAATTTTCAAAGCACTGCAAGGAATATAATCATTTTGCCTTATTTTCAGTGGAAAGCACATGAATCAAAGCCTGCAACTCCTCAAAGAACTCAGGCCAGGCTTTCCTTCTAATTCCTGACCAACGCTTAATTGTGCAGAGTCTTTCGAGTAGCCAAACCTGAATCTATGTTAGATTTACTGTTTGCAAAAATCAGATGACTAAAAAAAAATTCTCAAGAATTTTTTACTTTAGCCAACAAAGTTTTCCCTTAAAACAGCACTACATGAAATATATGACCATAATATCTACAGGTCAATTTATCTATGAAACCAGTTGTTCAGTGTCCATGGAGAGCTAGAACAAAACCACGTGTATTCTAGGGCAGGTGACACGCACAGGCGGGATCTTGCAATTGTAAAGATGCTCAACAGTCTGATACTTCCAGTACTATAGCTTTCAGGCAATGTAAAGCAGTGATTTAACAGAAAAGCTAACTGTTAACAAACTTAATAGTCTTAAGACAGACGGCAAGTTTCACCAATTAGACAGTAGGGCCCCAGTTGAGACTGAAAATTTGCTCCCTGGGAACCATCCAACTCATAATTCAGCAGTGACTGCAGTTTCTGCAAGTAGGGGAGAAGTAAATATCTCCCCACTACTGCCTCCTGGTATGGGTGTCACAGCACACACATCAGAGGACAGCGGAGCTCTCCCACAGCCCCACAGGTAGCTGAAAGCCTTGTCCCTCCCTAAAATGGGTGCAGAATTGAGCACTCCTTAGCAGATGACACAGACCCTCAGGGACTGATACATCTCCAAGTGTCTGACAGCACTGGGGGAGAGGCTTGAAAAGGAAAGGGAGAGGAATAAGAAGGAAGCTCTACCTCCTTGACTTAAAGCCATTTCCTAATGCCATTCCACCAAAGTACTGTACAGCCCAAACCACTTCCACCTCCAGGATTAACAGTATGTGCAGCAGAAGAGAAGAAATGGTCTTGTGGATGTCGGTAAGTCACACACACGAAGCCCAGAGGAAATGCATCAGAAATAGACTCCTGTTTATAGAGCCTATGCAGTACGGATTTGTCCACTGAAATGCAGCAAAAGTTTCCATTAAATTATTGACTGACCTACTGGAAGGGAACCTACTAGGAAGGAAGTAGATTTCACTGTTCAAAGATGCAAAAGTTAAATGACAATGCTGCTTAACTGCAGAAACAAATGGTAGAATAAATAAATGCAAAGGTTTAGAGTCCACGCAGCAATACTCAGAGCCGATCACCTTTCATTCCATCCCTCACATAAAATATTTAGTGAAAGGTATGGAAATAACTGCTTTATAATCCCAATCCCAGGAAAATAATACTGATCTAGACTTTAAGTGTCAGTTGCCTGTAATTGTCCTTCATAATGTACATTAACTATATCCAACTGAACTCAAGCTCACAAATCTCAGCAGAGAATGAGGACCAGCATGATCTACAGAGACAACGCTCCCCACAGCTGGTAACAAGACATAGAGCTTAATGTCCTCTACCCTGCAAAGGGGTAGCTTGTGGTGATTAAAATGGTTTAGTAAGCCACACTGTTTCGCACTGAATCCTCTAATAAAAGGGAACTTCTCTCAGGCAAAACTGCTATAGGATTGAGGTCTACCTGACTGAAGTGACAGCTTTTCTTCACTCTTGATGGCACAGAATTCCAGTGTAAGGAGAACAAGATGATACATATATTGATTTCCTCCTAAAGATACTTCAATACTATGAAAGAGAAATTGCAAAATAGGCAGCCAAGTTCTGTTTTCTGCTGGAGTATGTCTGCTCAGCCAGTTCTCTATGATTGGCAAAGTCTATGGAGAATCAGCTGACAAGAAGACATTAGTCAAGGGAATGCACAGATGTTACAAACACCTACTCTTCATTCCCAAATTAACTTTTCTATTAGCAAACATTTTGTGGTCTCAGGTCTGCCTTAGAACAACAGCCTGCTCATGAATGCTCATCGGGAAAATGCTACCTATTAGTTCAGGTAATTTGATCTTAGAAGATACATGTATAATATTAACTTGAACCAATAGGTAGAGGAGAAAAAGAAGAGCTATTTAACCATATACTCAGCACCACTAATTACTTCTCCCTTGCCTACTACCACTGATTACAGTCATTTATTGCACATGATGATGTGTCCTGGATGGTTCAGATATATAATTACAGTGATAAAGCCATTTCTGATGAAGTTCTGAAAGCAGCTTTCCTGCCAGATTTAGTATTCACTTATGGTCCCAAGGTTTAGGCTGTCCTATACCAATCTTCTCTGTGATTACACTGTCTTCCAGGACACTTGGTCAGACTCTCATCTGATGTAAGTGAACCTGGCAGCACTGTGGGTAAAAGAATGATTTCCTTTTCCACCGTCTGAATGTCTGGCACATACTTTCTTCTAATTAGCATTCATCTTTAGGTCTGTTGAATTTGTGGGAGGGAGTTAGCTGCCCATGGAAGTCATAATTGTTTAGAAGCTTGGACAATTTCCTTTGTAGCCTGCAAGCTGGGCTGAGAGCACCTTAATTATTAAAAACTGAGACTATTATATTAATTGTTCTCAGTCAATTGACACTATGCAAACTAACATAGATCTAAACAGGTATTTATGGTGCCCTTCATCCTCTCACCTCCCATAGTTTAACAGTTAAGCAAAAAATACTGTAAATGAAACATTTTGACAACATCTTCAAATGGACATATATTTAAGGTGTTGACTTTGAGTAGCAGAGCTGCCAAACGTTTTCTGTTCCTATTGATTCCAGGTAGTCATGGACCATCAGCACTTCCTAACAAACATGGTTATCCAAGCAGCTCTCTAGACAGCAGTAACTGGAAAATGTTGGTAGTAATTAGAGAACCCCCAGCTGCCTGCTCATTTAGCTACTTAAGAAAAAAATGAAACTTGTCATACATTTGTCTTGAAGTCCAACAGACCTTTTCCAAAAGCATTTTTTTGTTAAAAAGTTAATGAAACCGCATTGGCCCATGGCCATGAAATTGCTATTACATGCACCAAATACAATACAGCAAAATTCACATAAAAGGAAAAAGTGGAACACAAACCTCCAAGAAAATACAAATCTAGATAGCTTATGGGGCTAGATAATCCTCTACAGGTACATGTACTAAGTTATGGCTCAAAGGAATTCATCAAGCTAGATGTATCACTTAATAAGAATTAGAGCTCTATGCAGGAAAAGGAAAGAAATAGTTAAAGAAATCACTGAGGTACTTCTTAATTAGGCTCTCACACTCTAGAAGTCTAAATAAAGCTAACCACCCAGGCAGTAACCGAGGGGATAGAAATCCACTCAGCATCTGCTGCCCGGGATCATTTCTCAATGAAAACAGGTTCATCCAAATAAAACTTAACTTCTATATAATCCAGTCATTTCCACATCCTAGAAAATGCCAACCATATTTGGAGAAAATCTGTGCTGGTTTTCACTGGGATAGAGTTAATTTTGTTCACTGTAGCTACTATGGGGCTATATTTTGGGTTTATGCTGGGAAATAGTGTTGATAATACAGGGATGTTTTTGTTACTGCTGAGCAGCGCTTACACAGCATCAAGGCCTTTCCTGCTTCTCCTACCAGCCAGCCAGCGAGAAGGACGGGAGTGCACAAGAAGATGGGAGGGGGACAGTTGATCCCACCTGACCAAAGGGATATTCCATACCATATGATGTCATGCTTAGCATATAAAGCTTGGATTAAACCACAAGGTTTCATTTTCTTGAACAAAATTGTGGGGAAATTACCGCAATTTGTGAACAGAAAAGTAAATAGTTCTGTAAAGATTTAGAATGTTTTCTAGAAGCACTGAAATAATGGAAGAGTCAAAATCCAACCATCAAAAAGTGTCAGACCTCTGACACTAATCCCACAGATATTCAGAGAATTATGTCCCAAGTCTTCTTGAAATTGCTCTTAGACTCCTAAATCACTTGTGCGCATTTAACATTTTAAAGCTGGATATACAAAATACTCTAGACTTTCAAAATCACAGGAGGAAACATTAATGAATGAGGAAGAATTACAGAAACACTCAGGAATTGTCTGCTCTCTCCCTGTCTCCTCCTGTCAACGTTGTCAGGTAGTGTCTAATACACATAAATATTCTACATTTTCATCTATAGTCCACAGGCCATTTATTTTTCTTCCCAAAGAAATACCTGTCACAACTTTAATTTCTTTTAAGTCATTATTTTCCCCTGCCTTTTCTTTTTCACTTTACTCTTT
Source organism: Scolopax mira (assembly GCA_004320125.1). NCBI lineage: Eukaryota > Metazoa > Chordata > Aves > Charadriiformes > Scolopacidae > Scolopax > Scolopax mira. The sequence goes on along the minus strand of BJBW01000301.1, from coordinate 189,882 downwards.
TTTTCTCATTTTTCTCCCTTTAGCTCTTGCTATCAAAAGAAAAGGACTTTCAAAGCCAAGGGACAAAGTCAGAACATCTATAATATGGGTGACTTGCACAGGTGCTTAGTGCAAACACTGACTCCAACAACTGGTCAGAGTCAACATAGCTGGGAATTCTACTAGCTTCCTGAAGCTTGGTAGTAGATTTTAGACACTCAGCTGTGACTTCTTTCTCCTTCCTCTCCCTTTCCCAAGATTTCATCCACTGTGACATCAGAGTGAGATCTTTATCTCAAATTACCGTTCTAAAGGGTACCACTGCAAAATAGCACTGATTTTCAAACTCTTTGAAAAAAGGACATTTGCTTGCAATCAGAAAGCTCAGGACATATGCAACAAAAATCCCAGTCCCAAGACAAAATTTAAATGTTTCTTTAATCTAGGTTACATTCACAGACAGCCTCGTGTAAAAAGAGAAGCTGTTAAATAAAAAAATACACATTCACTATTAAAAAATAATAAGACTGGGAGAAAAAGTTAGAAGGTATTAGTTTCCATCGAGGAATGCCTTCATAAAACTCAGGCTCTTGGTTAAAACAGGAAAATTGCAATGATTTGTGTGAAATGTTCTTCTATTAAAAACTGAACTCTACTGTATATTGTTTCTGGGAGAAATAACTGCTGTACCATATAGTTAGGACTTATTTAAGGATTTTGATTCTGGATATCTCCAAATAGAGGCATACATGTTTTTACATTTAAAAAAAAAAAAGTGCAGTGCTTTTATAAACATAGTGCCAGGAATGGCAAAGCTCCAGACCTGGTACAGGATGCTAATTAATGGCTCCTTAGCTGATAATTACCCACATGCATGAAGTTTTTTAATTAATAAATTTTTTGGGTTTAAAAAAATGTACACATAATTATATCGAATGCTTCATAATAAAGATTTAATTTGGTGTCTCTGGCCAAATTTGCGCTTCAGGAGTCAGAATCATGGAACAGTTTGAGTTGGAAGGGACCTTAAAGATTCTGTACTTCTAAACCCCTGCCACAGGCAGGGACACCTCCCACTAGATCAGGTTGTTCAAAGACCATTCCAAGTCTGTCCTTAAACACTTCCAGGGAGGGGCTATCCACAACTTCTCTAGGCGACTTGTTTCAGTTTCTCATCACCCTCACAGTAAAGAATTTCTTTCTAATATCTAATCTAAATCTACCGTCTTTCAGTTTTAAAAACCCTGGTCCCATCTATCACTACACTCTCTGATAAAGAGTCCCTCTCCATCTTTCCTGCAGACCCCTTTCGGTACTGGAAGGCTGCAATAAGGACTCCCCAGATGCTTCTACAGGCTGAACAATCCCAATCTCTTACTCTTGGCCTTTTTGAGCCTCATGAGTTTCACACAGGCCTACCTCTCAAACCTGTCCAAGTCACTCTTGGAGGTATCCCTCCCCTTCAGCAGCATGTTGACCATGCCACACAGCTTGGTGTAGTCGACAAACTTGCTGGGGGTGCACTCAATCCCACTGTCCATGATGCCGACAATGATGTTAAACAGAGCTGGTCTCAATACCAATCCCTGAGGAATGCCACTCATCACTGGTTTGTACTTGGACATCAAGCCATTGACTGCAACTCATTGAGTGCCACCATCTAGTCAGTTCCTTATTCACTGAGTGGCCCAATCCATGTAACTCCAATTTAGAGACAAGGATGTCATGCAGGACATGCAATATACATGCAGTATAAAATGTGTTGTGCAAGTCCAGATAGATGGTGTCAGTCACTCTTCCCTTATCCACCAATGCTGTAACCCTGTCATAGGAGGCCATCAAATTTGTCAATGCAACAGCACATGTGGACATGCTTGAAAAAAAGCCACAAAGAAGAATTGTTAAGATTCTAATACAGAGAAGTCATACAAAATTACCTTTCTTTCTTTTTAAAGGAAATCTCAGCTCTAACTTAGAAGCTCCCTTGATTTTTAATCATCTCCAGATGATTCTCTCTTTCCTTCCTTTATTTTAACTGAATTTTTTGGAGGGCAGGGATTACATCTGGATACAGTGTTTGGATGGTTCCTACCAAAACAAGGCTCCAGACTTGAAGACAGAAAGAGATTTTCTCTTGGCACACAACAAGCCAGCAAAAGAATGAATTCAAAACTTCCCAGGTTGGGAACCACCAAACTCCCACACAGGGACAAACAGTGCAGCTCACAGCTTGCCACTAGAACTTATGTGGCAAGGGAGAGACCAGAATACACAAGTCACAGAATCACAGAGTGGTTGAGGTTGGAAGGGATCTTTGGAGGTCATCTGGTCCAACCCCCCCTGCTTAAGCAGGGCCGCCTGGACCCAACTCAGCAGGACCATATCCTTTTGAATGTCTCCAAGCTTGCAGACTCCCCAGCCTCTATCAGCAACCCGATCCAGTGCTCAGACATCCTCGAAGTAAAAAAGTGTTTCCTGATGTACAGAGGGAACCTCTCCTGTGTTTTACTGTGTGCCATTGCCTCTTGTCCTGTCACTGCATGTCACTGAAAAGAGCTTGGCTCCATCTTCTTTGCACCCCCCCTGAGCCTTCTGTTTTCCAGGCTAAACAGTCTCAGCTCTCTCAGCTTTTCCTCATGTGAGAGATGAGCTATTCCCCTAATCACTTTTCAGATTTTTGGTAAAACTACTTAAAAGGTTCACCTGAACTACCTAAGTATTTAATTCAAAATGAGAGCAGAATGTTTCCTCTGAATCATATGTAGCCTACACTACTTCAGGGATGAGCAAAGAAGAACATAAGTTCTCCAGAAAAGAGTTCCTTCAAAACACCCTATAACAAATACTCACATTTTGCATCTGTTCTTTTCCCTCACACTTAAAAGAGAACTTTTAAGCAGAAGGCATACACAATTTGTTAAATCTACTTTTTGTATACTTGCAATTAAACTATGAGGATATGTTTTTTTCATCAAAGAAAAATTATTTTAATAGCCATAATCAACACAATCAAATATAATTACACTGTCAAATTAATGACAATTTAGAATCATTTACAATAATTTTGTACCTTGCCAGTTCACATCTATATGAAGATGATTACACCTGGAAAAGATGTAACAACTCTGGAAGTTGCTACTTCTATTTCAATAACTGTGCTATGTTGTATATTTTCATTTTTGTTCTTCTGTAATCCTCATCCTCCCCTCTCCATTTTAACTTTTCGAGAGTTTTTTTCTTGGTATTTTCCTCTGCTATTTACATTCTCCTTTGTTTTATTCATATTGATACCTTTATGCATATGATTAGGATAATACATGGAATTTTCCCAGAATCTTAAGAAGCATAAACCTCATGAAAAGTGAGGTAAACATATTAGGCTTGCTTTCTAAACCTATTATTTTGGATATTTTTTCCCAAATCTATGCACCAGCATTCCCCATTTATCTCCAACCATGCCTGAGACATATCCTACTATGTTGCCCAACTTCTCTATTTTCCTTTCATTCCAAATACCCCTACAGTGCTCTTACTCTGAATCTGCCACAACACAGGTATCATCTCCTACCCTTCATCTCCTCAGTCTCTCATTTAATTCTGCTCCTCTGTCTCACTGTCATTTTCATTGCACTCTTCCACTCTTGATTCTTACTTCTTTCAAGGTGCCTTACTCCACTGCTTCCGTCCTCTTACTTCTGCCCTGCACATTAAGCTGCCTTTATTTTCCACTGGCAACTAGCAATACGAAATTCAAGCTTACTTTTCTTCCTAAAGTCCCTTACTTTGGCCCTGCTTTTGAGCCTGTTCACACTCTCCAGAGGCTTCTCCGACTGTGGTTCAGACCTTTACTTGCCCTGTTTCTCCTAATCTCCTCATCTTTGCTTCTGAAATCCCTTAAGTCTTTTTTTGCTACTTCTGTCTCCCACTTCTCCTTTTTAACTAGAACAGCTTGTATTTTATTGGTCCAAAAGCACTCTTTTTTTTTTGTTTGTTAAATTACTTAACTTTTCCACAAAAAGTCTTTGTGTCTTGAATTTAAAAATGCCACAGTTTCTTTGGAAGGAGTTAATTTCCAATGAAATCTGAGTACAGACATTTCCAAAAGATTCTTCACACTCCAGCAGGTAGAATCCTCTGGGTATAAATACTGAATGGACTCAAGGCCATCTGCAACAGGTCATCTTAACATAAGATGCAAAATATACCATTGTTATTATTTTATAAAAACATTAATAACAACAACTCAGTTACAGCTTTGATCTCCTGTATTTTGAGTATTTCTTAGAAGCAAAATATTCCATGGAGGCACAATTTCTTACCAGCTGGCATTCATAGGGCATTTCCCAGACTCAGATACATTTCCATGAACAGATGGTTTTTCTAAGCAAAAAACCTAAACTTAAGTTAGCAGTGTCCTGGAACCCCTCCATGTTAAAACAGCCTCCTGGTTGTTACTGTTCTCAAAAATCTAAATTTACACTCCTTTCATTAAAGAAATTGATAATTTACAATGATCTTGTCAACAGTTTCCTAGCATAGCTTGTAAAATCTTGATTCAATTAGGAATAAAAATTATCTGCTTACAGTAATGGGTGAAACAGAAAGACCAAGACAGTACAATGTACAAGACACATTTCTCCCTCCTTGGAAGCATTAGATATCAAGATCCATATAAGGAGCTCAGTCTTCATGACAGCAGTGTATCTGGATATTCAATAGCTTTCATGACAGAAAGTTAAGGCGATAAAGCTACTTGCTCTGGTTTAAATTATTGAGATTGCTGAAGAAAGTAGAACTAGGTAAATTTGTAACACGAGGAAAGTTAATCTTCTGTCTTTACCATAGTCTACAGATATTCAGCAAAAAAAAATGTAGCCATTTGCCTCAACTTCTGAAGAAAACAATTCTATTCAAACCCATATGATATAAAGCCACAATAGGACCTATTTTCATACTCAGACCACAAGCACAAGAGAAAAGGGAAGGGACAGGAAGGAGGCAAGAATACACAAGACTTAGGCTGAAGACCAGTGAAGTTGTTCTTCAAGGGAACACCACCATGTTTGTGATAGGTCTATTGGATCTACTTCTCACAGACATATAATTTCATAAAATTGTTATACTAATGGAAAAATTGCACATCATTGTCAGACCAATATCGTGCTATCCTTTTTTTTAAAAAAACCACAGAACTCCTAGAAGTAGTCAAGAAACATGAGCAGCTTTATGGTAATGGTTGTTATTCTTTGTTATAATAGCCTTCTTCCCTAGTCATTCAATATGCAAAAAAAACTTAAAATGCTTGTAAACACTAACATGTATCAATTATTATTGATTCACCCCTATGGTGAATGGGAAGGAACAATAAGTATCACAGAAACTGTATGGATATAAAAACTGATGACAGCACAGTTGTAAGTCTTGGCTATAGTTCCCTTTTTGCTAGGAGTGCTTGATATCTTCCAAAATCCCGTTGCCACAAGCAGACCTAATTTCTTCTTGTCAACTGGTTTTAATTTGAAAAAGCATCCACCCTTAAAGCTCAAAGCCTGGAGAGTTACAAAGGTCTGGACTGCATTTTTGAGAGCTGATGATAACATATCGTGAAAGTGTAACAAAAAGCTTCAGATGGAAACAACTTCTCAGTATGCAGTTCACTCTCATCAACAGGTAGTAGCGCCTTTCCCTAGCTTTTTACCTGCTTCTTCCTTTTTCACCATCAAGCTTGCTCATGACACGAACCTATCCCTCCATCTACATGACTGAGAGATTTTATTGTAATGGCAATTACATTAGCTTCTGTATTTATTATTGGCAATGTCTTCTCCAGAAAGATGATAGATGCAGCTACAAGCTTAGCAAGACATAGTGAGACATGGACTGTATCTAAAGTCTCGTTAGGCCTGTCAAAAGGTAAGAAAAACAGGAGTAATACGAATCACAGTTTACCACTAAGTAATGAAAAAGTTTGAGACGCTGCCAGAAGGAAGTTTGTTGCAGAGCTATGAAAAAACCTTTATATCATTTGAGCCTCAGCCCAGAACTTTGACTGACTCTGTGTACTTACTTTATTGGAGGCTTTTGTGGGGAGAAGGATCTCTTGAAGTAAGAAGGAGAGTAGCATGGAAGAGGACATTATGCATTGTTTCTTCAGCCCTAAGCTAAAGTCATATGCAACAGCATTACCTAACCAGTGTTTCTGGAGTTTTTTTAGAGAAGTTCACACACACACACACAAGAGTAACAAGAAGATACTAAAGACAGTAGTCAAGGAGACGCAAAGGTATATAACGGCCAGTCATAGCCCTAAGAGTTCTCTTTGAACAGGACAGCACTGTAACAGACTGGGTTGTATCCTTTATAAAATACTTCCATTTCATGCAGGGGAATGGATGGAGAGCTTTTTTAAAACGCCACAGTGACTTGTGAATCTCATAAATATTTTTTAGGCCCAGGATGACCTCAACAGAGCAACAGAGAAGCACAGATTCACATTTTAGATGTGATTGCATTTGAAATGTATCTTTGTTTCTGGGGTACACAGAAGCAGATGTGCAGACATAAATATAAATAAATCTCTACATACTTCAAGGAAACAAGATCTTGTCATTAAATCACAAGGTCACGAATAAGAAAATCTGTTTTTACTCCCACTTAATCTTACACTTCAGCAACTCAAAATAAATGGACCGCATTCATTTCAGTTAATTTACCTACTGCTGTCTTTAGACTCCCAGTACTTAAAAACCGGAAATGGTACTATCCTTGTGCCTCAATTTCTTCCTTGAGTAGCCAAATAATTCACGGGAAGAAGGGTAGGGGATAGATTCAAGTTTGTTTCTTTGTTTAAAGAACTCATTTCCATTGTTCTAGGGAGGTTCATGTCCAAGGTATTGCAGTCATTCTGGAGACAAAACAAGTCATTGAATTTGTGTCCTCAGCTTGGCAAACTTGCTTTTCAAAAGCCATTCTACCTCTAGCAACGAAATCCATGTAAGAACTTAAAAATATATTCTGAACCATAAGAATTAAACCTGCCAGTTAAGATGAAAGCTATCAATGCTAGCCTTAATTCTTAATATTCTTATACAAGAATACAATCTATAATTTGAAGGTTATAAATTTACTTTCAAATTCATTCTCTGTTGTCACCTAGACTGCCCCATGTAGCACCTGGCTCCTAATTAGAAAGACATTTAGATATTGTCAGCACCAGTTTTACATTACATGTTCTGAAATGTTTAGCAGACTGTTAACTAGGTGCTGAAAGCCAGGTGAAATCACAGCACTACTGAACCTTATATTAAGCAGCAGGGACAGCTTTTGCTGCAGTACTTTCTCAAAGCAGGTGGATGGCAGGAAAAGCTGACTGGGAACACTGAGCAAAAGCAACACTATGATTAGTAGACCCAGGGGACCAGCACAAAAGACCAGATGGAACCCAAGAAAGCATAAGGCAGGAAAGAGGATATCAAATACAGAATAAATATATATTTGTTTATCATTTAACTATATATTTAGCAAAAGCCCAAATTCTAGAATAAAAAGAGGCAGCAGGGAGGAAACAAGCATTTCTACAAACAACCCTACTCACTGGACGGTGCAAATAAAGGAGAAGCTTGACTGAAGATGTGATTTTATCAGAAGTAAATCTTCAAATGCACCAAATCAGATGATCAGCTAGTATAAGTCAACACAGTGGAGCTCCATTCACACACACAAAAAACCCCCAAATCAACACAAATAATCTACCATGATCATTCCCCACCCCATCTTAGATTATGAACTCCTCAAATCCATTTCAAAATCTTTGCTCTCTGAGCAGTTTCATTATGAATGTACATTGTTGTCACTTAGATATCCCCCATGCCCTCTGTTAATGTTAAAATTGCCTTTCAAGACAGCTTCAAAAATTAGGAAAACACAATAAGAAGAATGGCTTTGGTCAGAAAAAGAAAACCTGCAAGAATAAGTACTGACTTTACCATATTTGGTTGTACCGCAAAAGAACGATTATCATTTTCTATTTAAGTAACATGCTTTTCAGTAAACCTTCAATATATGTTTCAATTTTTAAAAAGCTTCTAAAAAACGGTATTTTTGAAGTTAAAAGAGAGCCTTGAAGTTTCAAAATGGAATCTGCTTTTCCAAAAAAAAAAAAAGATACCCTAACTACTGTTGAATATATTGTGCATTTATTGGTATCATGGAGGTAGACACCACGCAGCTCCACAATATGAATCATGAAGATATACACGCAATAAAAATTAATTATATCTAAAATGACTTGCACTCATCTCTAATTTGCATACTGAAGTGAGGTGCAATGTTTCTGCCTTATTAATGGCAGAAGCATTTTGGCCAAAAGCTGCAAAAGTCCTTACTCACTGCATATGCCCAGCATGGCAGTCCAAAGCAAGGTGAACCTGAAATTTTTGCAAGTGTCATACATATTCCTTCTGTCAGTTGGGTGTCTTATCTTACTGTCAGTAAAATCCAGTTCACAGGTCTTGATCTTTTATATGTACTGCAGCAGTTTCATGAATGCATTTCTACTTGATGATCATTTTGTTGGAAGCGGAAGAGCTTGTCATGTAACATTCCTGGTCAATTTTCAGTGATGTACATGTGGTTGGCAACAATGCCTTATGAAGAGAATAATTTAATTTATAGTGCTTAGTTTTAATGTGTCTTTATTGTTTTAATATACCAGACTCATTTCTACATGTGAAAATAGTATCTGTGATTGCTTGGGAGCTGAGAATGCAAAAGGAGAGCTGAACATTCAAGTCCCTGCGTTGCCTGAGCAGATGTCAGTTTTGAGAAAGCAACTGAATGTTCGTATTCCCCTACAAGAGCTTAAGGCAACTGAATATGAATATCTCCTCTTAAAATGAAACGGATCTTCTAATTATGTGAAAAGAGTTACTATAAATATAGGAGAGGAGAAGAGTTTGAGTCCAAAATGTGTTCAGAAGATGAGCAATTGCTCAGTTCTTCTGCCTTTATCAATCCAAGGAAGCATTTAATGCTGAGATGGAATATCAGAGGTGGCTAGGTAGAACAAAGACAAACTTGTAGCTAATTAGAAAACATGCTTCATGTTACATCCACGCTCTAGTAACAGCTGTTTTGAAATACTGCTATAGGGATGATCCCACTGCAATACTGGCTTTTGAAAGCTTTCCAAATCCTGTAAAATGTATTAATCTGTCACATTCATATGAATAGCACAGACAAATATAAGCACTGACTTTCTCCTCTTTATTCTGATTCGTTATCTTTGATATGGATAGCCTATACCAAATATCTATTCATGATATTTTCATGATTTAAGATGTATTTATTTATTAATTTAAAATTATTTGGTCTATTTTGGGGCTTCAGCTAATGGACAAATGAAGCAAACTGAACAGCCTTACTACATAAGAAAAAATACAACAGGCTTCTTTCATTACTCCTTTGAGAACTCAAGATTTGGAGGTCTCTGTTAAGCTAATTGTAGGAATAATAATAATAAAAAGATATAATAATAATAATAAAAAGGTAGAAAGGGGCAGGAGAACTGCAGCAGAGTCTGGCTGCAAAATTCCTGAGCCAAGCCAGACAGTATCCTGCCTACTTTGTTTTTTCTTACATGGATTAAATGTAATTAAGAAGAAAGAGAGTCTTCTGCCTATCTTGAAGACACAACACAAGCAGTAGCAGCTGCTTGGATTTGGGGTACAAGAGGGAAAGGCACCACAGACAACTCCTGCTGCTTTACAGTAGCCAGGATGCTCTAAGAGCTCCTTTTAAACCATGACCATCCTCAGGCCCAGAGCACACTGCTACAGCTCTGCTAAATCATATAGGGGATGCTTGAAATCTCCAGGAGTCCTGTTAATGTAGTCCTGTCCCCTAAGGATATTAGTGAGCTGTGCCATGCTCTCCCAGCAGGACTGGGGAAGGGGCCCCGAAATTAAGTATGCCCAGTCCCACTTCACAGTAATGAGGACACAGAGGCTGCCAATCAGTGCTCTGGGTTTTGGCTTCCCATACCACAGCAATTTGACCTCTCCTCTTTGGGAAGCACCTAGAAAAGCCTGAGAAAGGTCACCAGCCATATTTTGAAATAATAGAAGCAAGAACCATTTCCTAATGAGCAAAAGTGTAAGGAGTTGAAAAGAAAAGAGGACTGCAATAAGGAGGGACCTGGAGGAAGACAAGAGAACAGCAAGCTCATAGGGAGCTCTCAGAAGTCTGAGAGACCCAAGCTCCTGCTCTTGCTGCTTATTTTCTTCATCCTTCTAAAGCAATCACATGCTGAGCCAGCATGTAATTTGCTGGCCTGGCTGTAATTTGGATGCAAATTCCTCCCTGCCCCCCAATTTGTGAAGAAAAAGGAGGGAAAGGGAGAAAATGTTTTGTTTAAAAAGCATTCTCCTTGAGAAAGCCAACACGCCTGAGAGATTACTGCCATCACAGCTACATGGACTAGGACTTCATAACAACAAATAAATCAGCGACCTGAAGCCACACTTGCTGAGCACAGAGTCCCCAGCCTTGCTGCCAGTTTTTAAAACAGAAAGATTTGATCCAAAAGCCCAAATGGCTTTGGATCATACCCTCAGCCTGCAGCATATCTTATGTCCCTGGCACTCAGAAGCGACATGTGAGGGGCAAGGCTTCCAACTGCCCTGGATCAAAACACAAACAAATGGCAGAAAGGGAAGGGGGAGTCCAGGACAGGAAAATCTGACAGATGCAAGCCAGTTGGGAATGCTGTTCTCCGTGGACACAGCCAAGGGGCCAGGAAAGATGGGGCATGAGCAGTGGGGAGACGGGAGGACATGATAGCATTAAAATTATAAATAGTTGTGTTGCATACTCTACAGGACTTAAAGATGTTTGCTGCTGACAGGGTCTTTATGAAGGTTTTTTGTTGTAGCATTTTTTTTTAACGCATACATCACAGTATGCCAAACTGACAACTCTAGTCAACCGTTATGCCAGAGCGGCAACCCTGCAGATCCCCTTCTGTGCATTCTGCTTGCCTGGGCACCCTGACATTTCCTTCGTGACAGCTCTGAAAACCTTAGGACACACTCTCCCTCTAATGCACATACATACCTCCCAGTAATGCTGATCATCAGCTACCCAGGCAAATTGAGCTTCCCCACCATCACCACCTTCTTTTTTTTTTGGATACACAGCAGGTATCCTTTCACGGGAAATTGGAATCCTATGTCGGAAAGTTACTCAGTCTTTCACTACTTGCTGGAGAGGATGTCTGATATTTCTGTCTGCTGGTGCTATTTCTGGACAGGTTTTCTCACAGAACCTTTAGAAAATGACATCCAAGAAGTAGTTGCTCGTAGTCTGCCACAGAAGACAAGTGCAGATATAGAGGAATAAAACACATGACTGGCTTCTCAGATTAGATTCCAGTCATTATTTCAAAACACCTGAATACATCCATTTGCATCTTGCAAAGTTATAGAGTCAGATTTTGCAAGGAATCTTCAGATATCACATGTGCAATCCCATTTAGCTGGGAAGGGTGCTGGGTTCCTAATCTACTTTGGTTCACCTATAAAAATACCAGATTCTGCAGCTAACACTGTCAAGTCTTTTTCTGTGGCTGTCACCACCTGTAAATTTGGACAAAGCCAGAATTTTCTGAATGACTCATCCCTAAAAACTGGGAGCAGCAAAAACTCAGTTTCCTTTGCAGGACAAAAGTTAAAGAGTACCCCCTAGTGTTCTGGGTGCAACCTTAAAATGTGGCCAGAATGAAACCAGAGACAAACTCATTTTAGAATACAAACTTTAGTTGCTTGGCATCTATCATTTCGGTCAGGAAAAGGACACTTGTTGCAGTGTGATTATCTGAATGTGCCTCCAAACCGTAATATTACCACAGCTTAGTGTCTCACCACTTGTGAAAAAGTCATTACTAACCATCTTTATGATTTAAATATACTCAGTTGGATTTATACCAATGAACCCTTCTTTTCATTTGCAATGGGTTAAGGATACTCCCAGTCACCTAGAGCTGCTCAGATGACAGACAAAAGTCATTAGGGGTTTGGTAACTGCACAGCTTTTGATGCTCTGTGGATCTCCTGTGAGAGTCGTATGTCTTAATTAATCTGTCAAGTGCTTCAATATCCATGGAGAGAAGGTGCAGTATAATGCAAGAAATTGTTATTTATAACTCTCCCTCCTTTCTGCACAAAAAGCCGCATTATCTCAGATTAAATCCTCTTTTAATGACAGCAAAGCTAAAAAAATAGTTCAACTTGTGTTAACTGAATATATTCCAGACATCTATGTTTCTTGTCCTGCCAGGTCAGGATACCAGCATGTTCTGCTGCATGAGCACAGCACATCTTTTTGCTTTTCTGGACTTCTCTTCCAACTCATCTCTCTAGGGTTGTTCTTCCTGTCAGGGCTTGTCACCATGTGTGTTTACTAAGTAGTAGTAGTTCTTTTGTCAATAACAAAGGAAATTTGCTGCTGATGTTAACAATAGTCTTAATATATTTTTTCTTCATTGCTCTGCTGGAATAATAACAACCAGAAGGCAAGTTTAATTTAAATCCAGGGAGGCACATAAGAAGTACAGCACCTTACCAGTACCTATGTAGATGGTAACATGCTTGAAGCAGCCTGTCCAATAGAGTATTGCAGTAGCCCATCCATCAAGACTTAAGTTCTAGCTGAGGAAAATGGCTGGTTTGTAGAAGCAATTCCAACTGTAAGGGTCCAGGAAATGGAATCTCAACAGGATAAGCAACACTTACATGCTCCTACTGGATGACTCCTTTGACAAACCAGAAAACAGCTTACAAACAGGTCACAGTTTCCACTTCCGCAGCACAATTAATACATATTCAAAGTACACAATCTGAAGGGAGAAATACTGTAATTATAAAGACAGTGTAAATTGTGCACGTCAGACCACAAAACAACCATTGTGGGTCTTTCAAAGCTTCCTGTAGTTTTACAGGGCACAACATGAGCACAAAGCTCAGAGCGTTTTTACTGCAGGCCCTGCAAGGCAAACTTTCTGTGATTTTTGCAATTACTGATTTTGGGGATGTTTACTTTTTCTGATAGGCTGTTTTGCAAATTTTCTATGATTTTAGCTAGTCCAAAGATGTTTTGCTGTTATTAAGTTACCTGGTTGTCAGTGCTTAGACTGTATGTGCAGCTCTGTGATGTTAAAACCAAGAACTGAAATAAAATGCAAGACTGTTTGAAGTAACAGAAGATGAGCTGGGTTCTCTTGGTTTTCTCTTAATCCAAGGTTCAGTTTGCTCCTTACCTATTTCTTTTTCCTGATCTGTCACATAAGGTAACATTTCTTATCCAGCAATCTCAGCAGTAAATTGTAAGGATCATTTTTGTCAACACTCACTTAAATGCATGTAAATTGCTTGGAGCATGGCACTAGGATACGGAGCAGCTTCACTGCTGTGAAACCAAACTGGATCTTTACAATGTCTTGCCAATCTACAAAGATGCAGAAAGGATGAAAGCGCTGTTGTTTTACTGTGGTTTTGCTTTGTTTTGTTTTTAATGGGCTGCATAAAAGTTGTTTAAAAACTTTTGGAAAAGTAAAGTCTCTATCCCTAAATATGCTCAAATAAAACTAACTGCTCTGGTCTGCTCTGGGTGCTCCCCATTATAATCAAACACAGGAAAGTGAGGATGAAGGGAAACCTAGTACATACACAGAAGATCTCTTTTCAGACTTAACAGGTGGTAATTTTTTTACTGTAGATTTCTTTAGCAAGCTGCGTTATTTTTTATTACTCCACTATTTGGTGAGTTTACTTCCCTTTTTAATTGGCCTGCTCGTTGCTTTATTACATGTGAAGTGGGTCTTTTTGTACTGCTGCTCACCCTATAGTTTAGCAGCAGAGAACAGCTTTTTGAAGAACAGTGTGAGTGGTACATGGGCCACCAGGTGCACATACCACAGTGCTTGAATGTGTATGTCATTGTTCAGAACTACACAGCCCTGAGCAAAACACAATCCAGCCACAGTTTGTTTTCCTGTCAGGAAGCTGAACTAAGAACAAACACAAGACTTGCATAAAAAGATAATGCAGCTTTCCCAGCTATAATAAAAACAAACAAGCACATGGGATATGTCCCACCACTTATTTACACTTAAATGCCCACTGCTCCAGAGTATGCTCACAGATAGCCCACCTTTCTTTGCTACTCCCCCTACCACACGCTGCACAGAAATCATCACTTCTATTCCACACTGAGCCCCTCTAGCTCTTAGTCAACCCCATGCTGAAGGCCACATTACTAGAAATTCTGCTGTGGCTTCAAGGAAAATTAAGGAGAGAAAGTTTTTGTCAAATGGAGTCACACAATTTATCCATCGCAAAACTCACATCACTGTATGACATCAACGTGTGGTGACAATATCTGCAACTATGCAGGATGCTGGGAGAAGGTGGGTGGTGTCAGGCAGAAGGCATTCAAAATGAGAAATTTTGGATCAGAGGTACGTGGTTGAACTTCTATATTGAATGATTGGGTCTAGGAGGTCTGAGAGGCTGCTGCTTCCACTATCAAATATTAATTTTTGTGCATACAATTGCAGCAGTTCTGACCTTGTTTCAATCACCCCTTCTCCCCACATCATCACCAATTCCAACTTAACAAGGATTGCCAAGGCTACAGCATGCAGGACTTCTCCAGGTAGCATTTAGGAGGATTGACTTGCCTCAGACTCAGTGGAAGATCAATGCAGCCTGTTCTTGTGACGTTTCATTAGTGAAAAAGGATATATAAGCTTACATAGAGCTTCACATATCATGAAGGTTAGAGATTTCTCCTAGTTTATTGAGATGATCGGTACACAGGCAAAGTATTAGCTATAAAGTTTCTGACTGCTGCTACCTGCTGTCAAATGCCCTAGTTTGGCTAGCACAAACCTAATGCCAGCTGTAACCTAAAAAAGAAAAGGCTTTGGACTTTGCATCCATAACCAAAACCTGTCTGAATGACACTATAACCCTGCTGTTGCAACATTTGTTCTCTCAAGGGTATATAGTTCAGCATAAAATGGAGAACAACAGAGGAAGATAAAGGTATCTTTGTTGCACAGACCTACAAACACATGAAATCCAGTATTTTGAAGCTGAAGTCAACAATGCGAACTTGCTATATGAACTGTGAAGTGGGAATTGTTAGTATATATTGCATACATATCTTTGCTTTAACTCTGCCTCTCTCTTACCCTGCAAAAAATCAATGACTGCCAATTCCCCACCTCCCTCCCACCAGGAACTGGCCACTCTCCTCCATTACTGGCATTGACCAGTCCTGACTGTGCCCAGGAATTTCACTGCCTGCCTCACCGATGGTATTTCTTGGCAGTCCCTCATAAATATGGGACATCATGTTTTGCCCTCAGGAGACCCACAGCATGAGAGTCAGGAACCTAGTTTAAAAGGATAGGATAGGATAGGTATTCCCTTACCATAAAGGGGCAGTATTTCTCGCTGGCTATATGTATTTGAGTGTATACTCCCTGGCAAAAATAAGCCAGTGGAGATGGGATGAGACCAGGACTTATTTGATGTTCTGGTCCTCAGGCCTGGTAAAACCAAATATTTGACAGCTGCTTTTAAGAAGGGAGGGAGCCGACCAAATTTAGGTTTGGGTACTGGTTCAGAAGGATACCTCTGTACTCCCTTGCTATCCTACCCAAAAGAATGACAAATGGTATTTGAGAAATTTGATAACAAATTTCCATTTCAAGAGACATGGAGAGTCTGGAGTTCCCTGCAACTTTTGCAGATGCAGAGCTTTGGCTCTATTATAGGTTTATTCCAAATGAATTGCCTGACTTTTGACTCATCACCCAAATGCATTACAGAATTTGGGTCTCAGTTACAGATGTGTCTCTGTCTCCCCAGAAACTCACACTTTTGGTGTCAATTCAATAGCAGCTACAAAATGTAGTTAATTGATTACAGGTAGAAAGCTTTCCATGCACTGCAAACTCAATTTCAAACACGTGACAACAAGAAACTGAGAAAGAGAAAAGCTATAGACTGAGTTTTTATGAGTGAGTCTGGCTCCATAATAGCAGGTTCATAACTGTTCTAGTTAAGAACATCTAACTGTTCTAGTTAAGAACAGCTTTGGACAGAGCATACAATTTACTGCTCCAAGGACAGCAGAAGTTGAATTTTCCATACAATGAAACAAGCCACAAAACACTACTGATTTCCACAACAGGATGATTCTGGCCTAGGTGGATGTTTTCTCTGAAAGCAGAAAAATATGACCAGAATAATAGTGCTGCAACTAAAGCACTGAACTCCAAGGACTTGTGTGTAGCTCCTGACACTGCAAGACGGTTCTTACGCCACTCAGGCAAGTCACTTCAGAGTAAAGTAACCTCCTCTGGGGCACAATTAAAAAAAACACAAACAAACCTGATCAAGTGCAAGAGTAATGACATACATGGGTTTCCTAGTCTCCCATATGAATAGGAATAAATTGTCTATAAAAGAAAGCATCCCTTAAATTGTCTTTCTATGCTTCTAACGATGTAGTCCTGTGCAATGAGAAGACAAATTCCATAATGTTTTTTCTTCAGCCGCTTTAGAGGGAACAACTTTTTCCAGGTTAAAAAAAAAAAAAAGTGTGTGCACTGTTTTGTAAATATAACCTTCTATGACAAAGAAGTCTATTATGAATATCTTGATGCCCAAGTTAATAGGACAGCCTGCCAAGAAAATTGTGATCATCCAGTTTGCAAAGTTTCTAACTACTTCTATAAGATCTGTTCTGTACACTAGCAAAACTTGAATTTTGCCAGAACAAAGCCAGTGAGCAGACTCACAAACACAGCATATGCGTGTACAGTTTGTCCTTGCTCTCATTCACTAATACCTACTTAGGAATTGATTTCCTATGAGGCTAAATTAGCTTCAATTGTGATATTCCTGTTATCTCACCAACTTCCTTTGTCACCATAATTTTGTTTAATGTGGACATTGGGGAGATAAAACATACATACTGTACATAATTTTAAGACCACAGTTGAGAACTGTGTCAGGCCTTAAACACAACGAAGTGCTTTCCTGAAATCTGCTGGATTTAGGATCATGAGGAAAAAAAACCTATGTCTTGACCAACTTCATTGGATAACTATGTTCTTTTAAATAAGTTATAAGCCTACAAATGAAATTGTGATGTGAAGCCTGTGTCTTTTACCAGTTTTACCAGTTCTTTAAATAATGAGTCAGGAAAAAATAAGACAGAAAGCTTTATCCTTTTTTGGAGGCACAACATCCTTGAAGGTGCATAACAAGAACAAGACTGTTCTTGTTCTAATTCTTAAAAAGCATGAAATAGACTATATTGCTTTGTTTGCTACATGTCCTACAGGCTAAAGCTACTAAATACTGATGTTTGTATGCAGCAAATTAATAGAAGCATCATAAGCTACTGCTCTGGTGGCTTATGCACCAGCACCACTGGTTCCTGCACCACTTAAAACTTCTGTCTTACCAGAATTTTCAAAGAAACAGACTTAATGAATCATGTTTAGTCATGCCTGAATACTCACTGACATTGCAGCTTAAAAGCAATACCTGCTCCCAAGGGACATTTTTGCCATATCTATGTTCCTCACTAAGTTCTAGGTTGTATTTATTTATTTTCTAGGAGCACGTACTCTTCACTAATGAACAAAACCCACTTCATCTCTGCAGCTCAGTCCTTCTCATCCACAAAAAGGAAATTAATGTCAGTCAATCTCCTTTGTAAATAATTTGGAGATGGGCTCAAGAGAAAAGCTGTTTAACACAAAGCTCTTCATCTTTGCCACTGATTTCTAGGGAAAAAAAGAACTGTCTTTTTCTTCTCCCTTCTCCAACTACCTGCCATTCTCCTGCTTAAATTAGGTCAAAAACTTTCAAGCAGTCAAGTGTAAGAAGTTATTAGTTGAAATTGAGAGGCCAGTTCTGCAATTTGACTCAACACTGTAGAAATAATTTGCACTGAACTGAGGTTTGTGTGAACAGTTCAAAACCTATCTAATAGCATGCAAAACAAGAGACAAAGTAATAGGTCTCATTAATATAAATTAATATGCATTACTAACGAACTTTCAAACACAGTGTCTCGAGTTGGGCTTTTACTCAGGAATCCTGCTGCCTCATTACACCTTTCTCCAGGTACAGAAATCAACAGCAAGAGTGTGACTTTCAGTGCCAGCAGGAAAAAATAGATTAAGTTGTAAAACAGACTAATGTCATTCCATGGTGCAAGAAATAACTAGAGAAACTGAGGACAAGGGGTGTGAAGGGAGAGCCAGACACATCTTTTGCTGGGGCATTACAGGGAAGGTGGGATGAGGATGAGCCTGTGGCATTCCAGCAAGTGATACAGGTGCCAGTGGACTCAAACCTGGCAGCAGGGATTCTCTCTAATCCTCTTTAAGTCTCAGAGGCATATCTAGATGATTACGTGAAATAGTGGTGAAGATTTTCTTCTAATATGCTTTCTACTCTGACAATCACTCTTTTCAAGCTATATCCAAAATAGTTGTATTTCATTTCCTGTTCTTTTCCCAGTGCCACGGAGCGCCTGGTCATTTCTAGCCTGACTTGCTGATTTCAGGGGGAAGAAATAAGGCAAATTTTCCTCTTTTAGACTTAGCTGAAGGCTCTGCAAAGAGGTGTCTCTGAGCAAGGTACAGAAGAATACAGATTTATCTTCTAAGCTTTGCTGGAGAAAACAAGTAAATAAATAAGATTGTGTAGAGAAAGACAAGCAAAACTCTATCATGCTAATGAAGTAATCTGTATCTAGACTTATCCATCATTCTGGAAAGGAAAACCACATCTCATCACACACCCACCTATGCACAAGACTTAGCATACTATTGAGCACATACTATTTGGAAGTTATATATTGTCCAACAAAACATGCCAGGATAGGGAATAATCTCCCTCAGCTCTTTATTCTTCCATTTATAAGTTAAAACAAAACAAAGAGTAAGGAATGGAGGACAGATTTTTTTTAAAAATACTTGTGTCAAATCCTAAGTTGATTCAGATACCTGTTTTTCCTTTCAGTATTACTCGTGCTGCTCCCAAGTAGTATTTTTTTGTTGCCAAGCAGCAGAGAGCTGTGCACTGTCATGTTTCCTTGTTTTCATCACTTGCTCCTTCCCACTTACATGCACACTGCTCCTCAGCTCAGGTGTACAGGATGAAAAAGAGAAAGGGAAAGTGGCTGCAAAAAACAAGGTAATTCAAAGCACAGTCTTTTATTCAACCCATAGAAATACCTGCTCCCTCAAAGCACTTGCTTTTTGAGGTAAAAATCACTACTTAAGCCTTGGCCTCAAAACACATATTAAAATCTTTAAGATTTAAAGCAGCTGGTGGGTTTGGGCTCTGCTGCTAACCTACCCACCAAACCAGCCAGCTGAAAGCTACAGCAGGTATTCCCAAAGGAGGTACAGTCACTGCAGTACTGGTGAAGCTCCTGTTGAGGGCAATTTAGAGAATTTAGTATTTGTGATGCAGTGCACATAGGAAAAAGGCTGTCAGAAAAACTTAACAGCAGCTTCGGTCAATCCATTTGCTAGAATGAAAGAGATGCCTTATAGGAGTGCCAACCCACTATAAGCCGCTTTTCCCCCATTTTGTATTTCATTGCTTCCTCGCAACATAATCTTTTTCAGAGTGGGA
Source organism: Scolopax mira (assembly GCA_004320125.1). Taxonomy (NCBI): domain Eukaryota; kingdom Metazoa; phylum Chordata; class Aves; order Charadriiformes; family Scolopacidae; genus Scolopax; species Scolopax mira. Next base: position 170,173 of record BJBW01000301.1, on the reverse strand, counting down.
GAGAGCAAAAAGATTTTGTTTTCCAATACGTAGGCTAGCTTTGCATCAGCACTCTCTTTTTTAACACAGGGATGTATGTCCCTGGTATTGTAACATTCGCTGCCTTCTCAGAAGGCTCCAGTCTATTTCTGTATTTGAAATAGTAGAAGGACCTAAGAACAACTACTCCTCCCTTTTCACATATACATTCACAGATGAGAAAGGGATTCCAGAATGCAGAAACTGACTGCACATACAAATCAAAAAAAGAGAAGGGCTTTAAAGAATCAAAATAAGACAGCCGTGGTGATGCCAAGCAGAGACTAACAGCATTGGAGATAGAGATCATCTAGTAGAGCACATCAAGAAAGGTGGTCTTCCAGGTCCCATGAGCACCATTCTTTACCATGTTTTCCATCCTAGCACTTCTGCCAAATGCTAGAAAGTTACAATAAACCAGAGGCTTTATCTGAATTTTTGCTTACAAGACTATGGCCTAAAGAGTCAACGCAACAGACATTTATAATTTAGAAAAATCATCAGTTACGGAATTCATTGTGTTGGGAGTCGAAGGAAACTCCAGCAGGAGATCAGCAGTTAGGTAACCTCTCTTTCAAATAATTGCTGACATACCACCTTCTACTACATGAGCTTTCTTGGAAAAATACAAAGGCAGATATTACAAAGTAATAGCTGTCTGCTTCCTCATCTTTGACCTGATGACCACCTTACATCCATGGTCCCTGACCCATGGGATTAATGAAACTAGGCCACTTCCCAAACATCTTCCAAGTAAGAATGCCAGTTGGCATTTTCAAAGCCTGGAGAGGAAAGTTCAGCCACGTGGCTACCATGTGGCTACCAGATCTCATTAAACCTAAATGAGATCTGGGAAGGGAAGCTCTCTAGTCAACATTGAAAATATTTAATCCCTGAGAGCAAGTGAAGAAAGTCAAGTCCACTTACAAGAGCATAACACCATAATTAAAGCATTGCATGATAACTCATGAGCTACTGAATCAGTCTAGATATTCTTTACGTTCGGGCAGCTCAACTACCTCGATACAGTTCCCTGTCTGGAAAGCAATGGGGAGGGCTGGGTAAGTGATGCTTATCTGTCAGTTGAAACAGACAAGAACATTTTGTACTTGAGCTGCTTGTTGAGTAGGTTTGAAAGGCAGACAAACCGGCAGACTAATTAGATCTTTTTAAACTGTGGTATTGAGAAGTAAAATCCTTTTAACATGCAATCAACTTAAACATATCTGTGCATGATACCAAATTATTCCCATCAATAACAACAATAATATTTAAGCTTCAATTCAAATATCAGGGATAAGGTTAAGATTGAAATTAAAAGTACTCTGATCTAAACTGAGCTTCAAAGAGATCACAGAAAGGTTTTGGTTTTGGTTTTTTGGTTGGAATGGACCTTAAAGCTCATCTAGTTCCAACCCCCCTACCAGCAACATCTCCCACTAGAGCAGGTTGCTCCCTCCAACCTGGTCTTGAACACCTCCAAGGATGGGGAATCCACAACTTCTCTGAGCAACCTGTGCCAGTCAGCACCCTCAGAATAAAGAATTTCTTGCTAATATTTAATCTAAACCTAACTTCTTTCAGTTTAGAATCAGTACCCCTCATCCTATCACTACACTCCTTCAGTCCCTCAGAGACCAAAAAAATCAAAAAGTGGCATCTTACAGTAAAATAAGACAAACTGGTTTTGTGTGCAGCCTGCATTCCAGAAAGGACCTGAGCAATTCGCACCTGGGACCAGCACAGCACTTCTGAACCAAACCAGAAATTATTCCCCTGTCATTTTTTTTTTTGGGGGGGGGGAGGGGTGGAGTAGTGAGAAAAGTAACCATCCTGCTCACAAAAGAGTAAGAGGATATTGGCAGTAATGAGGCCAAAATCACCCATTAAAATGCAGAGTGGCCTCCTCTAGAGCCACACTACGCGTGGCTACTCAGCACTGGGGCAGAGCTGGGCGGCTGCTATTTCTGTTTAACACACAATGTTTGTCTCTGTGTCCAGCCTTCACCAAAGCCCCACATGGTGTGGGGTCCCTCTGCCTCATCCTCCCTGCTGGGCTGCCTGCAATGCTCTCGATCCCAGCATTCCCCTTCTTTGCTTTTTAGGCAATCACCACTAAACCCAAAAGATGCCTCTGCAGGCTAGAATGCCTGAAACTAAGTAGACAGATTGAACCAAGTCAATATACCCATCTTTGCCAAGAAACTCATTTAGGTAAAAAAGTAGTTTGCAATAATCTGAAAGGCACTTTGACCAAAGAGGGAAAAGCTGAGCAAAACAAAGTGGAATGTAAATAGGAATAATGAAATGAAAGAGCATGATGAGGCTTAAAAAACAACAATATATATATATATATATTCTGCAATATACGCTAGAATTCTCCCTTAAATAAAGAGAAGTTCATCCCATATAATCCTCTGAATAACCCTAGAAAGGACTCCCATACGTGGCATGATGCACAAAATATACCTTTTAGCATTTCTCACTTCCAAGATTTGTAAGAATGATGTCTCTTCTGATATGCCAAAAACCTAGGGTTAAAGCAACACCTATTAACTGATTTGCTCATCTTTAATACTAATGGGAGTTGTGTGTGCATGTGAAGAACTAATAGGATTTTCTGAGCAAGCAGCAAGAATGACTCATACTAATGGTCATTACAAAAGAACACTGAGAGGACTGTAATGTCACGCTCATGAGCAAGAATACAGCATTCAGGGAAAATAAGCTAAACACCTGAAAAATCTACTGGCTGTTTTAAAACCCATGACATATGCATAAATATCTATGGGTTTTTAAAGGCAGCTTCTTAGCCTTACCAGTCTTACAGCATTGCCGACAGCATTGCCCAAAATACTAAGGTCTGAGGGAACTTTCTACAACTTAGCTTTTCAGTAACTCAGAATCTTGCTTGGTTTCAGACCATAAGCTTTTGCATAACTATTGAAACAATATGGCTATAAACACAAGAAATGAATGCAGCAGGCACTGCATATTTCTGAAGAGCTATATTTTGATCCCCTCCCAGTGATATGCCCACTCTATGTCCCTGAATGAGTCATCTGTGCACGGGAAATACCTCCAAATTAGCAGAATAGGAACAGCAGATCATACAGGCTTGGGCATAATGTCATGGCTACACTCCTTCCAAATCCAAGCTCTCTATTCATATGCAGCTCTGATGACCCTGGACTGCATATCCCACCATGTCCTCGTTCCAGAGTCAAGCAGCTCAGAGTCTCAGCAGAGTGTTCTGCTTACACAAAAATGGATTCTCCTATGAGGGTCTCCTTTTCCTTGTGCACAGACACCAGTGGCAAAATCTGCAAAGTGGGGAGGCCAGATCTGGGAGAGGAAAGCAAAGGCTTTCTCGTAGCACTGGTGCGCCCACGCAAACTAGGAACGCCCCCAGAGGCAGGGTCAGAAGGCAGGTCTTGGCCTTTATTACACATCCATACCAGGAAACAGGTGTGTAAACCTATCACATAACTTTTGATGAATTATGCAATCCTTAAGTGTTCATTAATGAGCAGATGCTACCACAAATTATTAGTGAAAACAATTAAATAAGGTGAAATCCTGAACAAACATGACCTGTTTTAATAGTAGGCAAATCATGCTTTTGGGCCAAAAAATTATGTGTATTATCCCAGGAATAAAAGTTATTGAGCTATAAATAGTAACAAGTCCACTACTAGTATTACAAAAGACAAACCTAGGAATACACTTGTTTGCATAAGTTGCAGTTGATCTTATTTAGGAAGACTATAAATGTCCTAATTTGGTTTTAAAAGTAAAATCAATTGTAAATTTATTTAGACCAATTTACCTGCCCGCCTGTTGTACATCACTGGGCCTGTATTGATTGTTTGAGATGGAACTCATTCCAAATTGTATTGATTTAATTCATTAGCAAATTTTTAGCGATATATATTTTGTGGTTTCAGGACAGAAGTACGTAAAGCTCCATTTACAGACTGCAGACTTGGAGTGGGGAGTATTGGAAGGGGGCTCAAGTTTCTCCAATGGATAAGATTTACAACCAGCAATAATATGAATCATCTATTTCAGAGAGAAGAACCATCTTCTCAACAATAAATAAGAAAAACCAGGAGTGGAAAAAACCTAGATACATTGACAGGGGGGAAAAAAAACCAGTTGGTGAAATACAAACGGGGTGAATAATTCATAAATAGCACAACGTATTGGTCATTTTAACAGACATTTTGATTTATGGATTTAAGTGCCTAAAATAGCTCAAAGTTTATAAAGCATCTTAAAATCAACAGATCATGAGTAGATTTGTCTGGCTTTACAGCAAGGCAGTTGAGCTGCATTTGTTACCTTGGTAACTGAAGGTACCTCAGTTACCATGGCTACAGCTCCTTTAAAATACGTTTTTCAATTCCTCAGTCCCCAACTTTTGTGAATATTTTGAAAAGGAAAAAAAAATCCTAGTACTATGTCAACACTTGCATTGGGACAAAAGGTCTGTAAAATTTGAATTTTCTCAGCCCACAAGGCCGTGTGAAGAACAAGCTAATTTTTCTGCTGCAAATCTTTTTAGCTCACTGAGAGACTATGTCATGGAGAGCTTGATCATCACATACTCAGTGCAACACGTCACATCAAAAACTAGCTCTACTGCTCAGTGGAAGAAACAGTGCAGAAATTAACCCATACCACATTGCAATTACTCTGTGGATCAAGGTTTCTCAGACAGGGTGGCTGCCTGGATTGATTAATGAAACATGGGACAAAAGAGTCAGAAATCCTGGGTAGTTTTCTCTGAGGCAAAGGAGGTGGCAACAGAGAGTGCATTCACCTCCCCTGACTCCAGACAGGAGCAAAGATAGGCTTCACATACAGTCCAGTTTATCAGGAAACAATTTACTACATGCCAATCAGTATCCTCTGAATTATTCTGAGGTCAGAGAGACATTTATATTTGCTAAGTTTCAAGTAATGTGTTTAGGGATTACTTACACCTAATGCATCAAGGAAAGAAAAGGGCTTTTCCACCTTTCCAGAAAATTGTGCATCTTGATCTGAAGAGCAGGGTATTCAAGGAAGATGTCTCAACAGGAAGCTGCCTCTTTCTCCTCATTGAGGTTACACTGCAAGTTAAATATAAAAATGCTTCAAACTCTGATTGAGAAATAAATAATAATTTTTGAAAAATAAGCACAAACTTTGAATCTGGCACCTTTTAAATTATCAAACTAGCTCGACATTTTAAAATCATCTTTAACTTTTCCTGTCTGGGAAGCGCTGTCTTGTGCTCTCTTATGACACTCACTTGTGCATAGTTCATGTTCAAGCAGGTCTAAGCATTGCCACGAATCACTCAGAAATTAGAAATGGAGTGAGTGAAAATAACCCCTCTGGGATGAATGCTATTTTCCATCCTTGCCAGATTATCTGGTTTAAGCGCAAGTCCTGTCTTTCTCCTCTGTTCTTCAACTTCACCCTCAGCCTTCACTCCCCCATCTCTTTGTTTTTTGTAGTTGACCACATTCACTATACTTACTACCCACAAGTCTATGAATTGCTTTTTTCAAACAAGTCAGCATCATAGACACTCTTTATTTTTAAAGACCCTATTTCTAAACAGACTTTTGTGTGTAACCGTTTTCCCAAGCTCCACTTTAAGCAAAGAAGGGCATGCTGCAGAAAGAACATGGGACAGCAGTCTGTCTCACATTCAGGAGAGAAAATACAACTCATCCACATTCCCAGAGAGAAATTACATTATTGGGATCAATGCATATCTGATATCAGTTAATTTCACCCATTTTCCCTTAGTTTTTTATGCAGTTTTGTGCCTATTATATGGCAATACTTGCTAGGAAAGATTTCAAAAAGTGATTAGTGATTTCTGGTGATTAGCAGTTAATGAGTCTGCAAACCAAAATCTCCTTAAGGGCCAGATTTTCATAAGCTGGCAATCCAATCCTGTTAAAATACTTGATAAGAAATCTTAGTCTTGAGGACTTCAGAGTCTCATGACAAAATATTGAAGTCACTAGAAAATGTAGTTGAAAAGTTCTCATTGTTCTCTAACCCAGAGTGGCCATTTCTAGGAGCAGCAGAGTTGCAGAAACAAGAACAAAACCCTGAGAGCCTAACCAAATCTATAGCACTGCATTTCCCCCCTCCTACCCCCATCCTTTACACCCACACACCCCCATCAGTGCCACCACATTTGCTATGTGCTGGGACTCACTCCACTGCAAGGTTAAATAGAAGAGCATGGCTGATAGACTGAGCTGGAATTTCACAACTGGATGGATCTGAAAACTCTGCAAACACAAGTTCTCGGGGACTTGGCCAACAGAGTATATTAACAACAGCTCAGCACTCAGAGTATGACAGTCCTATTCATCCCTCTGAAGTCTGGATATTAAGACACATGTTTTGAACTATATCCCCTAATTTTGCCCCGATCTAAGACCTCACTACTGGTAGCTGTGTAGTCAAAGTTAAAACAGCATACTTCAGAAATAAAGGCTCTAACCTTTAGGCCTCACAATCACTTTGTCTATGGAACAGAAGTAGCATCTACTTGTTTTGCCTTACAAAACAGTTGCAGAGATTGATACCTATGCTGACATTCCAACAGCACTTTCAGGGCATAAAGAGTTCCACACTGTTAAATGCTATGCAATATTTCAGGTTCTTTGTAGCATAGGTAGATGCATAATATTCAAACAAATCTATTTCAAACATGAAGGATATTTCCTTTATGTTGGAGGATACAATTCAGAGACCAAGTTGGTTCTTCAACCACAGTTCACATTATACCTGCATGTGCACTTGAGTAAACCAAAGAAATGCAACTACACCACAGATGATACAGCCAGAATGCAGCAAACAATAAAAGATGAGAAGATCCTATTATCACATAAGATGTTGAATGTGCAGCAGGACACAAACTAAACACGGTTGCATAGTATTAGTAGCAAACCTCTTAAAATATTGTAAATTCCTTTCATCTTATGTAGAAAACATTTTTCCTCTATGATCAGACTATGCCTTGTGTTTCTTTTCCAATCTTTCCATCTTTCTTTTAACCTTGACTCCACAAGAGGTCGTTTTTAGAAGCGTTTGCTTGTTGCTTATGCTATATACCTCACAGTAGGTGTTTGAAGGTCTGCTTTTCTCAGAAGTGCTGAGCCTTTTACAGCCCCAACTAAAACGTGTTAACAGGGCTCCTCCCCAGATCAGATGAGATGGTGGTTCTCACCCCAGCCACCTACAAAGGACTATTGAGAGTCCTTTTGACTCTCGTGTGAATAAGACAATAGTGCAGTGCAATGAGCCCTGAAGGACTACCCCTGGAAATCCCCTCTGCAGGAGCTTCACAGTTGCTAATGTTGAACTGGCTTAAGGGAAGCAGTGGTCACTATGCTTAACTGATAGCCAGGTTAGTATCACAGATGTTATATGTGACTCATCAATTTAGCCTTAAAAACATAATGAAGGCAACTTTTTTTTGTCACTGTCCTGCATATAAGCACAGTTATACATGTCTGCAGATATGCACTAATGTAGCTAGATTGGGTACAGTGAATATACACAGGAGAAAATATTTTACCAGGGAAAGAAAGGATGATACAACCCTCTCCTTTAAGTCAGGATTGTCCTGTCATCAAGGGGAGTGGGACAGTGCACTAACAGCCCTACACTTTGTACCATGATAGGTGCTCATGGGATGGCAGGTGCCCTTGTGAGTTTGGTTGTAGCTGTCCTGTCTCTTCCTGAGGTTTGTTTGCTGGCATGGTAGATTTGGAAACATATCAGAGAAGGGATCTACAGGTAAGAGACTATAGCAAGTATACATCTTGTACTTGGGAACGAGTAAAGCAAAGTTCCACAAAGGGAAAATATTAGTAGTTGAAGCTGAGGCAAGATTTTGCACCTGTGTTCAACTTTTGGAATAGGAATCAGAGTGGGTCTTGTGCAGCAACACCGCACAGGAGATCAACCTGCATTCAGACAGTAGAAGCAAATGTACTGTCCATGGCATGGTTACTTCACAGGACAAAATACCTGGAAGCCCACACTGCATCCCGAGTGCTGGGAGTGAGACAGGTGATCCTCCCGGCGGGCGCCACGTCTGTCCTCCTGGAAAAGCCTCCTTCCAGAGAATGGTGCCCCAGAATGATGCCACTCTGTCTGGGAGGAGCAGCCCTGAAAGACCTGGAAGAAAGGAAGGAGGCTGTGGCTAGCAGAAGGCAACACAGGACAGGAGTCAAGGGCTAGGAAGGCTTCTCCTTTCTTTTGTGAGGAAAAGCCCTGGAAACACAGTGCTGAGAAGAGTCAGAGGAAGGATTTGAAGCTGCAGAGGTGCCATGACACTGAGGTCATCTCCACAAGACTTCTGGTCCCCCCAGGCAGCCTCTGGGTGGCAAGTCCCTCCCTTTCAGGGGGTTCTTCTTAATCCAAGGCTAATAATCTAATAATGGTAGCTTCCCTGACAGGGCTGTGCACAAGAGGGGAGAATGGACCCCTCTGCCAGTTCTGCATGTTATAGCCAGGCATCCCCACAGTCCCTGAGACAGGTGTTACATAATATACAAACATATATTTATGTTTAACATATTTCTATGTATAATTTAGCATATTATAGTTTATATCTGTATATTATATAATAGTATGATATCTACCACATATTATTGTATGTACATTATAAATATTTTATAGGAAACAGTATGTAATTTATACCATATAGTATTGTAATAGAGTACAGTATAACTAATACACATGAAAATATATATGTGTGTCTATTTATAATTTTTATATATATTAATCTTATTCTATACATATGCATATACAAAAGATTAATGTTCTTTATTGCACCACTGGTGACACACATCTTCATACACACTTAGGAATTGTAAATTTGCAGCCACTCTACCACAGCAAGTGAATTTTTAAATTTTTTAGTTGCTTGCAGGTCTAGTACTGGGGAAAAAAATTGGTATTTTGGGGCCTTATCATGAATATACAGAATACTATTCCTAGGGCAAGACATCCCGTGTTGTAAATAATACAACACCTTACTGCAAACTGGCTCTTGAAGAAAACAGTCAGCACTCACCGAGTCCAATACCCTCAATCTTGCTGGTCTGAGCCACAACAGACTACATGACAAAGGCTTTTTGGAAGTTGCCTCCAAAAAGATACCAATGCAGTTTTGTAAGTTATTTTGCCACTAATTTGGATATCTAAAATGGTTCATAGCCAGTCAAAACCTAGTATTTGCAAAGATTGTTGTCAAAGGAGATTTTGTATGAGCAAGGATGCTCCCATCCTGTGCATTACCCTCACATAAATTAAACTGTGCAATAGACTCTGCCTAACTGGACAATGTAAACACTTTTTGCTTTCCAAAATATCTTCTCATTTGCTTTAATAGTTGCTGGAGCTTCTTAATGCTTTATAACAACTGACTAAAATGATGGGACCAGATAATTTAGATATTTGATATTTAGGTTTTGTAGAGCAAAACCACAAATGGACTCACTATTTTGTAACATATTTGTGCCATCTAGGAGTTTAACAGGGCTTTTCTGCTACACACTGCACAATGGTAAGGAAAGAACTGTGGCCATAACGCTTTAAAAGCACAAACTGGTAGCTATGGCTTAAACTAAAGCTAACACTATGGGAGGAAAAGTGTCTACAGCACACTGCTACTCATAATCTGGAAAACAAAAAAGTTAATGAAAAAACTTTTTCACTGAATAGCATGAATCAGTCATTGAAATGCCTAGGGCTTAACACCTCATTTTCAGCCACCTTGTGACAAAGCCTGGCTTTCAGGGACTACATCATCTGAGACATCCATTCTCATAAACACCAGTGACAACAGAAAACGTTGAGCTCAACACATAGTGGCATCAAAGGGATCCCTGCGCTTCCAGTTTTTCAGAGTGAGGAACTATTTTGAGGTGTGCAATTCTGAGGTGCTCAGCTCAACTATCAGAGTGTAAACTCTCAGCTGTTCTTGGAATTCGAAGCACTTGTGGGGTCAGAAACTGAGGTTTCAAAATCCATGGTCAAATACATAAAAGGTGGCCTGTATCTCCAAAGAGGAATTCTATCACAATTACTTTTGCTACAATACTGCTTCGGGAGAGTGTCGTGGTTTGGCCGCAGATGGGAACAAAGGACCACGTGGCAGTCACTTGTACAAATCAGAGTCCCCCACCAGCGGCGTGAAACTCGTGGGTTGAGACAAAGGCAATTTAACAAAACAGCAACGGCCACAGGAAATATCAACGCTAACACAGACAGAGGAGTATACAACCGCCATCACGATCCCGCCGCTTGCCGAACCACCCGGAGCGCACCGCTCTCCCCCCTCCAACTGCCCCGGGGGCGGGACTGCCTCCTTTTATGTCCCCCGGCCGGCTCAGGCCC
>BJBW01000301.1:1143-159691 GCA_004320125.1 Scolopax mira | reverse complement strand
AACAATTAACCCTTTCCCCACCAGACCCAGCACAGAGAGAAACTGAATTAAGGACCCCACCATCGCAGACACTGCAAACCCAAACTACTCACCTGTGGGGACTGATGCCTTCTGGATGTTCCCATTGTCCTGCATAGGAGCTGTCAGCTTCCTAATGACTCACACACCCTACCAGCTATTGGTGAGTGCACGTGGAAGATGCACAGGTAGATTTCACACCCTGTTCAAGGCTGATTATGTAGCCAGCCTACCCACATTTTAAACTACTAGAGATTTGATAGCTGCTTATTTTAATTTGTCTCAAAGCAGAAGCATTATTGCCTGAATACAAACATGATCTGGAACATATTCCAAACATCTAGCTTAAAAACCACAGAGAGGAAAGTCAGCCTTGTGTATTAGGTAAGGGAGTTCTGCATTCAGAAGGAAGCCTCACTGTGTATTTCAGATTATTTCCTTGTGGAGTCTGTACTCAATACATCCATACATTTGAGTACTTCCTCTTGTATAAGGAAATAAGCAAGCAGGGTACGCTCTTTCTAATGGAGCTGGAGACCACTAAGCACCTTCTGCTTGCTTCATACTTTGATTATCTTTGTACTTTCACATCTCCAAAATTGAAATGTGAAGCTTGGTCAGAGATACATACCTGAGTTCATCTGGCTCTACTTGATCCTAACCACGAGCATGTGCGTGACTTTTTATTTAATCTGGAAGGCAAAAAATAAGAATTACTTCTAAACCATAGGAAGCCTCAGGACTAAGCAGATTTTGCAAGCCTTTGCATTTTCCCAGTTGGATTCTGCCTAGCTTTAGTCAGAAATTCCCCTTTGTCAAGGAATTGCATAAGAAATGCCTTTTCTCTTCCCACCAGAAAGGACTAGCAGCAAGTTAGAGAGGGATAAAGTGTGATTTTCTCAGGAGATTAAATAACATCCAGAACAAAGGTGGTGAGGTGAGATCCTGAAAATCCTAATGCATGACACTACCATCAGTCATTGCTACAAAGCTCTCCTTTTCAGTTTACTACAGAAAGTTTGCAGAATCCAAAAAAAGTCACCTAATTCCTACCAGAAAAAGACTGAAAAACCTATCAATAATGGGTGATTAAAGTTCCCCGGTTTCATTTGGCATAAGTCAATTTATGTTCCAGTGTATGAGATGTTACATGACTTTCTCGTTACCTTTAATTCTAGAGTATTTGACAGAACTGACAGCATAAAATTGTGTGGCACCATCTGAAAATAAGATTAATAATTATGATTAATTTATGCAGCAAAAGCATGAGCTTATGAAAACAGGAGTCTAGGACTCAGGGAAAATTTGAATGTTTAGTGATTATTAACTTAGGAAAGAAGGAAAACATCTGCAAATTTCTAAATGTTTAGCTGTCTGTAATAGGTAGGACAAAAGTGAACAAGCTCAACATGCAGCAAAGATGATTTTGGTGAGGCACTAAGAAGCAAAAAATACAGATAAAAAATGGTGAAGTACCGGGATAAATTTCCTGCAGAATTTCTACAATATTCACCATTAGAGGTTCTTAATAACAGTTAATATAGCTACCTTTCAGGAACGATCAAAGCCTGTGCTTTGGGACAGGGCAATGACATTTGGAGGTCCCTTCCAATGCACATTTCCATAGCCTCTCAAGGAGATGGAAGACTTACTTTCAACACTTACAGCTCCTTGTGCAGTGTCCCCTGTATCTAGTTGCAGAAGTCTTGGAGCCCTTTTGGATCAGGCATCCATATATGTTAGATAAGAATTTCCCATTGAGCTGTTGCTGAGCAATATGAAACTTACTCCCACCATACTGTCTCCATATAGTTCTCACTACCAGCCAGAACTAAGGAGCTAGCAAGGAAGCTTGTGAAATAAATTCATATCTCATCTGTGACAATGCACAGTGTTCCTATTAAAACACAAGACTTAATCTATTCTAGATGAAACTGGAAAACTTGCCTGTGACCTCCAAAGAACTATCCCAACCTTTGCCTGATGACCAGCTGGCTGCGGTCACAGAGAAATATTGTACATACCACACTTCCAGTTCTGATGCAGTCTTGCTTATCCCAGTAACTACTTTGTCAAAGCACATGGCTGCCTGCTAGGACTAACATTTGAGAGATCTGCTTCTAATTTATTTATTGCAACGTCAACACCGAATAACTTAAGCATATTTTCCACAGATGACTGCACATTTTTTTTAACACGCTGCTTCATGTCTGCATGCCACTAAGTATTCCAAGATCTTTTTGCAAGCTGTCATATATTTTTTGGCATTACATAACAATTTCATCCACGAGCTGCTACTGGACTTTTTATCCGACTCTGGAGCAAGTTCTGTCTATCTGCAAGCCTACTTCTTCCATTTGTCTCTACTAAGAAACATGAATTTGAATAATCTTGTGAATGAACCAGTGTGTTTGCTGATGTGAGCTTCTGTATTGAGTCTTATCTCCCTGGAAAAAGACAGACCAACTGCCAAGATGGTAATCTCTCCCTTCACAGAGAAAAGCTTGGTGGTGACATCAGATTGTGCCTTCATCTCACCTACAAAAGTAGAACTGGAATTTTCCCTTTGCAAATAATTTAAGTTTCATAATCATTGCTTGAAGGATCTCAAAATTTTTTACATTAGGATTCTTAATAGGATGCTTTTTGAGTGCCCTTGCTTTTGCTCACTTCCACAGCCTTAGCTGGTTGCTAGTATCATATGCCTACATTTAGTCATTTGATCAGTCATAAAGATTCAACATTTCTTTCAAAAAATCAGCAGAATTACTTGCACATTCAAAATGAGTCATTTTTTTGAATCAGAGTCCATATCTCTAAGAAAACGTGGAAAATTGGTCTTGACAGATAATAAAGTTGTTATAAAGCTAAGTATTTTAAAGCGGCTTTCATTTAGCCCAAACTTTGGCTAAGCTGCAGCAAAAAGACTTGCCTGTATTGTTAAATGTTTTGGTGATACATGGACTAAGTTTTGAATGAAGAGTGGTCAAAGTACAGTTTTCAGAAGAAAAAGTTTTGTCATTCAACTCACAGCAAATATTGGCAGCTTCATGCAGGTGTAATAGTTTTCAGAAGCAAACTTCAAACAGATGAACTACTGTAAAAGAAAGCTGGTAAAGTATTTAAAGAGATACCTTGTGAAAGGAAATCATGGAGTTCTCTGCTGGTCTATCAAAAAGCACAGGGCTCTGGTTATATCTGAATTACTGATGCTTTTATAGAACACTTCATGGGTTGGCAGCACTGATTTGAAACTCTTCTGATCCTGGGTTGTTCCTGCAAGACACACAGCATTTACCAATTGTAGACCTACTGAAAAATTACTAGACCTGGGACTCTTTTATTATTCTCATCTGCTCCACTATCCCCTACTTCTCCCTCCCAAAAAACAACCCAAAAAGCCCTAATTCCACCATATTGCATCTCACTAGTCATAACATACTTTTCTGGAAGCCCCGCAGCACTAACTCCATCATTTCTCCTTTACAAAGTGAGAGTGTTCTCCTCTCTCATTTCAGTCTTGGGTTCGCCTACGGGAGAAGCAGCAAACTTCTGCTGCAGCAAACGCTGCTCAGAGGCCCTGCTCGTACAGACTAAGACAACAACATCTTAGGTCCTGTCCTTTGTTGGTTCAACATGACCAGAAGAGCTATGATGTAGCAATTTAAATGCTTTTTTCATTAAAACCAAAACTCACCAGAATAGACCAGTAAACAGGATGCCATTTCTACAGAAAATTCCCTGATGCTTCAACAGACGTACTTCAAATAAAATGCCATCTTCCTCTGTCTTTAATTCAGAGGTTCCGGGAAGGGTAGAATTTCCTGGATTTCCCTGCAAAAGGGTAGGGCTTTAGAATAACTTTTTAAATATTTCTGTTAGCAGTTGCAAAGGGACTCATCTTTGAGTGTGATCTGTTTCTCTCCTCTCTAGCTTGAGTCAGGATTGTTACATGATTCTGAGCAGTATCAAAGGAGAAGAGCACCCGTCCACAGTGTGCACCTTCTACTAACACATTCTGAATGTGTGATCTGGAATAAATAATGAACGGTGTGTTGTATAGACTGCTATTTCCTAGAAAACAAACTCTGTAGTTAGAGAAACTTGACTTGCAAAAGCCATGCTGCTTCTAGTGCCACCACACACTTTTCTTGTTGTCTATGGTCCAAGAGCAGGGTCTCTCTCATCAAAGATTCAACCAAAGTCTCCCTTCCCAGGTCTTCATTCCAGCCATGCATTGGGCTGGACACTAGGCAGACATAAATTGGGAGACAGTCCCAAGCCCCAAAGAGTTTACTATCTCAATTAAAATTAAAAAAAAAAAAAAAAAGCAGATAAAGGATGGTGCAAAAGATGAAGGTACACATGCTTGAAGACTAAGAATGTGTCAGTGGATGAGGTTGGAAAAGAGCCTTAGTCATCTGATTTCTGTCCCTGTGCTTTCATCACCAGCCTTCACTGTCCATCTGTATTGAAGTCTGTCAATTTCAGGCACTGTATCAATGAGTTCTAGGGGTTACTGGGCTTATTTGTTTAAAAGAAAACATAAAAAAGAGTTTTTATCTCCAAGAGTGCTGTTTTCAAAACTGATTCCCAGCAGTAAACAGCTACACCTGTGTATTTAATACTGTCTAGTCTCCAATTCTCAGACCTTTAGTCTGAGTAAGCCCAGCCTCCTAATCCTCATGTATTAGAAGGTTTATTTATGCTTTTAAGGCTGTTGGACTTTTGCTTTCTTTCTATGCTGAGTGGAAAGATACTGGCTTATTATTCATGAGAGACTAGGTCTGCTTCTGTTACCTTGCTCATTTACAACTATGCAAAGCTGATGTGAAACACTACTATTCTGAATTAACTGACACTTCATAATCACACTGCACTGGCAAAAATGGCTAGGTTAAACATAGGACAGTGCAGAAGCAGTTTTGAGACAGACAGATAGGTGGATTGATTGATTAACTTAATCAGAGACAATTTAAATTGGATGATGAAATTCTCAATGTATGGGCATGATGTTTTTCAGACTCTTTCAAAATAACCTGGTTAGAATATATCTGGTATTAACAGAAAGTATGCAGGAGTGTAATTTCTTCTTTCTCCAGAATGAAGACATTCTAATGTAACTGATATTTTAATCAAAATATCCCCCTTTGAAGTCTCTTCTCTGCTTTCTCTTACGGCTTCTGCAGTTTTGGACAATCTGAAATTTTTCTTTGTTGGTATTAGAGCTAGAATAGAGCAATGGCAGCAGTATCTCTAGTGAAATAGGAATCATTCACATGTGTCAAAGCAGATAAAAGAGTTTTGATCACTTTAACCATGATAGAAAATTTTAGCTGCCATTATGTAACAGCATGTGACATCACTTCATAAAATCCTCACCCCTTTCCCCCAGTCCATTCAGATCCTAGGAAGAAGAGAAAATCTGTTGTAAAATGTATGTAGAAAGAAATTAAGAACCACTAAATAATACTAGAGTATCCATTGGTTTGATTAGAGTTCAGGCCATTATTAGTGAAATAAAAAGAGACAGCCTTATTTTCAAAGACATTAGAACATGTACGAGTCCATAGTTTTCAGCAGATTTTACCAGTGTTGCTCATCTCTAGACTTGACAAGCTGCCATGCTAAGCACGATGGCTGATCTCTGTTGGCCTCTCATGGTGGGCCAGAGAGCGCTCTTTTATTGACGCCTTTGGAATTAATGAATGCTGGTCTCCTTAGAAAAACATACTCACTGAATTTGGTGCTTGGTGATTGGATTTTGCTTGCAGCTTGCTAGATCTTTTATCAGATAATTAAGAAAGAAAAGTATGCAGAAAGAAAAAAAAGGGTGGGGGCAATGTAAATTGGGGATCACAAACATCAGTCTATGCCAATGATACGTTATGCGTTCATTTGCAGCAAGTTGCTAAACTGCTGCTCCCAAGCAGCTGCAGGTGATAAATCTACCAGAGATGGGTGCCAGTGAACGTATTGGCAGACCTGATTCTCAGGCATTTCTGCACTTCTTTGGACCAGGGAACTGTAATGTCACCTTTATCAAAAGGCTGTTCTCCATTGTCTTCTCCTTTCAGTCTGTGCAGACCTTCTAAAACAGAAAAAACAAGGGCATTTCAATATTGAATCATGGAATGACTAAGGAGCATTTTTACTTCCCAAGTATAAAATAGGTTTTAGGATTATACAGTAACTCAACAGAGGGAAAAAAAAAAAAAACATTAAATGGAAGAAGAAATACTGGAATTGTTTCTGTCAATAACATTGCTCAGACATGGTTTTATGAAGTCTTGAAAGCAGACCCACGTTTCCAAAGCTGAAAAGCATTCAGAACATGCCCATCCTTGGGAAAGGGCTCTGGATGTTGTTAAATACAGATAGAAGAAAGCAAACACTTTACATTCATTTAGCAGGTGCTTCCAACTCTTCTGAACTGTGGACTAAAATTTCTCAATTCCCTTCTTAAGCCAAGGTATGCACACAAAACAGCTAACAGCGAGAGAGATCACGGGTGTGATGTTCTCTACTGATAACACTGCTAGCATGTACCACTGCAGAGAACTTAAATGTCCTGTCAAAATTGGTTATTTCTTCCCTTTAATACAGCAAAACATCACTGTTCAAGATACTGTGCAAGTCAGCCTGAAGGTTTTTTCTAGGCAGGAAAACCTCACTCAGGAGAAATATACATACACCTCAAGAGAATTCTATTTTGAGTCAGCAGAAAGAAAAGGTTCTTCACAGACCCCTTAAAATTCAAAATTATTTTATTTCCCTCTCTGCTTCTTATCTGTGAGTACTACCTGACTTATTAGCATGTCAGTATTTCCTTCTGCAGCTTGAATTCCCAGGGCTCTACAACTCTACAGTCAAAACCTGCTCCAGGCTGAAATGAAGCCGACATGCTGAGGCTGCTAGGAACATTTTCTTGGTGCAAAGGTGCCTTTGTTTCTCATTTTAGTCATATTCAGACATTTGGGGTATTAATCTCCACTTAGTTAAGCTTTGAGTGTTAAAAATATCATACACAAACCGACCACTTACAAGACCCTTAAATTTATTTTTCAGGGAGACTGTGATATACTCAAGTCAGTTACATGACAATGAAAGCATATAGAACCTGTGCACATTTATCTAGGATCACAAAGCACATGACAAACATCAGCTGGTGTTTTTTTTTAACCTGTTTTACACATGGAGAGACTGCATGGAGAAATTTCCCTGTCAACAGGAGAATCTGATAAAAAGATACCCTCAGTCCTGCTTCTCAATTTCCCTAACCTCCATACAGTTTAACTTCCAGACAGCTATTTATATTAGGCATTGACTTTAGCACATATCACCACATGTATTAGGTAATCACACAGCAGTGCTACGATAGGCTGAAGCCTTTAGGGGAAAGTATTGGTGGGTCTAAAATCTGTGACAATGGCTAGGTTCTAGTCTCTTTGGAAACAACGAGATCAGAAAAAGAAAAGCAGAAGACCACATTTGCTTCTGGAGCCCTCCAAACTTGCTCTTATTGGTCAAACACTGGCACAGGCTGCACAGAGAGACACTGGGATCTCCAGCCTTGGATGTATTCAGACCTGGATTGGACAAGGCCCTGAAGAAGCTGGTCCAACTTTAAAGTTGTACCAAACATTCTCCAGAGGGCCCTTCCAACCAAAGCAATTCTGTGATTTTATTCTCTGCTAGTTTCTCTGTATTTTATTAAATAGTTCACCTCAAAATGTGGCAAATCCTTGTTTTGACTCTGTTTGCTAATGGGGAAGGTCAAGTGTAATTTTGCACCAGGTCTACCCAGGAAAGAAAGAGGAACTTCTTGATTGCAGGACAGCTTTGTTAGCTTGCAGCATAGGTTATTTTTAACTGGTCTAGTCCTGTAGCAGCAATTTCCTTTAGAATATTGCATTGCATTAACTGGCAACAGACAATTAGAAGAAACCAGTTCTTTTTAACCCCTATTTTGGCTACACTACTGAAAAATGGATATTATAAATAACCAGGACACTATAAAAATATTAAAAATAATATTTTTATATTATTTTAATTACCACCATTGTTCATACTCATAAAGACAGTGAAGTAATATCTTACGTAAAGTCTCTTGTCAAGGTGATACACAAGACAAACAGAAAGATAAGAGATGTAGGGAGTGAAACGGAAAGAGGTATTACCATTACTATACCCACTCCAACACACAAAGAGAATTCTTAGGTATATGCAAACTACTTCAATGATTAAAGGAAGAATAAGCAAAGGAACTGTGGTTACAAGGGTTGTGAATTTTGGCCTGACTGTCCCCCTCAATTATCCTGGAATACAACCAAGAGATCTCTTTTAGGCTGAGGAAAGCCTGAGAAAAGCAGAAACTGTAGCAGAAGAGGCAAATATTCCTAAAACAAACACTCATTGACTTTGGGGGCTGCTACCACCTTCACTGTAACTTGTTTGACCAAATTGTAATCCAGCAATCTTTAAAAAGATTCACTTAGTTCTGATATAAGTCTTACGTTGTAAGGAGAATCTCTTCAAGAAAACCTTGTCTTCTAAACTTTAATAGATCTGTTTCCTTTTGGATCAGCTGATAGGCAAACCTGAAACTCCTTTCTTCCTCTCCCTGTCCCCATCCTTGAAAGATATGGAGAAGGGAACTGAGAACAGAAAAGACGTTTACTCAAGGAGAGCTTGGTTTGATATGTGACTTGTTTCCCAACCTATCCCTGGGATTTGGTATGAAAATCTGACAAGGCCAAGCAGGACTCTGCCCCTTGCTGCAGAGCCCACCTGAGACCGACACTAGTACTTACTAGTACCTTACTGAGATCAGAAATACCACAGCTGTCACTAAGCTGGGAGAAGGAGATGACCCCAGGGACCCCAGGATGCAATACTCTTTTCACAGCATTGTGTCAGTGGTTGTAGAAGGTGCGCTCTATCCTTAAAACCATGAAGTAACAGAAGATCAAGATTAGGAAAGTAGAATTTCAATATGTCCTTAACCTTAAATCCTACAGAAAGCTCTGGGATTTAAATCCTTGCTTAAGTTTACACTCACACTAGAGTCTGCATAGGAATGGATATTAGCATGCACTTATATACTGCACTTCCTCTGAGTTTGAACGTTAGACTGTCTTTGCAGGTGAGACTTGGCATCTTAAGGCCACAGGAAGAAGTCTTGCCATTATCTTTACTTTTAATACAGCCCTTGTGTCTCCCTGATGCCTCAGAATCAAAGCCCCCATATATTTACCTACTGTTTAACATTTCTCTCCTATCTTTCTTTCCACAGTATGTGGCATTTGCCTCCCTCTTCTTCATTCTGGTCTCAATCACCACCTTCTGCCTCGAGACCCATGAGAGATTTAACCCCATTGTGAACAAGACAGAAACTGAATTCATCGGGAATGACACCCAGGTCCGGCACTACAGGGAAGCAGAGACTGAAGCCTTTCTCACCTACATCGAAGGTGTCTGTGTGGTCTGGTTTACATTTGAATTCTTGATGAGAGTCACTTTCTGCCCAAACAAGGTGGAATTTATCAAAAACTCTTTGAACATCATTGACTTTGTGGCCATACTGCCTTTCTATCTAGAGGTTGGACTCAGTGGCCTGTCTTCCAAAGCTGCTAAGGATGTCCTGGGCTTCCTCCGCGTAGTCCGTTTTGTGCGAATCCTGCGAATTTTCAAGCTGACCCGCCACTTCGTTGGGTTGCGGGTCTTGGGACACACCCTCCGTGCCAGCACAAATGAATTCTTGCTGCTCATCATATTTTTGGCATTGGGCGTCTTAATCTTTGCCACGATGATCTATTATGCCGAGAGAATAGGTGCTAAACCAAATGACCCTAGTGCCAGTGAACACACACACTTTAAAAATATCCCCATCGGCTTTTGGTGGGCTGTTGTCACCATGACGACCCTGGGCTACGGAGACATGTATCCTCAGACTTGGTCAGGCATGCTGGTGGGGGCCCTCTGTGCTCTCGCTGGTGTGCTGACCATTGCCATGCCTGTCCCTGTCATTGTGAACAATTTCGGAATGTATTACTCCTTAGCTATGGCTAAGCAGAAGCTACCAAAGAAAAAAAAGAAGCATATCCCGAGGCCACCCCAGCTGGGATCCCCCAATTATTGTAAATCTGTCGTAAACTCTCCACACCACAGTACTCAGAGCGACACTTGCCCACTGGCCCAAGAAGAAATTTTAGAAATTAACAGAGCAGGTAGGAAACCTCTTAGAGGAATGTCCATCTGACCGTTAACCTTCATCCCGCGTAGTGATTTAAGATTCAGCCAGACTGCTTTCTTAGAGCAATGGGTAGCACATTTATCCATTCTAGTCCCACCATCACACAGTGAATAATATGTGTGAAGTCTAGGTTGCAGGGACAAGTGGTATAGTGGAGGCTGATCAGCAAAACTAAGGATGAGAGCACGCTCTAGGAGCCCAAACTTTGGTCCTGGTTAAGGGCATACAAGTCTCAAGATATTTTGAAGAGCTGTTACATCTAGTGGAAGAATTTTGAGAGTTCTACAGCTATGTTGCTGGACTGTGTAATGCATCTCAGAGGCTCCTGAGAGCTGAATGCTCCATAGAGCAGAGTAGGAGCCAATTACTCAGCAATTACAGAGTTTTCTGACAAAACAGGGCTGGAATTTGAAACAGCCAGATGCTTTCTCATTTGTTCCCATTTGGGACCCTTCAGCTGTTTTAAATGGCAGATATTGTACATCTCATTACAGAAACTAGGTGCCTAGTAAGTTGAAGGGACAAGTATACCATCATGCATATTCATGAGACAATCCCGTCTCTTTCTGATGATTAACTGCAAAGTAGAACAACAGCTCAAATTCTTGACACTAATGCAAAATGACTCACTCTGAGACAAGACTAGATGTAAGGATGTTTATTCCATGGCATGCAAATCAGTCTATTCTATAATATTCCACTAGAAATTAGCATTTAGAACTATTGAGAGTTTTGAACCACATTTTCTAAAACATGCTCCTTTTGCAAGTATAGGTTGGTGAGTTACAGCTCTTTCAACCTTTTAGCAGCAAAGGCAAACTGGAAAAGGTCTGACTGGTTATTACCGGCCAGTCTGGCCTGAACAGTGATCACCTCTTATTTTTAATTATACTGATTCACATTAGTAATGAAACCAGAGGAAAATTAATCATACTAATTCTACTGGGAGGGGGGAGGGAAATGTTAAAAATACTAGTCACCATGGAATATATTATAATATCCCATGGCTAGTGGTTAATTATGGGAATATCTCAGTTTTATGAGAAACCTCCTATAGCATATATAGTTACGGGGCTCCAATTTGATTATTTAAACCCCATAATCTACCTCTACCCATGGAATATCACTATTTATTCTATGGAGGAGTTTATAAAGTAGATAACCATGTTGAAAACAAAGGCAACTTAATTTTTGGCAGATGTTCCAGCCAAGTTACATAGTAGACATTCTCCAGCCCATTCAAAACCCCCCCCCTGTGTTGTATTAGATCGAACAGATCACCAGTCAAGTGATTTTAACTGACATCTAGTCAAAAGACGTGTTTTCAAAGAGCTAGCATATACCTATGATGGTCTTGTGTTATCATTTTTTTTACTTTGAAGAAAATTCTAATTTGTTACTCATTGTGAGTAGGTATTCTCTCATCATCTCATAGTCATGCATGTTGATGTCATTGTGAGAGGCACAAAGAAAGTGAGACTTTCCTTTGTGTGTGACTTCACCAATGCCAATGCTAATTTTGGAGGGGAAGAGCTGGTGGGAACCTTTCTCTTCTTTTCTATGCTCTTTTTTCTTCTTTTCTTGTTTCTTTTCCCTTTTGTGCAACTGTGTAAAATCCATTCAGAAGGTAAATAGCTTTCATTTTTTTTGTTAAAGGCTATTCCATTGCAACAGGCCAATCACAATTCACGTGACTGATAGACTGCCTCTTTCTTACTGTATCTTGGGCGCATAAGCGTATGGTTTTATCATCCATTCCCCTCAGGTTGCAAATGCTTATCACAACTCATGTCCAAGCAGCAAACTTTTCATAAGCAGATGTCTTTGTGGCATCATGTATCAAGAGGGAAAGAGGGCACAAACAATATTGCATGACTCCTACTGTGAGCAATATGCCATCTACCCAATTGTAACGCACAAGAGATGCCAGATTGTTAAGTACTTTAGCAGTCAGCTACAGAGTGACTTTCTTATCAGAAATCCCTTGCTTTATAAAGTTCCTTCCATTACCAACCCTGGTCCTAGAGGACTAAGAACTCTACGAGTTCAGTGCAATTCCACACTGGTATCCTGAGAATACGTGTAATTTTGGTTCATTGTGGAACTGTTTTGTCACCACAAGTACTCTAAAATCAGCTGTTACCACAATACTCCTGAAGTATTGATAGTAACAGCAACTTACCTATTTCTGCAATAATTAAGAGAGACTATTTTTATATATGTATACTAGCATATATATTTTAAGAAGTAACAAAGCACACATACTTCAGCTAACAAAATGGACTTGATAACACTGTTGCTGGAGTTCTGTTTCTGGTTATTATTATGCAAAAAATATTGCCTGCATCTCTTAGCTTCCTACCAGGGAAAGATCTATCTATATGTGTGCAAGAAAAAAAAGTAAAAAATAATAAGTAATATCAGAACCGAACTGTTAAGATCTGTGTTGTCTTGGATGTTAAGGTTCACTTCAGTAATATGAAGCATTCATAGGCACTGACTTGTTCCTGCAACTATAACCTGCACATTATATGAAAACAGAGACTTGCAAGCAGTGAATGTTTCCCATATTGTAAAATATTTGGACTGGTTAACAGAATCAAACTGTAAACTACCAGTTAACATTGCACTGGTAACACAGAATGAGTGCAAAACATTTCTAAAATAATGCCTAAGTTGTCCAAGACATTTCTTGCAATTTTTAACTGGTAAGGTTCAGTGTGACAGTGTCTAGTGCTCTAAGTTCATATGATGTATTACTAATACATCCTTAAAAAAACCCACTTGTTTAGCTGCTTGGGTGTAAAGGACATCACATGAAGTTATTAATTCCGTATATTATGTGTGGTGAAAGGATTAAACACTTCACAAAACAGTGATAAATAAGAAAAAGTTCCATATAGCTCTCTCATGTGCCAAGTCAGCAGTTCACAGCTGTTCTTGGTGCATACACACAGGGCCAAGGGGGCTCTACACAGAGCTCTGCACAGCCCCCTCCCAGTGCCTCCTCTCAGGCTAAGGAGCACTTCCCTGGCACAGACATGCAAACAGCAGAACTTTGCCCACAGGCTGCACAGCTGCTGCCAATGATGCTATGGTCATTTGCAAGCAAAGCAAAGATGGTTTGAATTTAAATTCTGCTAGGTTTGAATTAAATTTTTTAATTGTCCTCAACATTCTCAGCAGCTCAGTCCTGGGCTAATTTACACTTGGCAGGAGGGTATCTTTAAACAACAGCACTTGATGTTAATTTGATATAAAGAATGTCAGAGTTCGATTCTACTATGCCTCCCCTTTCTGCAGCAACCCTTCCTGCTCTCCATCTCAGCCAATCCTGTAAATGGGTGGCTGGGAAAACAGCAGAAAAGGAGGAAAAGCAGTTCAGACTAGAGGATGGCAGATCTACAGCCACAGGCAGGCCTTCACCAGCAGCATTAAGAAAGTAGAGATTTCCTCTATATGAAAAAATCTTCTCTGAGGCAGTTTCTGATGCCCATAAATTCTTATATATACTGCTTGTATAGTACCTGGAGGAACTGGGCCTGATATAAAGAACCAGATTTCATCTGATCAATTTCACTAAAACTTCTTGACCCAGACCTCAAACTATAGAGGACCAGGCGTCCCCTCACTTAAAATATACACACCAAGTTCTAGCATCACAATGACAAACTATTAGCTCTGTTATACTGCAGTATTTCTTACAGGCACCATTCAAGATCAGGGCTTCATTTTGCCATTGTCGTATATGTGACAACCACGACGTTACAATCAAATACCCGACAGGCTAAGTAGACAGCAAAGAGAAATGGAAGTAATCTCCAATATTTTCATTTGACGCAGGGCTTAATGTAATAGAGCAAGATCACTTGAAAGCTCTGTGGCAAAGCCATTAGTTGAACATAACTAAATAAGCATCAGTCATAACCATAGTCTGCTGTGCTGCAGTATCCTTTATCTAAAGGCTTTGAAACAGAGAGTACCATATCAGAAGCGAAATAAAAGAAAAGCAAAGCCCAATTTGCTTCAAACAGAGGTAAACCATAAAACAGAAAAAAGCCAGTTTTAACCACTTAAACTTCGCTGATTTCTCTCCCAAACCACACTCTGTCCTACAAATATAAGTCATTTGTCTCAGTGCACATACTGAAATACTTTAAGGTAGAATTTTGTAAGAAAACCTCAAAACATGCAAAACACATCTTGAAAGCTCTTAGTTTTGTTTTGAAAATGTTACTCAGCTCTTCTGTGCACTGTGTGCTTACCTGAACAACAGGTTGACTGCGTGGTTACATTTTAAAGTTGCCATAGGATGAAGGGGTGAATATCATTTTCCAATACTGTAACAGAAATTTAAAATATGAATGGAATTCATAACTTCATTTGATGTCTACAGCACTGTCTGGTGCCACAGAGCAATGTTCTTAAAATGCATCTATAATACCTAAGCACAGATGATGGATTATTTTGATTTTGTTCAGAGATCTACCCCAACCTTTTAGTATTTTTGTATGTATATTTACAACACCAGCACACACAGTGTTTATATTGACTTTAGTATGGCCAAAATAAGAATTTCTTACTTTTCTGATCCCCTCTGCACGCAGCTTCACTTAATCTATAGTCCAAGCATATCGTATCTTCATACAAACGTATTGTGTGGCCTTTTTCACAGTGTACTGATGGCAAAATTATCTATTCATTGAATAGCTATAAAATACAGAACAAATATTATTAGAGTTCAAGTAACTGAGAAGGAAAATATCTGTCATTACTAACAGAGTCTTTAGCTTCAGAAAAAACTTCTGTGGTTGTTTTAGTTACCTGCCCAAAGCGCAATTTTCAATAACCCACTCTTCAACTATCCCTATGTCTGAATAGTTAAAGCAACTCAAGGCTAACACTGATAGAGGGGAAGTACATAGTTATAGAGATTCCAGTGTACTCCATGGTCAAACGAACCAGAGCAAACTGTGAGATTAGAAACCTCTTATTTCAATACAATCTCCTGAGAGAGCGCTGATCTCCTTTTAAAGAAATAATGTGGAATTACCCATTTCAGCTTTATCACTCATGCTTTCTGAAGGAGCTGCTCTTTTCTCAGGGCTTCATTTTTCATCCCTTCTGTCACCATAACCTAAATAACCTGTATTTCTTGTGCAACACACTGGTTCTAACGTCAGAAGTGTGCTGAGCACTATAATTCCAGTGCCAATGCTCAGCAGGAGCTGGGGACTTGTGGCAGGTCTTGTCACAAGCCCACTATGCTGCCTGACATGTCGCTGGAGTTTGTGAACTTCAGTGGCTTTTATAGATAGCAAAGCATTGTTAAAGCCATAGGAATGTAGACACTGTGATGGTCCCTCAATCCAAGGGAAGAAAATTCTCTGATCAAATACCTTTGAATGTTTAAAAAAACCTCCAAACTCATCTAATTTTAGTGTTATAAAACCTTTGACCCGCTCTGTAGGATGGACAGTAGACAGCAATGTAACTATAAAGAGTTAAGGCTTGTTTTAGCTCAAAAAACTTTGATGTTTAAATGTGTAAGACATAAAAAAATATTTAAAAGGCAGTGGAAAAGGTAATAGGGAGATGCTTTTTCTTTCCTGCCTACATTTAGCCTTCCTAGCCTTTAAAATTCCAAAATAGCAAATGAGGTAACAATCACATCTTAATGTCACTGAAGATAGAGTCCTCTGAATCTAATGTTGAAATTTTAACAGCTCAAGAAGGAATACCACTCAGTTCTTCTCATCTAACTTAAGGTTCATTTGCCTGAGGTCCCTTTATATTGAAAGAAGAGTCAGGCAGTCCCAAAGAACAATTCACTCATTTATGATCTGAATTGCCCTCTGACGGTGGCTTTCTCCATAACTGCTCTCAGGTGACTGCAGGACTAATTTAAGATCCTCAGTTAAGTGCCTACAGTTATGTGGAAGCAATTTGGATCCATTCCTTGGCCCCTGTCCTATGTGGCATTTCTGCAATCTCACAGCTCTGGATTACACACAAAGCAAAATTTCTAACTAATATAATGTAATACTTTGTTGTACAATTATTCATGTGTTATTTCCTGCAGAGATACAATTGGTGGCAGTCACTTGTACTATGGTGATTGTTTACTTCAGAATTTGAGTGAAAAATAACTGTACCAAGTCATTTGAAAACAAAAGCGAGGAGCTATGAATTCAAGCACATTGCCTTGGGTTTCCTGTTTTTCTCTGGCACTATGTGAAACATCAAAAAAAATTTTAAAAATCTCCCCACACAGCCACCTGAAGTCTGGCCACAGCCAGGGATGAGTGCATGTAGCAGCAGGACTGAACTAAGCTGAAAAACAATCACAGAACTAAATAACAAATCTTAGGACTTTGATGCCTTAACAACTTAATGGGCACATGGCCCTTTTAGTGACGGGAAAACCCATATATGAGCATTCTAGCCAAATAAAACCAATCTGTGCCAATCCCAGCACAAGGCAGATGTAAATATGGTAAATCCTCTTTCTCAAGCGTGTGCCTGCCACTGCAGCTCCCATGCCATCCAGCACAGAATGCATTTCAGGGGTACTGGAATGCAAAGAGGTACTCTTGGCATCTCTCTTCTGCTGGACTGAGCAGGACTGGTGTTTGCAGTACAGATTCAACAAAAGGCACCTCTGTGCAAGAACTACATCTTTGCTGCAGCAGAACTAAATAGACAGGATGACTTACCCATTACTACAAAAGAGCAGAGGCAAAAGTATCTAGAGTGTGAGGTCCCAGTTCTGTCTGTGCCCAGTCCACTTGCTTATATCCCTCCTACTTTGTACTTGTTGGAAATTTTCTCCAAGCCTTTTGGCTACTTGCTTGTCTGCATATAAGCACAAGGCCAAAATAATAAGTAATCTACCATTCCTGCTGTCATTGTTCTCTGTATTCATCCATGCTCCATGTCTCAGACACCTTCCATACTGTACAGATCATCATACTGTATTCCTCAGTCCGACACATAATATAATGCATTACGTGTAGAAGTGGTGCTTAGGGACACAGTTTAGTGGTGGACTTGGAAGTGCAAGGTTAATGGTTGGACTCTATGATCTCAAAGGTCTTTTCCAGACTAAATGAGTCTATGATTCTGTAAGATGACTCACCTGACTGCATTTTCCTGCAACCTCTACGTGACCTGTCAAGGACCCACTGTACTCTACAGACTATGGTCTTAGTAATACTCTCAGAAGTCCAGGATGGGTATAAGTGAAACCCCAGAAGTGTCAGGATAAAACTAGGAAGGATATTCCAGAGTTCTTTGCAATGCAGTTCTTCCAGGAGCAACAGTTCTCAGCACTGCATTAAACACATATCCAATAATACCTGTAATAGCAAGAAGAACTGGTTCTACTTAACTAGAGCTCCTGTATTTCCTTTAGTGGTACCAACAGGCAGGCAGCTCACTTCAAGAAATAGTAGCTCTCAAAGGTGATATTTTCTGGGAGTGATGTTACTATATTGACCCAGTTAATACTGGGAAAGACGGTCACCACCGTCACTGGAGTACCTTTACTGGGGGACACGGCTTCCTGGAGGGACCCAGGTCAACATGGTGGTGAGTAAATGTTGAAGAGGTAGGTTGGGTTGGAAGGATTCTGGTATTCCTGTAGCATACTAAATTCTGCTCTTGTGCCAGCATGAAGTCCATCAGTGTGATATCTACTCAGAAGAGCTTCATAGCAACCTTCAAAATATGTAGTAATATAAAAATCAGGAAACCCTTATTAAAGATATCTAGAACTAAAAAAGATTTCTATTTCAATGGCCTTAGAATATTGGGGTAACTAGAACTGAGTCGTTATATAGGAATCTAAATTCTTTTACATGTTCTTCACATTTTTTCTCTCTTTTTCTCTTTCTCTCTCTCTCTTTCGCTCTGTTTGTTAACATTTACTTGTTATTACTGTACGTTGCTTGCGACTTGTATATGTTACAGACTGTCACATTTTATTCTGTGAAGTTTTTCTCCAATTCTCATCAACCTGAGTTCCATGTTGGGCAGCCGAGGAGATTACAATACAGTTCTTTAATGCAAAAGAACAAGGAATGTCACAGACTATAGGTAACTTCACTGAGGTTGTGACACAAAACCTGATGCAAGGTATTAATGCAAAGAGTAAGTACTTGGTATGACAATAGAACTACTTAGTTAAATTACCTTCTTTTTTTTTTTCTTTCCAGATAGTCTGCATGGGAAAAATTAATTTTCGTTATTCTCCAGCAGAAAAAATTCCCAAACCTACCAATTTAGGATTTTTTTTCACTGCCATTTTGAAAACCAGTGATGCCCATGCTGATGCTCCATTACTCATTTTCAAAGGTTTAAACCCATATTTTCTATGCTGTTCTTCTCTATGCTATACTTCCTTCCATACTCTCCAAACTGTAATTTCATCATTTCATCATACTTTGTCTGTGATTTAATATATCTTCTCCATAATTCTGTTTCTAATTTAATATAGCTATATCTCTTTCACTCTAAGGACCTGATTTAACAACCACAAAAATGAGCTCCTACCCATGGGATCCATGTTTCTTAATCTTGCATGAGGCTCTGCAGCCCCCAAAAATTATTTTCTGTAGCCAAAGATGGTCTGGCACAGAAACATAATTGTTATTTTTCTGAATCAGGTCCTGAGCAAAGTATTTTGTTACAATCTCCCCCAGTTACCCCAAAACACTACTTTGAAAGAATGATAAAAAACAGCTGATAGACATTTGTGATTAATTTTAACCTTGTTCTAAATTATCAGTAAATTGTATTGTTAACTCAGAAATCACTATAGCCATGTACTATCTCGAGAAAAGCATATTTTTCTCAATGTGCAGTTCCCTTACTCACTGATTCACTATTATGCTCTGACCATCCCTTAATCAGTGAAGAAGCACAGCAGAGTTTAGAGAGAGGCTAGTATAAAAAAAATAAAGTGATCTACACTGATGCAATTGATGAGTGGCCAATGAATATTAATGGACAGTAATCACTACCCATGCAACTAAGACAGAAACAACTTGCTAACAGGAGTGAAATTTGAATTAAAGAGACTCAAGATAGTAGGGAATTGAACTGCAAGAATTTTCTTTCCATGCAACATCTCAGAGAGAAATTTAGGGGTATAAAGTCAATGGGTATTTTCAGATGTTGAACAGCTCTTAAACCCCACAAATCAGAGTAAATGTCTTTGGATACTTGGATTCATGCTCTTAACTTCATCACAATCATTTGCCTAATACAAGAAGTATCAGGATAAAGTGATGATGCAAAAAAAGGATGCAAAAAGGAATGCAAAATCTTTGCATTTTTTCTAGAATAAAGGGAGCTGGGAAATTCTGTCCTCTGCCAGCAACCACAGCAGCCTCACAGCTGCTCTAATTCCCGTTTCCAGTGTATAGGCTTGTAGCTAAGAAAAGCTAGAGCACAGTAGTTCTCCACCCTCACTTTGGCCATGCCACTTCTGGTCCTGTACTATTCTATCACTAGCCCAAGAACCATGGAAAACCATCATACCAAGAGAGTTTCCTGTTGCCAGCATAATATAACTCAACTAATGTTTGCCACATTAACAGCTCTTTTATATCGCGAGAAAAGTGCCAGAGGACTGAAAAACAGAAGGGTAATTAATTCACTCAATGGACAATGTACCAATACTTTCTTCAGGGAATACAGTTCTATAGGGGTCTCTACTGTGAGGGACCTCACGGAGATTTTCTTCATAAGAGACTTCAGGCAGCTACTGTCCATGTTAGGGTTAGCAACAGGGGTTTAAAATGAGCAAATGAAAATGACCCTCAAGCTCTGAATGAGAACCAAAGGGCACTCTCAATTGGTCAGAAGAGGGACTACCCACAGACAATAATAATGGCAATTCCAGGTTTGGGATAGGGCTATAAGAGCACAGCTGAGATCTAGACAAGCTGTAGATTCATTTTTAGGTGTGCATGGAGTGGTGGTGTGGAATTTAACTATTCAGACATGGTCTTCCAGTGGAAAATCTTTGTCTTACAAGCAACTTCCTTTCTTAGTTCTGGCCCTGTTTTGAAGTCAGATGCTCCTACCTCCTTCCTGCTTGTCAACTCCTTCTCTTGTAACAAGGCTCCAGAACCTCGAAGTCCCTTGAGTCTTCATGGAATGGCAAATGGTCTATTCAGGGAAGCTGTAGGTACTCAAGCTCCGTCCTTGTCTCCTTTAATCCTTAAACAAGGGTAGCTGGGAGGAAGACAGTCTGTGTTCTTCTGCAAGAGATTGTCAGTGACCTAATGTGACCAAAGGAAACAGCATTATGTCTTAGTTGCTGTGTTTCTGATCTAGGGCTGAGAAGATTCCATCTTCTTTAGCACAATGTCAAATAATCTGGCATAGTTCATATAGCCAGATAACGACTCGTGGGTAAACATGCTATGAATTGTGAAGTTTCTCTCAGCCCTGTTTCAGTCAAAGTGGTTACAACCTACAGAAGTTCTTATAAGGACTGGAAAAAGCATTGGATTTCCAATTCTGTAAAGACTGAAAATGGTCCACCCTGAGAGTGCCTTTCAACCCATTCAGACTCCACTCTGGCTAAGTGACCACTTCACAGCTCTGCAAGACACGTGGGAGACAAGGCGGAGAGGGAGCCAGCTACAACCCCAAGAGGAAGGGATGTAGTTCAAGTGAGTTGGGACTATCCCTGGCCCACACACAATTTCTAAAGACATCTAAGATAAGAAGGGTACACCAGGAACTTGTTTCTTGACAGTTCTTGGACAATGGCAATTTTTGCTTAAGAGAAGAGGACCAGGGTGACATTCTCTGTGTGAGAATCACTTCTGCACAAGTGCCACATTTACAAGTATAGATTGAGGTCAGTGAATGTATCATACAATAATGTCCACTGATACTCTGAATGCACGATGCAATTCAGATAGTGGAGATTCAGTGCCAAACTCCAGCTTATAATCAAAACCAGCAGCACCGGTAAAGTCACCAAGACAGAGTGTAACCATCCGCTATGACAAAGGAGATGAGCCACGCAGGAAGAACGTAGGCAGCCTCTGCTGTGCTTCTCCACAATAAACAGAGCAGACTAATGCAAAATTCAGCAGTTCTTCCAAGTTGTTGTTTTTTTTCAGAATCTCCTCCCTCCATTTTGAAATTCAGTGTTTGCTTGGAAACACCTGAGGCATTTTAATAGTTCTTTTCTGCAAATGGATTTAGATGAGACAGGAAAAAAGTGAAAGTGGAAACCAGACAAATTAGGTAGTTGTGAAACAAACGATTCACGTGGGAGATCTGCTGAATACTTTCTTTAGCCTCTCAGCCAAATCTCTGCAGGAGAATGTTTAAAGCTAGTGCAGTTAAGTAGGTATTAACAGATAGGACATTTAGGAGATAAGGTGCCAAGCTGAGAATCAGAAGATTTTGTTGTAAATAACCTCTTACATAGCAGTGGGCAAGTCACTTCACTGCATGGTAGTTTTATCCATCTGTAAAACAAATTTGGTAACATTGACTTTTCTTCATGAAACAGAATCTACAGAACAAAAATTGCTGTATAAGCCTAATTCAGATTCTGCTAGCAGAGGTGGAAAGACTCATGTGAATTTGGTAGGCCAGAATCAAGCCTTACAAATTTTAAGCACCTAGAAGTAGTAATCATTGGTGTAACTAGACTGATAATCACCAGCCTGTAATGGTTTCAGTAATTTTGCTTTATCTGGAGTTCTCTCAAACCCAAGATCAATCTTGGAAAAACCAAACCCACAAACTGAAACGTAAGAAATCAACCGAAAATAACATTCCACTTTTAGGCCCCATTCCTGAAATTGTTCAGCATGTAGATTTGCTAATGAAAACAATGGAAACTTCTAACTGTGGACTGATGACAGCAGTGTTGTTTTCTTTATTCCTACAACAGACTAAGCACATATTAAATACTATGTGATTGCCAAGTCCTGTTTCAGAGAATTAGGTGCTGTAGATAATGATTTGGAACAAAACATCTCTACTTAACAATTACTTATATACACTAGCAATAGATGGTGATAGAGAGTAACCTCTCTGCTTCCTAAATACTTAGCAAAATTGTCATTGTGGATTAGCACTGCTATCCTGAACGTGATCCTTAATGCATGGCCCATGCATGGAATATTCAAGGGACATTAATAGGGCCATTCAGTGATTTGTCCACATGTCCAGCTACTCTGTTAGCTTCCTGTTGAATGGAAATAAAATAACAAGGTTGTGATTTTCAACAAGTATAGAGAAAAATCCATCAGTGCCAAGGGACCCTGATGAGGCTCCAAGAACAAGTTCCAGCTCAAGTTGCTAGGACGTATAATGTAATTTAATAAATTAATTCAAAGAAGGTCAATTTTCCTGTCATTCAAGCACAACTGAGCCTGCAGGCTGCTTCCAAAAGGATCAATGACTGTTATCAGTGAGCAGTCTGACCCACAACCACTCCGATCAGAAGTGTCTTCAGCTCCAGAAACAGACCAGTGCCCTCTCCATCACTAACAGTTTCGTTTGCAAACCCAGACTCGGGTGTAGCAGTGGGAGTCCCAGAGATGTCAGCAAAGCTCTGCTGACAGAGCTGCCTCTACCACTTCAGGATTAGAGCCCTCAGTTTGTAGTAGTAGGGGCTTATGAAGAAGCCCAGTTCTTTCTCATCCCCATGAGGACAGCAGCTCTCCCTAAACACAGTTAAGGGATGTTTAAATCAGAAGCTCAGTACCTGCAATGGCACAGTTACTATGGCAGCCGTGCCAGGCTTTCGTGCACAGAATAGTATTAAGTAACAGTATTATGAACAGAAAGGAATTGCACATCAACACAACTTTAAAACTTTAGAATCCTATTGAAATTAGTGCTTATAAATATTAAAATGCACCTATAGCTTTTACTAGTTTTTTTAAATGTATTGAGATACTTAGTTACTCTATTGCTCACAAAACAAAATGTTACTCCTTCCCTCTTTGGGGAAATAATTGGCTAATTCTGCACAGAGAAGCAAGGTGTCAGAGGTGAGATCTGCAGAAAAGGCTGTTTATGTTGTCACAAACCAGTGACATCTCTATAAAAGGCATAGAATGCAATTACTGGTGCATGGATAGATGAACAGTATGTATCATATACGTGTGTGTGTGTGTGTGTGTGCGCAAAGCAACAAATATAACTTGAAAAGGCTTTTACCTACTACTCATCTATGTTGTCCATCTGAAACCAGAGGATCAGAACAATACCTCCAAACCCTACATAATGTATTTTTTCTTTTGGGCTTGCTTTATTACTTGGCTTCAAAAACATTAAAAAATATATGACAGTATCATGTAGTCTTCAGAACAAGGTATTATGTGAATCTGAAAGAGGCATTGAAATTAAGTCCATCCATTGAGTTTGTTTTTCCTTAAAGACTTGCAGGACCACCCATTGCCTTACAGTGTCTAGGTAATAAGCATTGTGCAACCGGGGTGTAGGATGCTGCCAATATCTCCCAGTTAAAATAACTCAGCATTGTGAAACTTCAGAAAGCACATTCTGACTTTTTTCCTCACTTCAAACAAAATACTCATATCAAGCTGTGCCATATTTCGAGTATATTCTCAATACACTAATTTGCACTTTAAAACCCTAAAATAAATCCTACACTAAATAGCACTTTAAATTGTTTTATAAATGTCAAACAAGTCACACAGAGAAAACATACTATTCTCAGTCTATCCTCATGGGAATGTGTGAAGCAAAATAGGCAAATCTGACAACCTATTTTCATTATTTACAGCCAAGAGTAAATTTTACTCTATTTTCCAAATTCATGGCCTGCTGTAGTGTTTTCTATATGTAGTGTCCTGTGCTGGCATTGCAAATACTGTATGTGTTTCAGAACAGAACATCAGAAAATGGATTGCCTTTTTTAAAATCCACATTCTGTTGTTGTATTTCCATATGTAATGTACTCTGTGTGTCTAAAACATGTACAGCCATTCTGCACGACTGATGTGGGAAATGCTATAAAACAACCTGGGTAAATTCTGAGGAGGGGAAAAGCAGGAATCTTCCTCTCAATAATATCGCACACACATATAAATCAGCACAAACAGAATATACTCAAATACTAAAACACAACTCACAGTCCATTGCCTTTCCAAAGCTCTGAGCAACAGTAGGCTTCGTGACCAGCAGGTCATTCATGCACCATCCGATGTCATGCAAATACATAATCCGATTTCTAACTGCAGTCTTCTGCTCACAGGACTAGGAACCAATGCACGCCCGTTTCTGAAACTGCCCCTCTATGTGGAAGCACAGGTGGCTGCTGTTACACCTAACATGATCACTTTTTATTTCTTCTCCCACTTAACAGACTTTATTTTATTTTGGTGCAGTGCACATGAATGCAGTGTCTAGGACAGATGTGCTACCTTTTGTAGTGTCGCTATAGAACTCTTTAGCTGTGAACCCTTAATTTGCAGCTGGAACTTTAATAAACAGTGCATAGTGTTTCAATAGCCTTCTGCTTATATGTTTGAAGATTCGAAACTGAATGGTGAGGTGGCCAAGGCGGCGCTGGCAAACGAAGACTGTCCCCACATAGACCAGGCTATTACGCCTGATGAGGGCCTGCCCTTTACCCGCTCTGGCACTCGGGAGAGATATGGACCCTGCTTCCTCTTATCAACCGGGGAATATCCCTGCCCGCCTGATGGAGGAATAAGAAAGGGTATGTAGCTGGGGTCCTGTAACCATGTAGTTAGCAACTGGTTTAAATCAATAAGAGAAAGTCAGCTGTAGTTGTAGCACGCAATAGTGCGCTTGCTGTAGAGATGCACGTTTGGGCTGGAAACCACCACCTGATGTCTGCATTTGGAGTTTCTAACCTATTTCTTTCAGAAAGAAAAGCCTGAGGAGCTGTAACTACCCCATGAAGCTATGTTAGGCAGTCGAGTCTTCCACCCCAGCTGGTGCAGTAAGCTTTAGTAGAGGATGCTCTACAAAGTCCTTGATTTAGCCTCCTCCGAGGAGAGGCTAATTAACATTTGTAGCAATGAAGGTTTGCCACTTGGAAAGCTTGCAGATCTTACCAGACTCTGAGGAGCACAGACTTGGAGGTGGCAGACAGAAAAGATAAGACACAAAGGCAAAACATCCTCAAGAAATATGAAATGATTATTCGGCTACCTTAACAGAGCACTAAAAAAAAAACTATTTGGATATTCATAGCTGTTTAGTTCAACAGAGAAAGAGAAGCATACAAGAACATCTGTTAGCACAGGTGTCTTACAATTGGAAAACAATTCATCTAAAATCACTTTCATAAATCATTACTAGTTAGTTTCTCAGACTTCTGACAGCTATAGATCTCTCAGAAGTAACTGCATTTTTAGTTTGCTTATGGTCAGATTTAACAACAGAAGTCAAATCAAATGAAAAAATCTCCCCTTCTTAAAATAGGCTGATTTTTGTTTAAATAATTTAACATGAAGAAACCATACAAGCCAAAATTAGAGTTACATATATATGCATTAAAGTTGATAAGGAATGGGAAAATGGGAAAAGAAATCTCTTCAAATCAGTGTTCATCACTGGTGTACTGTATATAATATAGTCAATATTTTAAAACTGCAAAGATTGTATGATGTAACCATACACTGAGTATGGAGTATAGAATTCCCATGTGCCATTGTATGATGGGCAATAGTTATAGTAAATGCCAGTTATAGATAGTGTATGTATTTATAAGTTTAAAGCTTATCATCAACAAAGATACAGTCGAACCACAAGACTTTCATATGAAAGTATATCCTCTAAAATTTACCTTTGTAGCAAAGTGTTTTACTTGATTCTGTATTGGATAAGCATCAGCCACATTCATTCAGCCTGGGCGAGTTCGGGTGGTTCCAGTGGATCAGGGGAACACTCCAAATGGCACATCCTTTGGGATGAGGAATGTATGGTTTTCACGATGCACTGCAACCGCCTCTCGTTACTGAATGAAACAGAGGCCGGTTGGCTAAAGAGTAATATACGTCAGCATATTGTTGGCCTGTTTGAAACACGTTGAGAGCATCTTAATTGTTGTTCCAACAGAATTTCATCCATAGTTTGTGCAACTCTCTGTACACTTGCTGAGCTGTTTACGTGCATGTCAGAAAAAGAAGGGGGGGGGGGGGGAGGAGGGAAACTGAATGCATGCAATTGTTTTCCTTTTTTTTTAAAATGCTGAGAACAAAGGAGTAGTATCTCTATAGCAACACAATAAATTCTACGGATTTTGCTGCCTTTTCCCCCTCCCACCCCCAATGATGCCAGAAACCTTAATTTTGCCTGAGGTTAAAATGCATGAAGTAGAAGGGAGGGGTACATGTGAGTGTATGACAGAGATATAGAAAACCCCTCCCACTGATTCTTTTTTTTTTTAGGGTACAACCATGTTGCTGCCTGTAGGATCAATTACATAGCCTGACCATCCTTGAGAAATGATGATTTATTTTTAATACATATATTTTTTAAACTTGCTCTGTACTTCAATGGCCTTCGGAGTCTTGTTGCAAGCGATACTACTCTCGGCATGTCTGTGCATGCAGATGCTATTGAACTGGCTACAATGTTGACCTCATTCTTAGTCCATTCTGTCATTGATCCAATGCTGTACTTTGCATTTTTCTTTTAAATGAAGGTTACGAAATGTCACGGAGCCTTAACAGCATAGCTGGCATAAGTGGAAAAGCGATAGGATTATCCTCAGTGTCTGCGCCCTACAGCTCTCCTAGTCCAGTGAGACGTTCTTGGTCTCCCATCCCATCTATTTTGTAGCATGGATCAGTAGCAGAGAATGGTCTAAAAAGCTTTATTTTCAATTAGCCTATGCTATGTTGCATAAAATCCAGGTGACTAAGTCTGAAGATGCAATGTCTCACAGTAGCACCTGCTGGGAATGGTGTTACTACTGATGCTAGGTGACAACACTCCTAAATAGCACTCAGATGACAATAGGCAGGCATTTATGTAGTACTGGTGGGCCATACATGCTGCATGGTATCAGTACATAGGATGAAGGGTAGATGCACCAGATAGTTTCCTTCCTGGTGCATCCTGCTAGTATATGCTTATTGTGGCTAATGGTGGATCTACTGGCTCTGTATGGAATGGGTTAGGCATTTAGTCGATGCTGAAACATGCCAACGATGGAAGATTTTGCTTTTCTCAGGATATTTTTGAGCCATAGGAACCCTGCAGGAGTTTGAGCAAACAAGCACAGTAGGATGAAACTTTGCATGGGCGCCTATTTTAAGCTGAAAGCAATACTCAGACACACTATAGAGAGGTCTCAGTCTGGCTGACTGCATGGGAAAAAAATCCTGTTGAAGAAGAATATGGCTGCCTCTGCATGTAGCTATTTCACCTTTTCCTCCTTCCTTTAAAACTAAGATGCCAAGCTTGATGTGAAAAGCACAGGGAAGAAGCTCAAGTACTGATTGTATTCTTTACATGCAGATCTTTGCAAAGAAAGTCCAGTCATTGCTAAATATATGCCAACAGAGGCAGTCAGAGTGACCTGACAAGGCAAGATGGAGATGAACATTGATGGCTAATAAACATCTGTGTGGAACTGTGCAGGCATAGAAGACCTTCTCATTTGGACAAAGTTAACTCGCTCCATGCAGGTTTTATGGATGATTCTTTGTGGTTTTGAAGATGTACTAGAGATGCAGGCTTTTTCTACGGCCAAAATGTAACAAAACTGTAGAAGATTTTTTTTTAATCTATTTTTTTTGTTCCATAGCATGAAGTTGCATGAAGACAAAAATTAAAAAAAAAAAAAACAAAAACAACCAAGAAACACTGCAGATGTATGATTACGGAGAAAAAAAGCAAAGCTATATATTTTCTTTCAAAGCTCTTTACTTTTACATACATTGTTGTAGCCAAAATGTAAAACATAAAACTGTATATTTCTTTGCTATGGATTGCTTCTTTTTGTATACAAGATACAGAATAATGGTTTTAAAAAGTGCAATCAGGCAGTCATCGGTCATATTGACCACGCCTTCACAGTTCATCACACCAACATGGAAATCAAGAACTTTTAATCCAACTAGAAGTGTATAAAAATAAGAAAAACTTTCCTGTCTGTTTTTGTTGGCATGCTTGTGACACATGGGACCTTCCTTCGGACCTGACAGTAACAGCTGGTCTAGGTTTAATTTTCCAGCTCTGGTTATGTTGTATTTTATTGATGTATAGATCAAACGTAAAGACCCTTCATAAATTGTTCATATTAAGTAAACAGTATGAATTTTAAACAAAAGAGGTGTTATTTTAAAACTGGGACTTATAGTACAAAAATCAGGAAAATACTCAAGTATAAATCGTCTCAAAGTTTAAGAAACAAGACAACAGCATTGTATGCAATTTAGTACTGAGTAAAATGCATGCACAATGTTATGCAAAACAATTCTAGCATGAAATAAATTTTGTATCATGGTTTCAGTGCCTGCTGTATAGTGTAAAGGGGAATCCTTTTCTGAAGCGATCAGGGGTTTCCAGAGACTTGCTTCTAAAATCTTGAATAAATACAGTGTTCTCAACAGAAATGTAGGAGAAAAGCTTGGTATTGCTTTGGTTCTACAATGCTAATTTTGGTTAGTAGATAATAAATGAAGCCTGCAAACACTTGATACAACCAATGTCTGAAGAATCCACATCCTTAGTAATCCTAAGAGGGAAGAATAAAAAACCTTATAATTATCTAGGTATCTTCCTTTTCCCTTCTCAACAATAATAAAAGTTTGTCTTTTTAGCTGATTAAATGAATTCAGTTTTTCTTACTTCTTTGGGCCCTGTCCTTCACTTGTTCTGCACTGAGCTACGGCAGTCCACCTGATATGAAACTCAAAAAGGAATCCAGGTGTCCGACGCGCACTTTATTTGCCACACAAAACATGCAGCAGTAAGAACTGAGAAACACAATGGAATTAAATTTCATTTTAGATCACAGAAATGACAACTACGGACTATGTGTCAAGAGCAATCTATTTGCTTGAGCACTTCTATAAGGAAGGATACACCTTAATCCTCATGTGAGGAACTTCAAAATTGCTGGCAACATTCTAGACAAGGTACGGCATCTGCAACTGCTAATGAGAATGGAAATGTAAAGGAATAGCATCTCTGTGGTCTGGAGGAAGTAGAGGTTAACACCCCCAAACAGAAGAAACACTCATGACTCTGGTAAGTGCAAATTATAAACAAAAAAATCAACTGCAGCTGGACCTTGTCTTCACAAAACTACTCCAAAAGGAAAAATCAAGGAAGAACTCAAGCTGTGTTTTGGGAATAGAAGAAAGGCTGATAATCTGAATTTATACATAAAGAGCAAACTCCTTTGTAGTCCTTGATGCCACATTTATGTACTTCATTTCTACTTCAGTTGACTATCGTTCCTTCCAAGAACTATTTTTTCCACCGCTTCTCAGCTGCTATTCTCAGCTGATAAATGGGCAATTTCTTACCCCCAAAGGTAAAATCCAGGTTAATCTAGGATCCAAAAGGAGCCTAATGAAAAACTTTTTCTCTTATAATGTATTAAGAATCCAGAATATCTGCCCCTTTTTTTATTTCACAGTAACTCAAGGGCCCAGCATGAAGGCATTACCATAAGGAATACTAAATATTCAGCCCTGTAAATCCCACATAGGTCTTCTGCTTCCACAGCACTTTGCATATATATATAAGCCCTAGCTAACAGGTCGGGTACACAGACCCTAAGGCAATTGTCATTCTGTGCTACTTTTTACATCCAGCAGTTCCATTTTCATTTAGGTACTCTGCTCAGCTAATTCTGATTTGAGGCAACTTCTAACAAACCTTTCAGGAACAGAACAGGGCTCCCCATCCATCGCCCTTCAGCAGATGCTCTCAAGGTTAAGGTCTGTCTGACCCCAGAGTTCCCCTTGCACAACAATGGCAGCTCTGACAACACAGGGAAAGTGGGAGACAAGCGGAAAATTTCAAGAGCTGTTGTACAGAATCCTGGCCTTGAATCCCAAGAGAAATTTACCACATCACTCCACCTGCCTTACATTTAAGGAGCTTTTCCTGGAATATTATGATTAAAACATTAATTCCTTCAAGCCTGCCCACTCGCACCACAGGAAGTATATATCTTGATTAAGGCATTACAACTACACACATGGCTAGACTTTGACCTCGAGCTTGCAATACTGCCACCAACTACTTCTGACTTCACACCAATCGTAAGAACAGAAACATGTTCTGTAGTTCAGATACACTCTGCCCGTTTCCTGCTGGAAACGAACATCTGGGTTTCTTCCTCTGCAAACTCAGCCTTCAGCAATAGACCCTCAGCTATAAAATGTGATGCCTGTCCTTCATCTGAACCTACTGGCAACTAGTGGTTTATTACTTGCTAACATTGAAAGCACACCTCAACCGCACCTTCTACACACACAGGTTTGCCTCTACTGCATGAAGGTACTCGGTTTTTTTCTGGACCAACCTGAGGCGGTTGATAGGGCTACAATTTCAGACAGCAAGGATCTGAGAAGTGGTTTCTGTTCTCTCAGTCCAACAAAAAAATCTAGCTAATACCACTGTGATAACAGTCAAGAGCAGCAGTCATTAATCTCGATAAAGTGATTTTTCACATAAATTGCCTCCTCTCTCCTTAAAGTTCCAGGGCCAAAAAGAAAATACATCACTGAAACAAATGGCTGCTAGGACAAATGAGCAGACTTTGGAATACAGAAGAGAGCAAGCAGGGCTAAGGCAAGGGCATTCAGAAAGGAATAGAGCACAGAGCTGCTTATGAAAAAGATATCCCGAAGAAATAACAAGTGCAGTTATTACCCTGCCACTTTGCATATCCTTTTCATAGTTTCAAAACAAGGCAGCCTACCTCTCTGCTTTCCATATATACCCTGGAAGCAATTTTGTCTCTGAGCTCACACACAAACTAACTTCACTTAATGAAAATGTACTGAAATTATGCAGGTTATTTTTAAGTCACTCACTTATCTGAGATTGGGTGTAAAATACCTGTATGTTCAGAAGTCCCAAAGTCTCTGCATTCACCTAGGACTGTAGGCACAGTATTTCCCCCTCTAAAAGGAAAATAAAAATGCTTATTTCTAATCAAGAATATTTGAATGAAAATTGAACTTCCAAGTTAGAAAATGCATCCAGAACTGCATCTCTTGACTTTCTTTCCTTATATGACAAAGTAAATGCTTTAAAACTAAACATATTCTACTGCTCCCATGGAAAGATATATTTCCTCATTCAGCCTGAAAAAGCTAGGTTTTCAACCCTCATAATGCTCAGCCTTTGAGCATTTAAAAAAACTGTATGCAAGTATATAGGTTCAAACATCTCCAGGTACTAAATAATAAAGAGCACATGCTCCAAGGCTTCCATTGGAGCACAGAGCACAGGTTAGAGATTCCTTGCTCAGAAAAAGGCAAAGTATAGCAGCTGTAGTAGCCCAGATATCACTCTAAGGTACCTGCACAGCTACTGGGCTCAAAAGGCCTAGCAAAGACAACAGAGCCTACGCAGAGGCTGCTGACCATGAGTCACACCAGCACGAACAGGACCTGTTCTGTCTTGAGCCCAAGCAAATGAGCTCAGCAGGAGCCATGCTTCGTGGTGGCGGTGTCAGTACAAGTGGGTGTCTAAAGAAGAAGTGGCAGTAGCACAAGAGGTGGGAAATGCGAAGGCCAAAGTTTGCTTCTGGAAAATGTGTTATGCAAGTAAGAGGGAGGGAAGCACATGAGGAAACAGTAATCAATGGTGGGGTAAAAGAAGAGCAAGGAGAGAGAAGTAGTACCACTGAGGCTTACCTGAAAAAACATCAAAGACCACTAGCCTAGAAGGTAGAACTGGGACTCAGGAGACAGGACCTGTATTCTTGGCTCTGCTGTGGACATGCTGGGTTACCTTCGTATCAAACTTCTACGCCTCATCTTCTGTTTCTGTGACATTATCCCTTTTTTAAAGTGTTCTGAGATCAAAAGAGTAAAGGCAGTATTTAAGTAGGAATAGTTCTTAGAATCCACCTACTCAGAATTAAGGCACCAGAGGAGAGAAGCATCTCTCCATTATTCAAAAGATGCCATGTTTCCTTGTCTGCAGAAGAGTACAATACCCCTATAGGAATCCCTTTTCTTTTGTACTTTTAAAGCAGAGGATTATTATGGAAAATGAATAAGCACCCACACAGTTAAAATGACAGAGCATCTTCATTACTGATCGGCAACTCCTCTGCTGCCCGAATTTAGGTACCACATGTCTTAATGCATTCAAATCACTAAAATCAAAACAAAAGCTAAACTCATTTGACATTTGCAGCAAAAATATAAAATCATGTCAGAACATAAAAGATCTCCTAACTCTCTGTCCCACTTCTAAATATAAAAAAAATGTAAAAACGCAAAGTCTTACAGCAAAGTGTTCACATACAGTTAAATGATTGTGATGATCAGGGAGTACTGGAAACATATTAAATTGAAATTCTGCAATTTCCAGTGACAAAGTCTTGATCCCTAAACCCTGCAGACAGAACTCTCCAAGATTTCATTATATCTGATGAAGAAGGTGGTACATAGGCAAAACAACCTGGAAATAAATCAGAAAGATGTAAATGAGTTGCAGGACTAGCCAACACAGGAATTTGACTTAGACTCGACCCCTTCCCAACCTGCAAAGGCTCATCTGAAAATGAACTGAAATCCAACATGTCACAAAATAAAAATGCCTGAGGAAGTTTTGCAAAATAAACTTCACCTCTGAATTTTCTCATGTCCACAGCCAGCCCTTATTCAGGAATAATTAATGTATTGCTCTTGTTTCTAATCAAGCTGAAAAATGTGTTCTCTCAGTAATCTAAATTTATGCTTCCTCACTCTCCCCACAGGTAACACATGGTTCATCCAGGTCATGAATCAAATACAGAGACCATTTTCATTGCTGAGTATTTTCAGTCACATACTCTTTCTTCATGTCAGTGGGCAAAAGCTGCCTCTGAATTAAAAACAGGTGAATGTAAAGACAACTGACTGATGAATCTGAATGAAATGCACAAACAGCTGAAGAACAGGCCTTACTTGATTCCTTTCAAGCTCTAAATGGGTTACAAAATAACAATGGCTTTAGACATCCAGTTTCTCCAAATTAACTTCAAGGCACATATGGTAAACACCTCCCTTTACAGTTATTTTTTGGGACATTCATCCAACAGAAGGCCATTTCCACACAACCAAAGCATTTTAATTCAAGGCTATTGAATCATTCTTTCTAACATGCAGACCAGCATTCTAACACTTAAGACCAGCACTTACCAGGAATTAAGAATAGCACAAAAGCTAAAAGAAAACAATAAAGCATGTACTACCTCCTTTTCCACACATAAATCGAAAATGACATGTCAAAAGTCCAAATGTCCAGTTATTTTTGTGTCAGCAAAAGAGTTTTCAGCAAATTCAGTGTAAGCCCCACTTTTCTATTGTGCACATTTTTAAGTGCAATTAAAACCCTAGAAGATCCTCTATCACAGGCTGCATCCATTCCCAGCCTTTGGGAAGCAAGACTTAGGTTTTCTTCTTCAGTATTTTCTTTTTCCCTTTTCAGAATTTTCTACTGCTCTGAACTATAAGCTAGTAGTAAATAGCACAACCATGACTTAAATACCGATGAAAAATTCTGGAGACTTTTTTAAAGAAAATATCTAGCTAAAGGAAAAAGCACAAGATTTGCCATATGCCATAAAAATATCAAAATTTCTAAGAGAAAACAGGAGACTTTTTAGTCAAAAATATAACATTGTAATTTCAGTGACAAATATCTGTCATCATCTTGATTTCTAATACAGGGGAAAAGGAA
Organism: Scolopax mira; assembly: GCA_004320125.1. Classification (NCBI taxonomy): domain Eukaryota; kingdom Metazoa; phylum Chordata; class Aves; order Charadriiformes; family Scolopacidae; genus Scolopax; species Scolopax mira. Next base: position 125,505 of record BJBW01000301.1, on the reverse strand, counting down.
GTGGAAGTCCCAAAATTATTTAAGTCTTCTTTAAAATCAGGTCGAGAGTTCATAGACTTTAATAGATAAAATAGTAAATATCTGATTAAGTGCTGAACTAGGTCATAGGCCTGATCTAAAGATTTCTGACTGGAAGCCAAAGACAGATGTTGCTGTTCCATCTGAAGAGAACTGGAAATTTCAAGATGTCCTATGAATGAGAAAGAAAACCCATTGCAGATCAACAATTCACGTTATTATTAATAAACAGTGGGGGGGGAAACAATAACTTCCAAAAAATAGAATAGCTTGCCCCTCATCTCACGCTCACCATGCTGCTACACTTGTGTGAAGATTCAGTCTACAGGACCTGTATCTTGAATCTTTCTCCCCCCCTCTGCCCTCCTTTCCCCCCATTTTAGCTGACTACATCAGACTCTCTACCGCCATTCATTTAAAGGTTTTTTCATGGTCACCCTTCTGCCATAAAATCAAAATGTTCTCCTTCTCTCTGTTTTCCATCCCCATCTTTTAGTCTTATGACTCAAAAAATGCCACATAAATGAAAATTAAATCACATTCTTCCCTTCCCCTTCAATATCTCTGTGCTCAGACATGTAGTGGAGCAAAACCTCCCATCACTCATGCAAAAGTGACCTTTATGGCAGTTGCAGATTGCAAGAACTAGTTAGTCACCAACATACAGATAGGGAATAAAAGTCAGTTTCAGGTAAGAACAGGCAACTGGGCAAATGGGCAGAAAGGCAGACTCTGAATTTTTTTTTTTTTCAAATGAACACGCTTCAAATACAGGGCCTGGCATTTTAAGCAGAAAAGCAAAGTCACTCAGGAATGCTGCACAAAGTCAAATAACATCAGTGACTGCCAAATGGCCTAAACAAATCCCCCAAGAGGCAGAAGCTTCCGACACAACACACACATCTTCCCATCAATGTTCTTTAAAATGGAACAGGAGTGTCTTGCACAAGCGCCCATGGATGTCACATGAGTAACAGCTGCAGATCTCCTGTGATTTCAGACAGCAGAAGTACACACAACAGCTTCCTTCTCCCCTCCACCCAAGAGCCTGACAGGTCTCTGGACTGATGGTCAACAGTTCACAACTTGTTCTCCTGCAAAGCTGTGATACTAGGTTCACCTCTTACCCCTCATGAATGACAGCTCATTCACAGGTTTGCTTATTTTCAGAAAATGGGAGGGGAGCGCACAGACACTTGTTTCAGTGGTTTTTATATATATTACAAACCTTATCAGTATATTTGCATCTGAGCATGAAGGCAGAACGCTTACCTAAAAGGCTTTCTTTGTTTAGCACTGAAGACCTGCATAAAAAGTTTGTCTTTGCACACACTGCAGAAGAGCACACTGGCTCTGCATTTTGCCTTGCAGAGTCTGACCTTCTCCATCAGGACACCAACAGGCAACAATCACGAAGCTCTGGACACCAACAAGCAAGGTGCTTTCTTCACTTGATGAAGAGCTTTTCACTGTCTGCTCCCTTTCTTACGGTAGAAAGCCTTAGCTGGTTTTGTACAATGTTTTACGCTGCAAACAAAGCATACTGACACACAAAACAGGGCATTCATTTCTGAATGAATGAGCAACAACTTGTTTGTGACATTCAACCATGTACCATCTACAATGGATTATTATTCAGTCTTCATATTACAACAACTTCCAGAAGTCCTGACCGACAACAAAGCATTTACTGTGTCAAGCTCTCAAGTCAAGTCATTATTTCCCAAAGTTTTCAATCTATACAGGCAAGAAAAAGGAGAGAAAATGTAGTTCTCACTCTTTCAAAGATGAAGATCAGATGCAGATACGAAACACAAGATCAGGACCAGGAACAAATCAAAGTATCAAAAAGTAATCAAGTAATAAAAGAAATCCTTTCTTTCCTCTTTATCAACCCAAATCACTCTTTGCGTTTCCAAAAGTGTTCATAGACATGAAAAAGCAAACAGCATTTCAAATAACCAAGTCACATTTATTTGTTACATAATTTTTTCAATTCCTCTGAAATGAACTGCTGCAACAGCACGCAGAGTCAAATATTCTTAGTACTGTAACTCCTATGTTATAGGGCACATACTAGCTGTGATTAATCAAGGAACAAAATCATTTAGAGGGCATGATTAATGAAACAAGATAACATGTTTATTACATATACAGATTTTGGAGGCGAACAAAGGCAGAAACCTCAGCCAGAACTGCCGAAAAAACCATCACAAACTGTTCAGTGCTCTGGCATCTAGAAAATGGCATTGAGGAGAATCAATAAATAGCAACTAGGATAAGTAAAAAGTGCAAGAGGTCACAGCCCAGAACAGTATATTGCCATGAAGAACAACAACCAACATACAGATTAAAAAGCCCCTCACTTTACAGTAGAAGTCTCACTTCTGAACTTTTTGCAGAACTCATCCGATTGTTCCTATAGATTCTTTCAGTATCTGTAATATGGTTGTTATAATCAGCTTCATAGTCAGTTCTAGTTTCACATCAATCGAATAGGAAAAGATAATGCCTTTGAAAATTAGGCCATGAACTGTAACTGCTGTTAAACCAATGGGGGAAGAAAAAACTTTGCAGACCATATTACTACCTTAATTCTTTCCCCCTCATGTGTAAGCTGATATATCATTAGAAAGTCTTCCTGTCCTATTTCTCTAAGTATTTTGCAATTCTGTAAGGTTTCTTCCCTGGCAAGCCTGCTTTAAAAACTAAACCACTATTTAGCAAGAGTAGTTCTTATCAAAAGGTACATTTACCACACAGTAGTATTCTCTATATTTAGAAATTGAAATACATCAAATACCACACCGAATGTAAGTATCGTGGGTGGCAAACATTCAGTTTAATGGCATCCACTGTATTTGTGTGAAAAACAGTTTTTAAAAATAGCTTCCAAAATTCTGCTCAATATAGGCAGCTAATAATATCTGAAGATAATTTACACTTTTTCATTTCTCCTACCAAGCATTGGGCCTACATTCCCTGCCACGCACTCACCTGGAACAAGTACTGTGGGCATGCTCTGAACAGTAACTCAGCTGGTCTGTGAAACAGATGTGAGAACTAACCTAAAATTATAAGGAGCATTCTGGTCTGTCCTTTAGGCTGGAGAACCTGTAAAAACTTTCTGCTTAGACTTCAAGGTCTTCATATTCAAAGGCAGGCGGAAATAGAGGAGTCGTGTCAGGTCAAACTATCCTCAACAGCTACAACTGGCTTAAGCCCTTTGACGAGAACTCTTCTATTGTTTCAAAAAGCTCTTAGAAGCTTTTCTTCCCGAAGCAGTAGGGGTTTGGTTTGGTTTGCAAGTTTGTGATAATTCATGCAGATCTACATCCCTGTAAATCTCTAGTAAAATGGTGCCTAGCACAGAAGATAATTATTCAGAAATATTGCTCTTTTCACAGTTTAATCAAGATATAGCTAGTTCAGAAGGGCCTCATTTTCCTCTTTTGCCAGCCTTCTAAATTGTATCTCCTGGATTGGTTGGTTTTTTTAATCCTAGTCTTCTGTTTAAAATATGTGCATGCATCTATTTACTTTCACTAGCATTTCTCTGTGATGCAAACTAGATTTTCTGAGATCCTGGGAGCTCACAACTCCACTAGAAGTTGGCAAGTGTAACACATGCTCACTACTCATGATGTAAAGGTACAATAATAAAAGACCAGATGGGTCCCTATATCTCCACCTTCTCAGATCATTTCCTCAGGCTGAATTTATACTCCAATGATAACCGATTAAACAGTCAGTTTCTTCCTTAAAGTATGCTCAGAAGAACAAGAACAAGTCATTATTTCTTCAATGGCATTGCATTAAGGCAAAATGTTTGTGATTCTATCTGTGGGTAAGAAAGTCAATTCCTGTGAAAAGGACCCATTAAACAATTTTTTTAATTGTTCCTTTTAGTCTTAGAAAAAACTTCTGCACTTTCTAACTATTGTGTTAATCGTGGGCAGTCCTCTTGTAGCACTTCAGAGCTACGCAATCCAAAGACAACCATCCACATCCATGACGTTATGATTTCTAGTGTGCTGAGTCTAATGTGGAGTTTGACAAAGAGCCATAGAGTGTCCTGCTCCACATCCAATTAAGATCTGTTTTGCATAACCAAGAGCTTTGACTGGCTTTGGGACATGAATATTTGCTTCTGTGCCATCACCACACATCCCATGTTCGTTCCATCCCCAAGAGAAGCACTGGTCACCTAAAAGAGAAGATACAAAATATAGAATAAAGACCACAGAAACACAACATCTTTAGTTAGCTTCAGGCAGCAGATTTGTCAAGTCATCTTCCAGTTCGGTTCTAAGAAATTCTGCTACAGCGGGGAAAAATGTTCTGGTTCTCTTGAAAATGTAAATAAACCCTAATGGATTATTCTCTATCTTGTTCCATATTATTAACAACAGATTAGGAGAGATTAAAATAACAAAGACATTTGAAAATCACTTAGTAAATACATGGTTCAGTATTTACACAAAGCCCACAGAAGTCTCTGCATTTTAAGGACCTTCCCGGAAATGAAAACCCTTGTGACTGTAACCATTCACAGCATGATCTGCAGGATCGGGGAACACAGAACAGCCAAATTACATTTCATTCCTTCTTTGAAGTTTACATCTCACCTTTTTCCTTCAAATGCAAGTCTCTGACAGCTTACCTTACTGTTAATCATCCTACCTCTTCTGCTTGCTTTGACATCATTTCACTTACTATCCTTATTTTCCCTCGTTTTTTTTTTTTTTTTTTTTTAACATCTACTCTTTTATATCCCAAATCATGATCTCTGTATTATTATTACCCCATAGTACTCTTTCTTGAAGCAAAATATGTAAAGTCCATTCTATAAATGGCTGGCATAATAAAAAATCCGCCCCAAAACCCCCTCCTTCTCAACTACAAGAGATAGTTCTTCCCTGTTTTCTTTATTTGTCTGTCACAGACTGTGCCTGTGAATTTCTGTAATAATTAAAAAGAAAGCCATCCTGAAATATAATCATGATTCTGATGCCATTGTTATTTTTGAAAGCAGCAGGTATTAACAGCATGAAGTAATGAAGTACCATTCTCAAGTCCAAGTAATAAGAAGAAAAGTGCCAAAATTCACAAAATCCAATCCCAATCATAATTGTAAAATAATCTTACTTTTCAAAATTCAGAAACAGATTACTGCAAAGCTAGCAGGACCATCTTTCTCTCCTGCATATCCAACAACATTTCATTGATGTCTGTTTTCTTTACATATTACTACATTAAAGTTCTCCTCTTCTTTAATTAAATGTAAACATTACCTAAGTCAGCTGTAATTAAACAAGGACCTTAATTGTTCTTGACAATCTTTAAGGCAATGAACACAACAAAACATCACTAGAATGTCACAGTAGGCTAGATACATGTCACAAAATACAGCAATTCTGTGATTCTTATCCTAGAAGGCATCAGATTTTCTCCTGACTATGCAGCATAATACTGACAGCCAAACTTTATCACAAATACATATATATGTGCAGCAGAAAAGTACCAAAAAGTAAAGGTGCAACATAACCCATGTAAACATCAACAGATCAGAACATCTCAAGAGGTTAATTGGAAATTTTTTGGTAAGGTTCTAGGTAAAAATCTTTCTGTAAATATAAGCAAGCAGGAAAAAGCCATCACAAATCGAGACTAAAGACACATCACCAAGCAATTATTCAGGGTAAAAAAAAAAAAAATCTAAGAAAGAAAACCATCTGCACCTAAGAAAAGGCATTCTTTGCAAAGTTAATATGTGGAACCTGCATAATAAGCTTATTTGGAGTGGGAAAAATTCCAAGTTTAATAAAAAGGGAATATAACCCGCCTTTACATTAATATGACGATATGGCTTTTTGTTACTAGACCATTAACAACTTTGACTATTTGTATGAAGACTCACTACATCTGACTAAAGGATTTTTTTACATTTTTTTTTCAGTCTGTCCCATCAGGACAAGAGAGAGGAAATCAGAAAGTTTTTGGTCACCTTGAATTATGAACTGCTCAATGGCACAATAAATATTTAAAGAAACAACACAGTAGAATATTAACCTATCGAACTGGTATCTAGTCAAACATCTTTTGGAAATAAAAAAAAAAAATCATAAAAAAAAATATCACAGAAACATTTACAAGCTAGGAAACCCCCAGACAAGAACATCTCCCCTAAAATAAGGATCACTGAGTCTTTTCCAGCCTTTACTTCTCCAAGGATGTAGAAAGGCCACCAAATAGATCTTTCTTCCAGACTCCGGTGAGCTTCAAGAATAAAAGAGTAACTAGGATTTATGAATGTTCTTATACCAAAATGCCTTGTACATATATGGAAAACCAGACAGAAATCTGAAAGGATGAAAGAGCAGCTGACAAATACAGAGTGACAGGTCACAAAAATGATTCTCATCACTATCAAGTCAGAAATCAGGAAAGCTAAAAGGCAGAGAATTACTGTTGTGAAAATACAAAGTATACTGTATCACATCTGCCTGCAGAAGATTTAGAGAAAGGTTTGTACATAAAAAAATGTCAGATGCTAGATTTGTGTCAGAGACAACAGAATTTGCAGGAAACACAGACAGTCCATTTCTTGGTAATATCATATTAACAAAACTTGGAGGAGGGCTCGGCAAAATGACTGTGGTGACACTGGCCAGGGGGGAATAAGTGGCTACGTGAATCACTGGCACAGATGCTGAATTCAATGAAAATCTAAGATAATGAAGCACCTATTAAAAAATGACATAGAAGGAATGTCATAGAAGCAGAGTTAAGGAAAGGTCTTCATTAATGGGAACTAATGGCTAGCCTCTGGACAAAGGGCACCATTTCATTTCAGTTCTTTGTCCTTTCCCCATATTCCCCCCCTTTCTTTTTCGCTTGCTTTCTTTTTGATTGCTTCTATTCCCAGTTTATTGCTGATAAAAACCTCAACGTGGCCCCAGCAGCTTTACATGCTTTCATGAGAAAATTCAATTTTTATGCTTGTGCCAGACCTTCCCAGGATGAAAGACCATTAGAATGATGTGTATTAATACAGCCACAAATTGCTTCTAACTAAATTTAAAATAAGCATTGTAGCATGTTCTTAACCAAATGATTTGTGTTTGGTGAGTTGAGGAAGGAAAGTTGCTCCATGTTACTGGTTAAATGAAACAGCATAATACATCACATTCACCTTTTCCCTTTTAAAACATAAATGCTCAAAGTACAAATGAAACCACAGCACCAAACCGAGCCAAAGTTTCGAATAAGACTATGTGGGTTTTTGCCCCAAACAGTAAGCATACAAAAAGTGGGGAGTAAAAAAACCCCAACAAATCTGTCTGGTTTGGTCACACGAAACAAGAAGGGACTACTGCCCTCCTTCCATTTGCAATAATTATCTAGGCTTTTTTCAAGGTAACTGAAGTGACAACTACAATCCAGAGATACATTAAATTGGTGAAAAGTACTTCGAGGTAAAATAAAACTGCAGCATATTGGACCATGGACAGGATTCTGTGGAAAGTAGAGGACTTAGAGTTGCTCTTCATTGCTGAGTACTCTGTTCTTCAGGTGAGAAGAATCAATGTTAGCAAGTAAGATGTTCTGGGTGAGATTCACTGCACTCATCTTCAGTCACATAAAAACCAAGCAACTTAGCTATAGATCATTATCTTCTAGTTTTTCTCAAGGGGCGATGGAGTCATCTACACCTCTCCAACAGGCAATTGAACTTATCCAAACACTGTGGTGTCAAAATCAAATCTATCTCACTATATATCTCACTATAGTGGGAGACCAAGTGATTGTCTTAGCCTAGACATATCAATTTTAAAGAGCTGAGATAAATCACATCCTTACCATAGATCTAAGGTAAAGCAAGGGAAACTGAAACAAGGAAGCTACAAACATCACTGCAGCCTAGTTTCAGGCTACAGTCTGCTTCTAAGCCAGCCTGTGCCTTGAGGGCTTATCACTGAGATCTTTAAAAGTTTGTTTCTCTTGTGCTTCTCCTTTCCCACTCTTAAAGTCACACAAACACACAGAAATTGGCTTTAAAGACAACCCAAGTGTCTTGAAGCCAAGACATTCAACAGACAGCTTCATGTTTTAAGGTTCTGTTAAAATGTTTTAGCACAGCTCTACTGTATAGGCTCTGTGCTCTTAGCACTACTCCACATTACCTCAAATTAGTGCTACTCTATAGATAGTTATAGATAAAGTAACAGTAGGCAAAAGATCAGCTCAGGCAAGTCAAGTGACTTGAAACACCACGAGGGCTGGACCACAAATAAAATTCAGGTGTCTCAGCCATTCTCCCTTGACTACTTTAAAACATTCAAAACCTCACAACAAACAATGTAACACTACTTAGAAGGAGATTTAGACCATACTTCTCCCAAGGATTTGGAGAAGTGAACACAAGTGAACGAGTCTTCCTATGTTTTCAGGACATCTGGCAATCTGGAGTGTCATGTAAAATAAAAGGAAAGAAATATCCCTCTAAACTTTTGTATTTTTGTTAGCAGCAATCCTGTCATTAGGACAAAGATTTCCAATTTTAGAATATAAGAAACAGGGTTGATACCAATTGTTTTATGTAGAAAATCATGGAAACACACTATTAACTAAGAGGGAAGCCTAAACATTCTGCAAAGTCTTACAAAAGGCAAAGTTTGGTAAATGGAATATAAGATGATGTGATCCCCAGACACTATATGGTACATGCAAAAGCAGAAACCAACTGAGAAATTAATACAGTGCCAGCTTTATTATGGAGCTACATTTATAGCCACATTTTCAAGGACTAAGCTGTTGTGCACTCCAGGCAGCCCATCCAATTGCTGCTGGAGTTGCTCAGGACCACAACCCAAAGAAATATGCATCTGACTTTATAGTGAATAAGCTGGATAAAAATCACAGGCATTGCCATGCTAACACAATATACAGATAGGAAACAACACACATTTTTATATTAATTACAAAGTCATGGTGCTAAAAACATGCTGATTTCAAAATTAGCCTCCATTAAACAATCTGTCCTTGCTCCACCTTTACATCATGAGCTGCTCTCCCCAGGCAGTAGGCCTAGACCACTCAGTCCCCTCCCCAGCAGTGGTTTTACAGAAGTGAAAAAATCAGATGACTTTGGGTCATGTATTTGTGATGCATCCTGGTACCTGGGAAGAAAAACTTCCAATGGCCTCAAACAGCTACTCATTACAAACACATGAATCCTGCATGATATGGACTTCTCTGACTTGGTGCTCTAAATTAATATCTTCTGAGAATTATTATTTTTTTACAGCAGAAGCACTGTCTCGTTAGTCAAACCTTCTCTCTGCCTATACTAGTATATTGTGTAATACTGCAGGGCCTTCAAACTGGGTCAGGATCCCAACCCAACTATCAAAATATCCAATTACAATATTACAACTATTGAAGAAATCCAGAAAATCAACTTGAGTAATACAAGATGCCTAGTATGGCTTAGGGAGCCACACTGATATGTGAAGCACTGTAAAATGGAGCAATAAGGCTACACATCTCCTTTGAAATTAATTTCAATTGGGAAAGCCTAATTTCTACTTTCTCCTTTAACATCAGTATATATCCTACAAATGGCAAACATAAGAGCAGTACAGAGCACATCCAATCTTTTCTAGCTTCATTTCCACAGCATATGAATGACCAGGATTTACAAAATGGGAAGGGGAAAGAATCATGTTTATGATAATACAATATCTGAGTGTGCAGTAAAGGGCAATGCAGCACATCTGGCACAGCCTGAAAACTGTATAAGGGCAGGGAGTCCAACATACAGCGATGAATAAAAGGAGGGAAAGATACAGTAAGAATGGCACTTACAAAAAAACCCCACCTTAGCAGCTTCATACAAACATGCTGTGTATTTTCCTATGCACTTTTTAAAGCATCAGGTGAAAATTAAATAACTGAGCCTAATCACTAGAGGTAGTGCTATCTTACTAATACATAATGACAATAGAAATTTTGTTCTCTTCTCACAGGGTACTTCAAAGCAGAAGCCAAATGGCTCCCAGCACAGATTAATATGCATCTATTTAAAAGAATCATTCCATATTACATCAAACAAGCCATGGTCTAGGTTAGCATTCAAGCTAGTTTACATCAGATTTTATTTCTTCCTTCTCAGGTATGCATTGCCACTTTGAAGACAAAAACATGAGGAAGAAATTCACAAAACTACATCCTAGGATTCAGAAAAATATACTTGCAACTACAGATTTCTTGGGCTGTGGCACCTTTACAGTTTCTGTGATAAAATAAGGCCTGTAAGATGGAGATATTTTCTTTGCTGTGCATAGGTAGCAAGGATTAATTGTTCACATTTCTGTTTTCATGGGGAAACATAACAACTGGTACTTATTATAACTAAAGTTCATGGGTGCTGCACATTTTCCTCTTGGTTTTACTCAAACATGTCAATTCCTTCCCAACAGGAAAGCATCTCCAACTCAACACAGAACAAAACCTGGGCTCACGACTTTGTGCAAGACTGAACGTATCTGGTCCACTGACAATACATGAAGATTATATCATACATGAAGCAGCTGCAGTGCAGAGAGGATTAACCATTAAAGATGCTTTTTTTTACACCTGTAGAAGACAAGAAAATCTTTAAATTTTGCTCTCAAGTACAGGAAAAAAATACCTGACAGAAATTAGTTAATGGAGAGATTTTTCTTGAAGCTCTGAATGTGGCACTAATGTCTGCTCTATCAGAATATCATTCACAGCAGAGAGTGACATGCATTCAGAACTCGGATCCCTGTCTCTCAAAATGATGGCATTAAATGTGTCACAGTGCTTTAACTTTGTATGACCAGAACTAGACAAACATGATCTCATCACAGAGCCAGAGACTGCAGTCTCGTGACCCTCTGTATGATGTGAAACAGAAGACACAGAAAATACCTTATACTGAGTGCTTAGTAAGAGGTCATCCATGCAAAAGCAAATGGATGAAGCAGCATGTCAAAGCACATCTAGAAGGGTGCAAGTCATTCAAGTGTCCCATAGGACCATATGGTGCCATGGCCATTTGCACCCATGTATTCTGGGTACAAAGCATTATCATTTCAAATTTACACACACTTGTGTAAAGTTGTGATTTATTCCGACCTGGAACATTACATCCTGGGCCTAGAACTGAAGGCCACCTTTAGCAGAGGCCTAGGAAAATTAACAGAAGATAAAAAGTTCAGCAATGAACACAGAAGCAAGAATCTGATAACCCCCTCAAACTGCATTACAGTACTACATGTAGCTTTCAAAGCACTAAGCAAATCATAGAGCAGGAGAAAGTACTGATGGCAAGATGAGCAGCAGCATACAGATGAAATGGTGCTTCCTCCTCCTACTTTGGTGGCTGAAGTCAGAAAAAAGAGACCCCACTGGGCTCTCAGGAACTCTCTCCTCGAGAAAGAGCAGCTAGGTTGGAAAAGAATATTTCAGAATGCTTTGGTCTGCAACACATTTTATACAGCAACTCTTTGCAACATACATTGGTCTATTTACAAGTACAGAGTTTTAATGTGATCATGCGGACTAAGCTGTATATGGTTGTCCGTCCTTGTCAGTTTATAAAAAATACATAATACAACAAAAGGTAAAAAGATATTCCATATGGCCACATTTACCTACAATTTCTTCTTATCTGAATGCTATTCTCTTCCCTTGAAGGGCTGTCTGAACTGAAGAAAAGTGAGTGTTTCATTCTAGAGTTTGTTTCTGAAGATGTCCTTTTCTGCAGAACACAATTCTCTAACTCAGAACCAAGAAGTGAAATGTGTAAACCTTCCATATGGACATCTTCTGTAAAATAGCTTTGTGTTTAAACGGGCTTTAGTTTGGACTTTTTCCCTTTTGTTTTCTCTTATCAATTACAAGGCTGCATTTTGGCCAAGTTTCAAGACACAATATGAATGTGCATTACTGTTGAGTGGAGCCTGAAAAAACTGCTTCTTGGTATTTAATAAGCGAGGGCTTTTTTCCCATGCTGAACAAGTAATCTGAGGTGAAATCCAAAAGTCATAAACTAAAGTGTTAGAAATGCAAAGAGAAAAATCAAGGAAACAGGCGGTCACTGAGTTTCTCAGTTTCCCTCTTACTGACTGAACGAGTCGATTTTCTCACAGCTACGCGAACGGTGCCTCAGAACAACAGTAGCTGCAACTCAGCAGTGACGTTATTAGGATGCCTTACTTTGCAAAGTTTCAGATTGCAATCTCAGCGTAACACAATGGCTCACACAACAGTTCCCCTGCAAGTGTCACAGTGCAGTTTTAACAGTGACAGCAATATGACACGTGTACCCATGGCAGCTTTAAAATACCTAGCTTGATACAAGCTATAGCATAGCTGTAGTCGGGGAGAGTTCAGGAAGAACTAACCCTCCTTTCTGGGCAGGATTTACAGATCACATTTTCTCTGTGCTGCAACTGTTGTACTTGAGTTAACCTACTTGTATTTGGTTCGAGTGTGCCTATACCACACTGTACTGTAGTGCAAGTGCACTCTAATAAAAATCCTGAGTCATGTGCCTTGTCTGTCTCAGTTTTTGTGACCATTGTTACAGGGACTCGCCATTGTGTTAAGGTCTAAAAGATCAACTCAGATACAACTCAAGATCTACTCAGATACAACAATGCTTAGGTCATTTGAACACTTAGAAATTCTAAGAGCAAAAAGTAAATGACTTGGTAATATCCCCACATTAACACTGCTGCCACTTAAAACCATCACTCCCCTCTGTCTCATGTAACATAATTCTGTGAACTAACGGCATTCTCCTTTCAAAGAAGAAAACAGATAGTTGACAGATCTGTGACAAAAGATGAAAGCAAGGGAAAAAAAATCATTCCACAATTCAGACTTCAAACACAGACCTTAAAGAGGTTTATTTCACGTGTGTGCACCAAAGGCAAGTCACGTTTGCTCAACAGGGCAGATGAAACAATGTTTTTAATAGAGGCTGGTTCTGTAGAGATGGGCAAGTAAAACTGTGGCTGAAGACTGAAGAAAAACACTTGGAAAAAACCAAACAAAGAAGCAAACAAACCACAAAGGAATACCACCCCAAGCTGCACCCTCAGACCTATCTACAGGGCTAAGCCATCTCTCTGATTTTAGAGAGGGTTTTCAGAGCCTACTGCAAAGCAGAACCAAGGTGTTCTAGCTATTCCCATTTCTTAATGTTAGAAAAAGATCTGAAACTTTAGCCATATCACCTGATCAAGTAACTTATGCCAAGTCATGAGCCAAATAACGTTTACCAGAGCGAAGACACGAATTTTCTTTCCCATGGAACCAGAAAGACCAGGACCTTAGGAGTAACACCTGTATTTTTTTAGCTGCACTTTTAAAACAGTATTTTTTATTTTAGTAAGTGATCTGAAAAAAAATAAGCAAATGGTCAATATTGGATATAAAAGAAGTAGTGGGAGAATAGGCTTTGTTATCTATAGTTGAAAAATAAGCATCATGCCATACAGATCAAAAATTATCAGGAAGAGAATCAAAGCAGAGAGCTTCAAAAAAAACCAAGTGCCCAGAAGGCAGGATTGGATCTGTTTCTCCAAACATCAGTTCAAAATCATATGTGACTGTTGAGTGAAGTCTGGAGGAACTGCTTAGTGATATTAAGCAAAGGAAGAGTTCTGCCATCAATATCTGTAAAAAGCAAAGACTAGTTTGCTTAGATGAACACAGATTTTTACATACTTAGCTTTCTGGTTCAGAACAGAAATTCTGGGCAAGATTCAAAGGACTTACTTTTTTATATCTGTATGGACAAATTTCACTCTATTCTCCTTTACTTTTATTCACTAAGCTATTTAATTACAAACCCATAATTCTTGTCATAAAAATGAGTTGTTGAGTTTCAATACTGAGCTGGCAAAACCCCAAGCATTTCAAGCAACACACAGGGATAAAGAGACCCTAGCCCTGAAGTGGAGTGGAGTACGTATCTCACCTTTTACAAACTCAGGCCACTAAGTCAGGGAATAACCTTGCTGCAGCAACAGCTTCTCCAAACTTCTACCTTCAGCCTCCTCTTTAGGTCAGATGTCTGTATCCTTACTCTTCACACCACTCCTGCCCTTATCTTCCCTAGAAGCAAGCAAGATTGGGAAAGAAGTGCAGGCAGAATTTGGGATGCCACTGGGTGCCAAGTGGTACCACTTGAGTTGTTCTGATTAGGAAAGGCAAACAACAGCTCTGCTTCATAGGGTTCAAAGTACATTTTGCAGACACTGACCACTTTGCCTCCATCGGTGTAAGATGTACCTGATTTTTGAATTGAGGGCAGCTCCTCATGTAGAAGAAATGTATTAAATCAGCCCTTGGAAGAATGTAAGCACAAAAGATTGCTCTGAGATTAAAACCTCCTGCAATTAATACTGCAGAGATGTTTTCTTAAAGTTTCTGCTCTAGTGCTTTTATATGGAGCCTGTCATAATAGACATAGTGAAAACAGTGTTTCATGCATCAGGTGCAGAAACTTGAGGTTGGAGAACAAAATCTGCCTTTGGCACAGTGACAGGAAGAACAGCTGATGGACTGGGGGATTAAGAGGCACCATGCCAGCTCCAGAAGGTCAGAGGACCAGAATGGACAACGCAAGCTGAGTCCCTGAGCTGCCGTTTGGCGCTACCGCATCTGATCCTCTGCATAACCTCAGGGAGAAGAGCAAACCAGCTGGAATCAAGACAGGAATATCTGGCACCATTTTGGAAGAACTATAACTGCCAGAGACTTGTGATAACAAAGTATTCTTGAGAATAAAAACAAAAGAAACAACCTTTTTCCCCCCCAGCTATATCTCTGAAAGAATATTTGACCAAATTAAGACTTCAAGAGCTTTGTTCTCCTCACTCTGGAGGAAGTAGAAACACTGAAAATATGAGGTCTCTTTCATGCAGTGGTCTCACTGTTCTTTCCTGTGTCCATGAAGAAAGCCAGTTGCTTCCATCTTACAATTGGCACTAGGCTAATCACAGAGTAGGAGCAGCTATAGAAGCCGACCTAGACAGAAAGCTAGACAGAAAAGAATTAGTTAAGTTTTAAAGCCACATTTGCACTACAGCAAATATTTAGCATTACTCCCAAAGATAAAGTAGTAGCATGAAAGGTTTTTAAGCTATGGACAATATTACTGAGAAAATTGTGTAAAATATTATAAGTAAATCAGACCAAACTCATGGTGAAACAGCAAGCTTCAGTTTGCAGGGAGAAAAGCAGTACATCATATGCATGCATGTTCACAGGACTATATATACAACATACAAACAAACAAATGCTATATAAAGTAATTCTCACTAACCTGCAATATGAGTACGAGAGAAGCTGAATTTATTATTTAATCTGCTAGAAAACATAACAACCAAATATGAAGACAACAAAGTCAGCCAATGTGGAGTTGTCTCCATAAATAACTTTAAATCTGTTTTTCCTCTCACTCTGCTTCAGAGGTCTTGTGATAACTTAAAGCCTGCTGGATACCAATAATGAAAATATGTCTTGTATATTACAGCTGAGAGAACTTTACTCTTCAAGATCACTTACTAACAGAACTGCCTCTATACATGGGTGATCCAAAATGCCATTTTCTTGACTCTAGAAGCTTCTTAAATCTACTCAGAAATAGGCAAAGCAAGAATAAGAATTTTGTGTCCAATCAACTTTGCAGAAGTGACTCGTTCCCAAACCATTCAAACACTTAAAAATGCTATCCTTCCCCAAATGAGAGCCTTTTTTCTTTGCGTGTGTGTGTGATCATCAGCATTTTAAAGCTCTCCATATAACTTGTGATACAGAAATCTCGATTTAAATATACCACAAAGGATACTGGAACCAATCAGGTAAAGGTATTTTAGGATGACCAGAGCCACCCATTATCTTTATCAATTTACTGTTCAAAAAAAAGAGAGTAAAAAGAATTACAACACAACTGGCAATACTACACTTAACATTTGTGTTTGCAAAGTATTTGTATGTACATATACGCAGACATGCACTCTACAGAAAACACGCATATAATTATGGATCTTGCACAGGCAAACAGAGGAGATACATATCTAGTATCTACACAGGCAGATGTAAAGAAGCAACCAGCATCTTGACTGTTGCTAGAGAGAGTTAAGTCCAAACTGTAAAAACCTGTTTTCAACAGTGAAGTAACACAAATTTGAATCTGAAAGATGCACTGCCCATTTGCCACTGCTTTGTTACCCACTCACATCTCACTCCATCACCCTTCACAGCCAGCAATGCCTGCTTCGAGGCCTGGCTATCTTTTGCAGAACACTTTGCCTAACAGATTTCATGCTTTTGGACCTTGCAACATCTAACATTATTTCTTTTTCTGCACACATCCCTCTAGAGATGCTATTGATTTGGAGTACCTCTGTTTCTGGAAGTGGGATTTAATTTGCCTAAATCCAAAGCAATAAAAGTATGTACATGTATGCACCTATGCATCCTTCACCAATGCACCTAACTCATTTCATACTCAAGAGACAAACAGGCACGTTCAGAGTGGGATACATCTCATCCAAGGCAAGTACCAGAATTCAAAAGAATCCTTGAACCACCCCTTTTGCCCATCTCTTCCTCTCCACTGCCTACAGATCTCTGACTAGCTCAGACATAGTTTAAAGTAAAAGCAGACAAATTTTGCCATAGCTGCCCAGCCCAAACCGCTTAAGTTTATTTTCAAAAGACATCGAGCTTTCTGAGAAATCAGATCCTTCAAAGACAAAATCAGAAACCCACTGAGATCTCGTGTCCCCAAGATCTTTAAACAGATGTAAACTAATTTTCCAAAACGTCCTCTATACACAGACAAGTCAAAATGTTGTCCAGTTAACAAAACCTTCTATAGCATGACGATCAGCACTGCATTAGGTGCCATTTCAGTGAACACCAGGCTCTGTTTTGATAGTTCTACTGCACCTTTGGTATCTAGTTTGTTCAAATCCACACTATGGAAAGGAAAAAAAGCAAAGTCTTGATTCAAAGGCAGTTAAATTGTGCATGATTAAATTTAAAGAGGACGTCATACATTTATTCAAGTACCTGATGGATTAAGTTTGTTATCAATTTCTGCATAAGAATGCCTATTACTATGAAAGAAATACATTACATTTCTGTAATTACTTAGGAAATGGGAATTATTTTTATGTCTATGTAGTATTTTTTTGTTGTTTAGAACTGTCTTTAAATAATTGTCTTGAAATATGGAAATCTTGAAATTAAATTCAGCAGCTCTGATTTTCAATATCTTCTCTCCTAACCAAAGGGTCTTGCTGAAAGGTTGCCGACAGAACTGTTTACTTTCCAGCATGAAAGGCTTTCCTTTTCAGTAATTTCTTCTAATTAATTCTTCTACAGTTCCCACACCACTTTATTTCATTCCTTTTTTTATTAGGGGGGTGGGAGGGGTGGGGTGTTTGGTTGGATTTTTTGTTTGTTTTAGAAAACTCCCAAAGCTCTCACAGGCAACAATATTTCTTGCTCTCTCTGCAAGATACACTTTTTGGATGCTTTTGCTAATGAGAAATTTTGGGCTCTCCAGAGAACAATTAAACAACGACAACTTTGCATTAATTCCAAAGCGTAATTCCACTTTTGAAGATTTCATTTGACTAACATGACACTGACCACAACTTTTCACCTACAAGGCAATGTAAGTTAAATTCAACCTCATGACAGTGTGTACTGGCTAGACCCAAGTCCCAGGAGGTGCAAAAATTACTTAGCTGACAATGTGATTAGGTAACCAGTTCTCTTTCAAGCTGACTACATGGATGGATTCAAAGCTGCTTCTCCAACTGGTAATTGGCAAAGGCCTTAACGGGATTTAAGCAGCAAAGGCAAGCCTCGATGGGAACGTCAAGGGGACCAATTGCTTCTCCTTGAAATGAGAAGCCATGAGGAAAAGGTTTGACTATAGTTGAGAGCAAAAAGCCAAGGCATGACTAATTCCTTCACTTCCAGCTATCACGTTCTGTTACTAAGGCTTTGCTACTCTTAGCCCTGTGACTCTAAACCTTCTCATTATAGAGGGAGAATCACCCTGCACAAAGCAAAAATATAATCCTCCCTTCTGAAGCGATGTGGTCAGACCTGCCCTCCCAACAAATGGCAGAAGCCATCGCAAGCAGCAGACAGCGGAGGACTAAACCTCTGAGTGCTGCTTGCATTACTGGCCAAAGGCTACTCAATGACTCTGCTGTTTCTACATTTTCCCACCTTGTCTTGACTGTTTTAGCTATTACTATTGTTATCTCTTTAGGCCAGGGAACATCTTTCACCGCTTCGCCTACGACATGGTCTGACCTCACCCTGGGCCCATGGATGCTGTGTAATAAAAACAAATAATGAAAAAATCCCTGTTTCATTTAATCATCCATGGGATTAGACTCACATTGCTTTGTAAGTCTGGAACTTAAGAAAAAAGTGAATAAAAACCCTGCATGAAGGCGTTACTGGGTCCTGGAATATTGGCTCATCTGTATATTTAGAACGAAGTTGGAAAATGAACATGCAAATTTAACACAAGATGAGACATCATGCACTTACTTAACTGTCCCTTCTCACATGATGACTGATATGAAATAAACCCGTCCTACTTTATTCAGTCATAAAAAGAACTCAA
This sequence comes from Scolopax mira, assembly GCA_004320125.1. Classification (NCBI taxonomy): domain Eukaryota; kingdom Metazoa; phylum Chordata; class Aves; order Charadriiformes; family Scolopacidae; genus Scolopax; species Scolopax mira. The sequence goes on along the minus strand of BJBW01000301.1, from coordinate 106,781 downwards.
GGCAGTGAACTGTGAAGGTAAAGATGACTTTTTATAGGCTGTCTTTACAGAGCGATTCCCTAGGCAAATTCTCCTCAGTGCTTTTGTTTCCTCATCTACAGATCAAGTATATTTGTCTATCCCAGGGAAGATTTAAAAAGTCTATGATTTATAGCAACATTTCATACCAAATCCTTAAATTAATGGGCATATAGGAAAAAGAAAAGATGGTAACATGTAGTGGAAGTAAAATTCAGTTAAGTTCAGTACAGAGAAGCCATCTGAAAATCCATTTTAGGGTTCCTGAATGTATGAGATCAGTTGAGAGAAAAAGCTATTCCTAAGAGTCAGTGTTGATTTCAACATTTGTGCTGCACAGACCCTGAGGATTTAATTAAGCACTGAATTGTGGAGTAAAGAGAAAGGCAGCATTCTATGAGCAATGACATTTCTGACTGTATGGAAGGGTACGACTCAGAGGACTTTAAAGGCAATTAGTCCCTCTTTTCCTGCAGTTGAGATATGCTATGAATGGAGGTTCTTTTTAATTTGTTTCGGTATTTATTTCTTATCTTCCATTTTCTACATGCAGCACCTTAAGATATCTTTTGTCCCTTTTCCTGTCCTAATCCATAATGCATTTCTGCAGACCTGTGCATGAAGACAGCGTTAGCTGCAAGGATATCAGAGCAACCTAGAATGTGCTCTGTATCTGCACATCAGTACAGTCTCTTTCAATCTTTCTCTGCCAAGAAAGGATTTTATGGAATTGCAGGTGGTTTACTTTCTGTGCAGGAGGCTAAGAGCTGCGCCGTGTAACTATAGCAACAACTACTGTGAAAGCTCTCGATTTTTATTGACATGCCTCACATAACCTCATGGAAAAATTTATACAAATGGAGAAACAGAAAATTAAACATCCTGAAGGCCAAAGGAAAATATTGCGGTGATCTGCATCTTCACGCATTGCTTAAATACTTCCCCCATGGTAATTTGCTTCTTTCACTGTACAGTGCTAACATTAAAATAGCATTTTAAAATTCACAGTTTAAACAGTAATTTAAGCCTCCACAATGCCAAAACAGAAGATATACATGCAATCAGCTCAGAAGACACTGTAGCATGTTGCTGTATTTGACAAAGACTCACCACTGAGAAACTGGCACTACACAAATGGAGAGAAGTAAGGCACACACATTTTTTCATACAGAGTAATAAATATTTGCATAGGGATATACTGAATTATTCATCTCTTACAGAAAAGACAAAAGATGCATATTTCTAGAAGATATTTCCTCTATCTAACTGATACTTTTTTAGAAGGACTTTCCTGTGGTCACGGCAGCTGAGAACTGTATAAAAGTGGCACCGAGATGCTCTGTCCCAGTCTTAGAAATCTATGACTTGATAGACAAGTTTGACATTCCAAATCCAATAAAACAGTGTCAAGATCATAACAAAATATGAATATGCCGCAGTCTGAAATGGCCTCAAGTATCCTGGAAAGCTACCAAATCACTTGTGCTGAGCTTGAAAATGCCACCTTTAAATGAGCTTCCAAGGCCGTGATCCACAGGGCTGGAAAATTGGTCCTTGCTAATGGCCGCCATTTATATCCTTAACCTTTACTGCATTACTTCATCTCTCTAACAGCTCAAACAATATGAACCAAATACACTTCCAAAGATTTTAACAATAACCACCAGACCAATAACTATTCCTGCTAAAATCTTGGCCTTATTGACAAAGCGCATTTGCATGGTCACAGGAATAGCCAGTTTTGCAGTCAATTAATTCACCCTGGTTGCCAGTTACTCCCCATTTGCAGTTCTGCTGCCGTGATTTATTTCTCTAAAAAAGCACAATAATCCCAACCGCTTTTATTTTAATGATCATCCAAACCAAAAATATGTAATAGCAAGGTTTAGGGAAAACTACTGAGCTGTCAATATACCTCTTCTGAATCTAATACTCTTGCAGTACACAATACAATCTAGGCTGCCTGTAAAGAATGAAAAAGATGTGTTGCTATGGAAACAGGAAGGCACATGTTTAGGTTTCTCATCCCTGAAGAGCTGCCCCACCAGTATCTTTAAAGCCTCCTAATAACATTTTAATCAATAATTAGAATAAAGTGAATTTCACCTCCTGTTTGATACCAGAATCTTGGTTCAGACACTGTCAAGCTCTTTTAATGTTCCCTGCATCCAATTATACCCTATAGCCTTAAGAATGAATTTATGACCAAAAATGTCAACATGCACTTATCTAGTTCAGCTACTTAAAATGACTCTTCCACCCAACAGCAGACACCAGCTTCCCAATTTTGCGCTTTTAAATTGATTAATTGATGTGCTATATGTTCCCCTTCAAAACAAACAACAAAAGAAATAAATTCTTCAGTTATGACCAGCTTAAGGCCATTCATAGGGATACACTCACTGAGAATGTGACAATTAGCCCAGTACTGGAGTCTTCCCTCACCAACACCTGCTATTTCCTAGAAACAATAGTTTCCATCTTACCATGATTTACCTGCAGATTTATCTGCAGATAGATCTTTCAAAACACTGGGAGGTATGAAGTAAAAATGCATTTCCAGACAGCCAAACAGAAAACAGGACAAGTTACTTGCTGGCAAAACACCTATTTCTTATTTCTTTTGGAAATCAATAAGTAGGATTTTGTTAATGATATGTACTAATCTATTAATAGATTCTTTATAAATAACTAAGTACAATGTTGAGAATATCAGAGTTTGTTAATAAACAGTTAAGTTTTGTATTCTGGATGAAAGCAACAAAGCAAAGCTGAAAACAAATCCATGCTGTGCATAAAAGTGGTGCAGAGCAGATTTTTTTTTTTTAGGTAGTCATACATTATAAATTCTGCTTTTTAAAATTTCAATTATTTTCCTTAAAGGTATACAATGTTTCTCTGTTTCAGTATTCCTGGCAGAAGGACTCCAATGGTCCGTTCTGACAGGAAGAAAACCAACTCCCATAGCTACCCACCCTGAATCTTTACTGCACTGAGATACTGAGCCAGAATATTAGAAACGCCAATGTCAGAAGAGATACGAGTGACAATAGAAGCAATATGTCCTTCAAAGAGGACACACTTAACTGGTTTCAGCTTCAGAGATTTACAGTAGGGGTGAATTTCCACACTCTACTCCCAGAGTACACTGGCTCTTTCAAGAATACAGCAATCTCTCTGTCTGCTAGTAAATTTGGGCTTGAAGTTTTCTAGAAAAACCCTAATGCTAATCTCCTGTTCAACTGTACCAGATTTTTTGAGTGTTTGTTATTTTAAATTAAACTCGAAACACACTGATTTCCTTAAAAAAGAGGAACAAAATTCCCATTTCCTTTTCCTGGCCTTGTAATTAATATGAAGGCAAAATAATTGCAGGCACAGTTCTCCAAACCAGGATCCCACTGTGTAGGTATTACGCAGTAGCTATATACAGTAGAGCTTCGGCTTGTAACTGAAGTTGGAGATGTTTCATTTTTCATGAAAGCACTCAAGTACTTGAAAAAAAATCCAAAACATTTCAGGACCAGCATTTCCAAAAAGAGAAGTAATTGCACTTTGCCCACCTTGGGAATGGCTTAGTACATCCAGAAATCTGTTTTGAAATTTAGTTTGTTTTTATAACAGACCATATAATATCAGATGAATGGTAAGTTAGGATAATTTACCATAAGAAATCTTTTTAAAGAGAAGCTTATAAAAATGCATTCCCTCAAAACTCTACAGAATATAGATTCAGTTCTTGATGGAATATATTTATCTAGAAACTTGTAGGAACTATAATTGTTTTGATTTTCTAGTTGTAGTTTTGAACATAGACATATTTTTGATATATCACTAAAAAGTCATAATTTTTTCCAAGAGAAGACAAAAATAACATTTTTTTTTTAAAGGCTACAATATTTCCCGTTTGCTTTCATTCCAATGCACATGTTTCTTACCTTAAGGTATCCACTGTGATATTTTGAAGGATTTATTTGCTTACAGCTAAACAGATGATATTTACCCACATTATAAAACTCCTGTCATACAACTTTGGCATTATTTAATCACTCTTTCCTTAGGAGACATCTTATACTAGGGACAACATCAGGGACAGCATCACAGGCTGTCTGGAAAGGTTCACACACAGTATACACATAAGGCTCCTTCTCCAACCATGAAAAAAAAAAAACCCAACCCTGGAAACAATCATTATCCATTTTTATCCATTACCCAGTAGGGTAAAATGCACCCAAATCTCTGAGTATTTTATTTAAATAAGTATGTTAATTTATCCCTTCAGCAATAAAAAACAGGATCTCAGCAACACAGTTCCCCTTGACTGAGAGGGTTAAAAAGACAGTATTTCATTCCTGTTAGTTTTCAAGGGCTTGGCTGCTCCTTTGGCATCTATGCTGGCTACTAAACTCTTTTCAAATGTCCTTCCATCCAGGCATTTCTCTCCTAAGCATCAGTCACAGTTATGAACCACAAAATAAACGCTTCAGGTGCAACAGGGCTAGCTCTGGCTTTCAACAGAAACTTTTGGAGACAGCTTACAGAAAACAGAGACTGACACAGAGACATTTGGAATACAGTGCCAGCAGCTGCCTTCCTCAGGAAGGCTTCCTTTTAGTCATGATACTTGAGCTACTTCATATAGATTTTACTGTCTAACAGCCAGTGCGTGGCTTTACTGTTCTTTTTTCCACATCTATATTTTAACCCAAACTTTTTGTTCAGAACTTCCGTGGATCCTAGAAAGGAACAGCCTCAGGACATGGAATAATTTAGGCTGGACCTCTGGAGATCACCTGCTCTAGCCTTCTGCTTCAGTGCTCACCATTACACTACTCATGCCTGAAATTACTGCACTGCTGTGATACACGTTGCACCAGCCATTGTATGCAGAGAAACTGCTGGCTGTGAGTGGGTAATCCGAGGCAGCTTAATATTTGCTCATCTCAACCAAATTTCCTGTTTTTCCCAACTCACAGGATCTTGCTTTTCCTCCTCTATCAATGCTGTGTGGACAACAATCCTCCTTCTTTGCTGAGAACCTCAATGGGACTCTGCAAAAATCCTATGCACTAGCGAGCTCCTAAATTATGTAATTTTCAAAAGGTTGGGTTTTCAGCTTTTTTTTTTTTTTTTTTTAAGTTAAAGCACATACAAAGATAATTTCTGCAGATGGAGTAAAATGCACCACGTGAACCAGGCAGATTGGCTTTGGCTTTCTCATTGGACACTGAAGGGTTGCTATGATTCAGACATTATGCTTTAATACTTAAATTTCCATAAGCTACAGATACACTGGTATAAGAACAAACATCAGAAGGTTGAAGTATTCAGAGATCCATGTCAGAAGAAGGTCAAACACACGCTTTGAAATCAGGTTCTGTTTCTGTCTATTGGAATTTGACAGATTTCAGTCATTTGAGTAAGAAAAGCTTGCCAAGGAGGAATTCAACAGTACAGTGCAGCTTTCAAGTGATCATGAGGAGACACTATGCTGTCATTTCCTTTCTCTTTGGTGAAAACTGTAAGAAATAGCAAATTGCTTTATTTATACACATTGAACCCCTTTGTCCTCATTTTTATTTTCAATGTACTCTTTTTACACAGATTTACATTTATTTACTACTTAAATTTTCCAATAGCACCATACCACTTAACCCAGGAAACTTATTCTGCAGTGTTCTTTTTGTCTTCCCTAAAATTTGGCAGACCCGGCAAACAGGGAGATTTGACAAGCTCCCTGTAGCTCAGAGCATCAGAACTGTGAGACCTCAATGTGTCTGGGTTTGGTTTGGGGGTGGTTATTTCTCCTTTCTTTGTTAAGGAAAGAAACCTTTATGCTGATCCCGGTCTTAAACATTGCAACCTGAACAGTGCAACAGCTGGGGAAAACAAGATCTACAGTGTCAGCCACTTACACGTGTTCTCACGTAGTCACCATCTGTTTGGTAGTCCCAGAAGTCAGCAACTCACATCACAAAAAGCACTGTCATATTAAACACCCTGCTGACACAGAGACTATGGAGCGAGGGACTAAGCCTGCTAGCTGCTGAGCCATCAGGTTATGGCCTCAAAATGTACTAGCAAAGAACCACTAAAAGATAGTCTGTCAAGGTCATTTCCTTCTGTTCCTTTTTCCCAATTACAGGCTTACCACTGATGATGAAACTGCTGTAGTCCACATTGTATACGTTTACTAATTTTACAATTTTACAAAGTTGCAAGTCCACAAACGTCTCTTATTACATACGTTTGCAAGAATGAGTTTATGTTGAAAGAAAAAGAAAACAAACATAGAAACAAAGGCTATATTCCTTAAGCCATTTGCCCTTTACTCAGTACAGCAACTAATGGTTATGCGAGTCAAATGGAACTTGGGAACCATTCTGAATGGCTGAATAGATTGTCTCATGGGCTTTCATGGAGGAATGATCCAAAACTTTGCTGTATGGTAGGATGTGGTTTGCTTTCTCCAGCTTAACTGGCCTATATATATGTGTGTGTGTGTGTGTGTAAGCTCTTCCTTGGTACCCTGTCCATCCATAAAGGCTTAAACAACACAGTGCACCCTTCATCACCCTATTGCTCAAGCTCTGATCTTAACAGAAAAAAACCTGATGACCAATCTGCCAGCACATTATCCCAACAAACATAGTCCCAGTGAAGGAGTCGGGACTGGAGCGTGCAGAACAGTAAAAATTTCTGTATTGTCAAACAGGAAGAAGAACAAACTTAAAAAGGACAACCTGCTCACTCCTCTATACATACACATGCATACAAAATATATATAGGTTTAAAACAAAATATAGATTTAGCAAACCCTTATTACTTGGTATAGCATCTTATTTACCTTAAAAGAAACTTCAAATGCTTCACATCTGCATTACTTGTGATATTTCAGGTTTCTATTTGGAAATCTTATCATGTCAAATTGTTTCCCAGGAACAAGAGGGCCTGACAACCTCCAGCCTCATGCTTGGGTTGATCTTACCAGCAGAGATAATGATGTAACATTTGCATTCCATAATTTCTTTCAGCAGATAAGCAGATTTCTGTTTTTACAGAAATACACCCATTATTTTTATGCTACATATACATAAATCTTTTTTCTAAGGCTGGTTCTGGAGTACTTAAATCTGCTCATAAATGTACAATGAAAATTTTCCTAGGCAGGCAATTCCTTTTGTAGCAAATAGTATTTGATAGCTGAACTGTTCCCCTCTCCCTTCCCAGCCTTGTAAAAAGAGCTGTGTAGCAGACTCTGCTCACTGGAGGTATCACTGAATAACCCTTTCAGTAATAAGCTCTTCTTTCCCAAAGAAGTAGGCCCGCAACTTGCAGAAGTGTCAGCATGAGACACAAGCAGAGAAACCTGGAAGAACCTTCAAGATTGTTCTGTCAAGTTTTATATTTCGATTACTGAGCTATCAGCTCCTAAGCAGACCACAACAACAGACAGGCAGTCTCAATTTATTGTCCTAAAGGTCATACCAGAACAGTACTCATGTACTGTAGTACAGTACTACTCTTTTGGTAGCATCAAAAGGACCCCTGCCAGGAATACCAGACACCAGCCCAGCCTGTGCTCCCAATACCCAACACTAGAAAGTAACTGAATAACGATGGCAAAAGATGATAATTAGAAATTCAGAATCCACTTTCATGTTACTACAGCAAGAAAGCCACTGCACTTCATGCTGACACAAGGGCTGGGTTGCCAGGGGGGCTCAGACCAGGCAGAGAGCACAGCGTCATGTTTCTCCAGAGTTGCCTGTGCTGTGTGAGATCTTTCACTGTCTTGTGCGCTGGCCTGTACCTCCAGGCATTGCTGTTCTTCCCTTAACTTTCCTTTCTAAGGTTAATCTGAGCCTTGACCTTGGATCTAGGTCAGGGCTATACAGACAGCATGAAGAAACAATCTGAGATGGCCAAATAGAAAGGAGGTAAAACAAGGCAGTGGTAGGCAAATACAGGCACTGAGGGATAAGGGGCAGCCAGAGCAGCTTCACAATTAGACCTCCCTGGCTGGAGCCAGACATGCACGGGACTGACAATAAGCAAGTGGAAGTTTAACAACATAATATCAGCTAAGAGCAGCAGCAGGAGATGAGCAGGCTTTCGTCACATAGAATCATAGAATGGTTTGGATTAGAAGGGACATTAAAGATGATCAAGTTCCAAACCCCCTGACATGGACAGGGACACCTTCCACTAGAGCAGGTTACTCAAAGCCCTGTACAGCCTGATCCTGAACACATCCAGGAATGGGGCATCCACAATCTCTCTGGGCAATCTCAACACCCTCATAAGTAAAGAATTTTTTCCTAAGATCTAGTCTAAATCTCCCGTTTTGGAGTTTAAAACCATTACTCCTCATCATATCGCTCCACTCCCTGAGAGAGTCCCTCCCCATCTCTCCCATACGCCCCCTTTAGGTACTGGAAGGCTGCTATAAGGTCTAGCCAGAGCCTTCTCTTCTCCAGGCTGAACAACCCCAACTCTCTCAGCCTGTCTTCAGAGGAGAGGTGATCCAGCCCTCTGATTATCTTAATGGCACACTGCAGAGGATCAGAGATAATTCTGGAGAAACACTCAAGTTCAAGTAAATTAAAAGGAAACCAAGAGAAAAATTGGGGTCAACCTGTTATGCACTCGGCATTTTTACTGACAAACAAATAGACACCAAAATTTTTACATTTCAGAGGTCTCCAGAAATGAGCAGCACCCAGAGGCTCAGCAGATGGCCTTGAAAAAATGGCCTGTTCACTTCAGAACCCCAGTGGGAGCTGAGACCTTTCAAAATAACTGGAACAGTCTCTAGCTATCAAGCAACCACCAGCAAAAGAGGTAAATTTGCTTTCACAGCATTTCCTCTGGTTCATTCCAAGTCTTCCCTGCTCATTTGTGTATCTTCAATTAAAATAACATTCTTTCTTTCCTAACTGGTCTTACAGTTAGCAGCAGGGGAGAAAAAGACTACAAACAAAAGCAGTCAGTAATTCAGCCTCAGAAATGCATCTGAATCTGCAGCTCCAGGGCTCTGACACAGCAGCACTGAAAAAGCCTGCTGCCTCCCTTGGCGTTCAAGGACAGCAGGGTACATCAGTCTGTGCATTTGTATTCCCTGCCACTGCACTGGCCTGGCCTTTCCCCTCGCTCCCCCAAAGCACAGACATCATCTCATCATCAGAGAGATGCCCTGTGAGCAAACTGCACTGCAGCCTGCATTAGCTGGGAACTGAGCCCGAGGTGAGGGAAACAACACGGAACAGAGCTACACGAACAACAGGCATGTACAGCTCTTGACACGACTGGATGTCAAGACATCTGCTCTCTCTGCTGCAGCAGGGGCTCACCAGCAGACACATACTGTTGCTACAATCTCCAGAAACACCTTTTGTCTCTGCAGTTTCTGTAGTACCAGAGTGCAGCTCGTTTACTTAAAAAAAAATAACAAAGAGTGAATGCATTGGTAGCAAAATATTTTCCTGTGCCTACTACAAATCTGGTTTCTCTCTCTGACCACAAATACAGAAAAGAAAGCATCTGGGAGAGAGAAGATAAGGCTTTGCTAACAGTCTAATTTTCATTTGGAAGTGAAGGGAGCCCTCATTGAGGAAAAAAAAAAGGCAGAGGAGATAAAGATAAGATCAGAGATGTTGAAATGGCATTCATAAAGGGCAAGAGGGAAAGTGGGGAGGAAATCAATCACAAGTACAGACAACATCAAACGGCAGCATACCAGTAACAGCCGTATTTCCTTGGGAAAAAAAAGCTGCAGGATGAAGAGGCAGCATAACACCATGCTGTGAGGAGTGCTGCTCTCTGCGCTCACTGCATAGGAGAGAGTTGTTCTTTCTCCATAGCAACAAGATACTTAAAAGCCAATCTGGAAACTGAAGACCAGATTAAAAACAAAACACAACATGTATCGATTTATTATCTCTATTTTAAGCTTCAGCTGTGAAGTACACAGGATAGCATTTGTTTAGCCTGGGGAAGCATCTTCACAGAAAGCTCTCTTCTCTCTTTATACCTCCTCATCTCAGAATCAACCCTTGGTGTGAAGCGAACTGTGGCACCTACATATGCTCCCTACTCCTAGGAAATGCCAAGTGCATTAGGCACAAACACATCTTGCAGTAGCCTGAGGTGCTCACAGCTGAAGCCCACCAACTGCTGACTTTTGCAGGGAGGTATCAATACCTCCCAAATTTTCTAACAGGACTCAGGTATGACGCAGCTTTGGGCTTTTGTTGAAGAAAAATGCATAAAATAATAATTTTTTTTAAAAAAAAGCAAACCCCAAAACCTGCTGTTAAGTAGTTACCAGCTCAAGTCACTGTTTACAAGGACTCGGGATATGCTCCTATCCTGTCCTTGAAGTCTGCTTATACCTGCTTGGAAACAGCTCTGCTAAGGTACTTGAATGACTTCAATAAAGCCATTATGCTGACTGCATTGGCAGAGCTCTGGAAACATTACAGACCTCATCTCCTCCTCAAAGGCACCGATGGAGCCTGCAACAGCAAATTCCAGAATGCACCAAGATTATTTAAGCAGCTCATCAAGTTTTGGGTGAATGGATCATACTGGAAAAACTGCAGAACAACTAGGGTTTCAGTCCTGGTTTTGGTTTAGTTTAGATGCTGAGATTCGCTTCCTCACGGAAGGGGGCAATAAAAAACAGCTATCGAGTCACAATTCCTTAGTCACAAATACCACAGATATGTTTCAGTAGTTAATTACTCCAAACAGCTAAAACCGCATCTTTACATGACAGCTTCAATTAAGAATTTTAATAAAACAACAAACCTTCCAAGTACACCCTCCTCTATTTTACTTCCCCAGTATGGAAAGAGCTGGAGCAGAAAATACTACTAGAATAATACTACTAGAATAACTACTGTCCAGTCCAGGTATCACTCAGTTAACTTGAAGATCTGCTGGTGGGAATTTCTGCTTTTTTCCTCCTAAGAACAAGTGTGCAGCAGTATTAGAGTTATCTAGAACAAGCAGAGCTGAACACAACACAGCACAGCGCTGTCTGTACTCAGCTAGGAGTGCTTTACAAAAGCTAGACAGATTGGGGAAGTGCAAACAAGGCAACTCTCACGCATTCAGCATCTCTCAGGGCATGGTATTGCAGGCTGCTGAGCACAGCTCCGTGCAGAGAGGTAAAGTGTTTATGCAGCTTTTGTCCAGCAGAAGAACAAAACACACGCTGAGGGACTGGAAACACGAGCTTAAACTCCTCGCTGGCACCGAATACCGAAGAACTGGTGGGAATTGGGTATGATGAGGCAAACGGAGCAAATGCAGAAAGTTGTTGATTACATACAAGCATGCCAAAAATACGGTACACTCTGCCAATTTTTGTTTGTTTTACAACCCTTACACTGCAAAATGTTATCTTATTTGAATGTCCAGAGAACTATGAGGAAGAAAGAAAAGTCTCTTTTAAGATTATCTAAAGACATTTTTCCAGTGCCTGCCATGGAAGCCATCTTTTGAATTTTGTATTAATATTAAATATAGTTCTAGCTTAGATTCACCCATGAGTCATAAGTTTAAAAAAAAAAAATAATCACTGTACTCAGCAACTTTGCCTTGGCTTAACACTATTATCTTACAAACTTAATCTGTACATCTGCTAAATCAAGAACTCCAGAAAAATCTGATCCACATAAACTAAATATCCATCTGTCTAACCATTTCTTCTGTGGTCAATGTATTTGAAAGAATAATTTTTATTTAAAATGCAAAAATTTTCAAATCAGACAATCCTTAGCTATGGTATCTATTAGCAAAAAAAATTCTTACAGGTCTTGGTTTTTCATTTCCTTGAGCAACATTTTATTCAAGAAGAAAACATTAATTTTTAAGTTACTGACTCAATTTACTCTTACATTTGAAAAAATTGCTTTATCTGACTAGAAAAGATTTCTAAAAGAGCTTCACAGAAAGGACAAGAGTAATTTTCATCTGCATAGATTATGAAGTAGAAAGAAAAGTATGAATCAGCTTGCCCTCATAAAAACACATTTGCTAACCAACGTCTGTTTCCTATACAATTAGTTACAAATGCGGAAATGTTTCTTTTAATAAGTGGTTTCAAATGTTGCCAGGACCAAATCTCTGTGCAATGCATACAAAGTTATTCTGTTTTCTTCCGCATAGGTTACCTTACTGAACTCAAAATGGAAGTATCCAAAGAGCTTTTTAGGAGCTTAGGAAGCAACATAGCTAAAATATATGTTGGGGTTTTTTTTGACAAGCAGAGTGGAAACTAGTAGCTCTAGAAAAGCACTGTTTCCCATGCAGACAGGTTCTACCCCAGCTACAGAAAATTTTTTGCATCAAAAAGAGAGAAATGTTCACCCTGAGCCCCATTCCTGTGTTGTCAAGCACTTTCCTACATGCAAACAGGACAGATGGTAACACTTAACCCCTCAAATCCACTTCAAAATGCTGTGGGACTGCAATGCAGAGAGCAGCAGGCAGCCCTGGTGAGCTGCCCTGCAAGGGCTGTGTCACGGTCTCAGCAGCGACGGTGCACGGCCAGTTCCACACCCCACTACATCCCACCATGTCCATTACAGATGAAAGGTTACAAGGATACCAATGGCAGGACAGTCTCAGCTAGTGCGGTTGGAGGACGTTGTTCCTGGGTGCTCCTTCATCCACAAGAAAGCCCAAAACACAGCTGATTACAAACAGAAGTCCTGGTAAGATCTTGGAATGTATTCTTAATAAAAGGAGTTTGCAAAGTTCCCGAGGATGCTTGCCTCTGCCGGGATTGCCTCGGCCTTGTGAGGCTCAAGCCTCAGCCAACCCCACATCTCTCCCACAACTGGGCCAGGCTGGAGGTCACACCGTGATCAGATGTGGCATTTAGCAACGCACCCTCTCAACGGTGATGTCACTCATGCATGGGTATAGAGCACAGAACAGAAAAATCACAAGGCACAGGCTGTAAATCACAAGGGCTTAGTTGCTCCATCTTTAAAAGTTTAATTATCCTGATGATGTTACCTTGATTAAATGGTACTTAATCTAAGTTTATATTTAAGCCTGAAAAGTTAACATATTTTGAAAACTCCTCATGATAGCAAATCTGAAGAGACAAAGGAAGGAAAGCAAAAATAGCAGAGAAAGAAGGGTTGATAATTGCAACCGTATTTCTAAAAACAGGCAGTTGCAGCTCAGATGTTTCTTTGTTTAAGGTTGCCTAGGTGAATCACACTTCTAATGGGGAAATGGGAGGGTCTTCAAGCAAAGTCTGAAATTGGATAAGCAAAAGATAAAAGGTAAAATCGATGATAAGAGAAGAAAAAACAACCTGTCAAGTCAGATGTTAGCTGAGAATCTTTGAAGAGTCCTGCTGTGTCCACAGTTATTTACATTTTTCTGGCTCACAGAAAACAGTGGTGGTCTTGTAGAAAATGTACAGCAATCTAGGAAGGTGCCTTGCATACAAGCCAGAGGCCAGATGAATGAGTTAATGGGGAATGACAACCTTTCCAAAGGAGGAAGAAAAAAATGGCTAAACATTTAAGAAACTCTTTCTTGTTTCTTCAAGGGCAAGGGAAATTTAGCATCAACAGCACAGAGAAAAACTGAAAACCAGGATCCTACTTAGCAGGAGTTAACAGCTCCAGCTATAACTGCATAGAGAAGACTCTACCATCATCTCAGCATCTGAAAAGCAAGAGACACTAGATGTCCTAGTCCTTCATCTTCACCTTACCCTACCAACAGCTAAGATCCTCTCTGGGATTCTGAGGCACAAACAAGAACTCTGAGGACCTTTGGAAAAGAGGGGGAAAAAAAACCCCACAGGAAGAAATGATACTGACAGTGTTTGGTGTTACCAGGCATTTCTTTTGTTATTCTACACTTCATCCTGACAATGCCTTTAAATCTCTGGTATGGGAATACCAGGACTGCTTTCCAGGTGCCTGCTCATCAGACAGGCCTTGTAGTGGAAGCTGGGGCCACACTCAGAAGCTCCATATGTAAGTAGCATTGCTCTGGAGATAACATGCAATCAAAGCTGGCTGAAAAGGTACTGCATCCAGCTCTGGAGCTCCCAACATAAGAACAACATCAACCTTTTGGACAGAGTCCAGAAGAGGGTCACAAAGATTATCAGAGGGCTGGAGCACCTCTCCTATGAAGACAGGCTGAGAGAGTTGGGGTTCTTCAGCCTGGAGAACAGAAGACTCCAGGGAGATGTTATAGCAGCTTTCCAGTACCTAAAGGGGGCCTACAGCAGAGATGGGGAGGGACTCTCTCAGGGAGTGGAGCAATAGGACGAGGAGTAATGGTTTTAAACTGAAAGAAGTTAGATTTAGACGAGATCTCAGGAAGAAATTCTTTACAGTGAGGGCAGTGAGACACTGGAACAGGTTGCCCAGAGAAGCTCTGGATGCCCCATCCCTGGAAGTGTTCAAGGACAGGCTGGACGGGGCTTTGAGCAACCTGATCTGGTGGAGGTGTCCCTGCCCGTGGCAGGGGGGTTGGAACTCAATAATCTTTAAGGTCCTTTCCAACCCAAACCCAACCTGAACACCTACATTTTGCAACCAACCTGTTGAACTTTGACTCCCCACTTTTAGGCAAGTAGGCTGTTTGTGGGGTCCTTTCCTTCTGAGCAGAGCTAGAAAGACCCCACATGTCTATCAGTAATCTGCACTAAGAGTTTTGCAATGTGCATGACTCTAAACTGAATTCCAGCCTTCCAATCAGAGAAGCAAATGCACCTATAATCTTTGCAAGCAACTAAATCTACTGCCCTTGCTAACTTCAGCAATTTCTCCAAGACTTGAATCTCAAGAATTTAGTAATTACTTTTGTTGGCCTTTGTTCTGCCATGAGCTTGAGATAAGAGGTTTCACTTTTAGCATGTGTCAGAATCAGTTACCAAAAAAGAAATCTCTTTTTAAAAGATACTCAATAAAAACAATCACGCTCCTGCTTCTTTCTTTTGGCAGTACAGAAAAGTCTTTATAAAACTAAGTTCTGGCTTCTGTGACCTCTGGAGTCTCTAAGCCTTTTGTCAATCTTGTTTGCTAGCTTCCTTAGTCTCACTTTAGACAGGTCTGACTTTGCCTTTGGGTTTAAGGAAAGTATTTCTTTACATACACAGATTATTTTCAAGTGGAAAATCCATTCCTTGAATATAGACAAAAATTAATTTTACAATATTCCATATTTTTAATCAAACCAGTCACTTAGGAACATCTTGACAATTCACAGCTGCCATGTACACACAGAACTTCAATGAGGCCCACAAACAGTGGGCAAGATAACAAGGGTAATTTTTTTCCTTGGATAAACTGTTTTGAATCTGAGCTAGAAAAAGTTACACTTGACACTGAAATGCGCTTAACATTTATACAAATCCTGCAACAAAAGTTGGCAACTAAGGGTTGCAAACAGAAGTACCATTCCAAAATGAAGACCAGAAAAGGAGGATTCATATGTTGGAAAATCATTAATGTTACCTCTTTACAGGCCATTTAAAATATTACCTCACCTATAAATACAATTACATTAGTCCATGAAACTAGCTGAAAGGGAAAGGAAGAAAAGCTATTGTCCTCCACGGGTATCGCATTAGTAAGCCAGCCACACTGGAAGTGGAACCCATTCAATTTATAATGCAGAAGGACAAACCTCTCTATCTTCACTAACGCCTATGAAAACAGAAGTTATTAGAACACGGTATGTTAAAAATATTTAATAAAAAAGTTCATCTCCAAGAAAAAGCGTGATGGCTCAGTGTCTACGTGAGACATGACATAGAGATATGCAGAGATATGACTTTTGTTGGTCCACATTTATGCATGAAAGACAGTACACAAATGGCTAATTCATGTTCAGAGTTGGATGCAGCTAAGGTCAAGTGAGCATTTTAGAAATTAACTAGCTAGTCTTGGTGCTCAATTTGAGACTCATTAAAGGATTATGCCTTTAAGACAGACCCCTGTCTGCCACTTATAAACAGGGAGCTACTTGTAATGTTAGTGTGAGTCATTATTATTATTTTTTCTTGTTACTCTCATACAATCAAAGCCATTATCTTCAATTAAGAGGGCATATTTGGTCTTGGAGATACAACAAAATTCAGTCATATTAGATAACAACTTGAGATCTGTAAAAACTTAGGAGGTTTCTCCAGGAGCTCACACTGGATTCTTGCACCATTAACCTTCTGCATGAACACGATGGAAGCTGCCCAAGAAGGAGCAGCACAACAAGAGAGAAGATGCAAGTCCCAATTAAAGTGTAACGATCAATATGCTGTGGCCATTTATCTCCTGAGAGGCTGTGACTAAGAGCAGGAAACACTGCTAAATTTCAAATTCAAGACTGGTAGGAAAATAAAGTGATACAGTTAAAATATTTAGGTTCACATAAAGAAAATCAATTGTGAGACTGAGTGCAAATACTAAGCAGATACTTATTACTGTTAATATCCTGCAAGTGTTAACTTGGGATATTTCATTATTACCATTCTATGTTATATCTCAGATGCTGAGCTTTTGTCAATTCAAAGATACATTGCTTATTTCATTTGAGTTGAAGGCAATTCTCATCTCCCCCTCCTTTTCCCTTAATACATTTGCAGGACAGTGTGGAAGGCCACACTGTGTTAAATCTTCATCATCCATTTTTACTAGCTGTTGGCAGCAACTATTCATAGAATCATAGAATGGTTTGGGTTGGAAGGGGCCTTAGAGATCATCTAGTTCCAAACCCCTGCCATGGGCAGGGACACCTCCCACTAGACCAGGTTGCTCAAAGCCCCATCCAGCCTGGCCTTGAACACCTCCAGGGATGGAGCATCCACGACTTCCCTGGACAACCTGTTCCAGCGTCTCACCACCCTCACTATAAAGAGTTTCTTTCTAGTATCTAATCTAAATCTCCCCTCTTCCAATTTAAAACTGTTGCTCCTTGTCCTTTCACTACACTTCCTGACAAAGAGTCCCTCTCCAGCTCACCTGTAGACTCCCTTCAGATATTGATAGGCCATTATAAGGTCTCCCTGGAGCTTTCTCTTCTCCAGGCTGAACAACCCCAGCTCTCTCAGCCTGTCATTCCATTTGTTCAAGCTGACTGCATAGTGGAGGGATCGGTCCCTGGTCTTCAGTGAGCTATTTGACTGTTCAGACTCCCGAGTAGTATCAATTGCTGCTTTGCCATCTGCAGAACTCAGAGAGTTGTGCTCCCAAACAGAACTTTGTTAGTCCTGTCTGGTTGCTGCTAACTTATCTGCAGCACCCCGAAACAGGCCTTTGAGTGTTGACAGAATTCTTCATGAAAATTACATGGAAACCTATGACCTAGGCATTTGAAAGTGTGCTGCAGCCCCAATTTAAAAATTACAAGCGCGTGGGAGGACACAACTTTAACTGTTACACATCGGGGATGCAAGACAATAATGACTATCTAAAATTCAAAATGAGCACAGAACAAGTTAAAAATTTAAAGTTAAAAACTTAAAAACATTACATTTTAAGTTAAAAGTTAAAAAACCTTGCAAAAAAACTTCTTATAGATTTTAAACCTGTCACACAGATGCAGGCTCCCACAGGTGGTCATCACAAAGTGACTGTTTAATAGCATAGTCTCATTTTTCATGGTACATTTTGTTCTTGTCACCCTACAATTTTATCAATTAAAAATCTAAGGTAATTTGAGGTAATGGTCTTGTTCTTTCTGTCACCCTGTGTAAGTTTCTGAAATGAAGCAAGCTCTGCCCTGAGCTTTGGGAACACAAGATCAAAGATCATTCTCATCTTGTTCTGTAGGCTGTCACCAGCCTGGACTCACCACTGAGCATGTTGTTTGTGTGTTCTTATGTGTTTCAGAAAGGATAGATCTGCATGTCAGCAGTTTTCCTTGAGACAAATCTGGTAACAAAGCCTTCATAACATGTGGCTTGCCTAGAAGCTTCCTTCAATTCAAATAAATTGAATATTGGAACAAAGAAACAGAAAAGGAAGTACAAATATGAACTCTTTCTAAAATGTATCATTTGCAGCATGGAGCAGGGGATTTCGGTTAGTTTGTTTTTAAATAAAGGCTACTAATTTATTTTGAAGTGTAAAAAGAGAGACCATAGCAGAAACTTAAAATAAAAATAAAAAAAACCAAACAAAACAAAACACATGATAAATCTGGCTTACTTCCCATAAACACAAAGCAAACTGTCATTAAGTTACCCCTCTATGCATAGGAATTGAAGTTGAGCCCAGTCTCTCTCCTTTTTTCACACTGGATTAGGTGATAAGTTAGCCAGAAACAATCCAAAAGAGCTCCAAAACGATTCCTTATATGGCAGATATCTTTGAAAGCTCATTCTGCCACTGATTTTGGCAGTTCTGAAACGAATCTGTCTTATTTTTCCATATCATCTTTTTCCTCACAGTACTCTGACTTGGAGGGGGTGACATCATTACACACCCTGGAAGTCAAGGCATTACGCCAAGGTCTACATCTTTATCATTTCTGCAGTTCCCCTGGTATGATGATATTAAGAAAAAAGCCTCATAAGCAGCCCAAAATTACAGACAGCTCTCAACTGAATAAATATTTTTAAAAGCAACTTACATCAAAACCTACTCAACAGGAGGGAAATGTATGTAGTGACATGCTGTAGTTGCAGCGAAGATGAAATAACCAAACTTCTGCTATCCTTAGGGCTGACTCACCACATTCTGGCTGCAGGATCCAATATCCTTAAAGCTGCTCAAGCTTCTAGAGATGTCCCCTAATGCAGTCAAGTGCTTCACCACACAAATATATTGCCTAGAACTGAGATAAAAATCCGTGTTCTTGAGTCCATAACAAGCTGGCTGATACCCATCAGAGGGTCAAGACAGCTATTAGAAGAAGAGTGGATAATAACAGGCATTAAACGGGGCTTTTTGTTGCTAAGGGCATGTGAGGTCTTATCAAGACAGCTGCAGAAAACGATGTATTTATTTGTCCAACTTTCTGAAAGCCATGTTCTCTTATTAGTATCCTAGTCCTTCACCCCAAACCAGCAATCAAACACTTCCCAGCAAACAACTAGGCAGAGGCCTGGGAAATGGAGGCAGCAGCTGTAGAACAGCAGGGACATCTGCCCCTTGCTTCTACATTCCAGCACTGCTCCAAGCCAGGGGCATCCAGGGACAACAGAAACCTCACGTGCTGCAAGTAAGATCTCATCTCAGGTTAGAGAGACAAAAAGACAGTGAGGAACATCAGAGTATTCACTATAACAAAACCAAATAAATATACGGTACGTGCATATATGCATCTGTGTTTTTAAGTCATATGCATGCACACATATATACTCACACACGCGCTAAATATATTCCCCAAAAGAAGGTTTAGCATTTCCAGTTTTAATCCTCTCACCCAGAACAGACCAAATTTCATGTTCTTCAAGGCCAACTGCTAGCCTCATCTCCTGAAACTAACTTTTCATGATATGTGATGGGGATCCTCCCAGTCTGTTTGCTGGGAGGATGATAGTGTTTTCACTCAAACTCACCCTGATTAGCCCTACACCAGTGAGTATGCCTCTTAAATTATGGAGTGAAGGTCACTTAACAGATCCTGGAGCAGGATGAAACTCTGGATAAAAATAGGATGTCACCATCACTGTATTCATCAGCTAGGTTCAGATCAGTTGTCATCCTTTATGTCTTTGCCATGTTTTGTTATCTAAGTATATGATTATGAAGATAAAGCTTATTTACCTGAAAAAAAGATTATAAATACTACAGATCATCAGATGAAGGCTTTAGAAACAAAGCATATACAAATCTCACCCTTTCTGCTACATGGTTTATTCTGCATAATAAATTATCTCCAGACATGCCTACAGCAACAATCCACAGAGTGGCTGATGAAGAGGAGCATGGACCATTACTCCAATTTTGGACAGTAAGTGTAAATGAGAGTTTGACATTGCAGATATGTATCAGCAGAGTGAAAGCGAGGAAAAAATAAACCGTGTAAAAGAGATCACAAGTGATTAGTAATTACAGCTTGGTGACATTGAATGGAACCAGGACAGCTAGTGGGACCAGTGCTTCTTACCCAGACTCCTGCCCATCACATCCATGTTTATGGTAGGGTAAGAGTTACCTCATTCACCTTCTTTCCTTACAAGACCTTTTCTTTGTGTTGCCCAGGCAGAGATTGCTCTCACAGAAAACACATGAAGTAATATTGGAAGTGTCAGAGCCCACAGCCAAGAACAGATTTGTCAGAATATCACAGTAGCCTCTTCTGCTACAAAACTGACTTGGGGATTCACCCAGCCCATCTGCCACACAGTTACAGGGATCAGGGGTCAGCATAAGCCAAAACTGAGGGGGAGAGAAGGGATGACATAGTCCTCACTCTATAGTCTTTAACAGCTCTGCCTTCTACTTGCAGAAGCACAACCCGAAGATGTGGGCTAAGAAAGAAAAGGAAGCATATGAGAATTTCCCTACGCTCTCTTTTTCTTCTCACTTTTGGAAGCATACTTTAGAATGAAATAAATTCTTAACAGCTATATCCACGCCACAGTTCTTATGGACCCAGAGCCCATACAGGGGCTAGAAGGACCAGCAAGGTCACAGAGGTTCTGCTCCATTGCCTTCCAGGAGATAGACCATACCCTGGAACAGCATCTTTAGCTGTAGACAATAGTGGTATTAAATGCTTCTTTAAGTGCTGCTTCTCCAGGCAGCTGAAAACATAAAGATCCTTGAAGGGAGGAGTGTTGCACACTGTACTGTTTGCAAGCTGTCCAGGAAATGAGTAAATGAGTCTTTCCTATAAAAAACAGTGTTCAAACTACAAGCCAAGATGTTCAGGATCTCTCCCAAGTCATTTGATTTCTGACAAATGTTATCTACACTTACCTCTTGCTAATCCGCGTATCTAGACTTCTCATTCTACAAATGCAGTTACAATGGTGCTTGAATGTTGAATGTTCTATATAAATCTAAAGTGTTTTAGAAACAAGTCTCTGTCTCATTCTTCATAATCTAATTAAAAGAGGCTTTCTAGTACTACACCACTGTTTTGAAAAACATAACATGGAACATGGCTTATATTGCAGTAAGAAGAAATCTTTTTGTGTCCACCTAATGAGCACCTAATGAGAAAAAAACCTAGGTTATTGCAGCCTAAGTGAATTTTTCCACAGTTTATAAAACCATAGTATGAAAAAATATCAATATAAAAAGGGAGAGCTGAGCCTCCCTAACATTTTCATGCATTTAATTTTGGATTATAAGAACATCCCTACAAAAATCTCATCCAGTAATGAAATCTGAAATGAAAAATGACCACCCAGAAGTAAAAGTAGTCATACACAATTAATGAATTCATTCAACCAGACAATAAATCAAACCAGCAAAGTAGACTCTCTTAATCCTGCACAGAAACATTTTTCAGTGCTTCTTATATTGTACTTTGCTCAAAGCCTACATTACCAATTGGTTGTTTCTTTAATTCTTAACCATTTATAATATAGTTTAATGCTATTAAAAATTTAAGTGTCATTCAAGATTGCTGTTTAGGAACATATTGTTCTTTCCAGGTTTCTGATTATGAATAAAATTAGCATCAGAAGGTTTACTTTATGTGTGAGTATTCAGGGAGTTATTAGAGCATGGTTAACTTTAACTTTCCAGACAGGGTCCTAGCTCTTCCCTTTATAGGTCAAATTTGGTCCAAACAGGTATCAGGCATTCAGAAAGTTATTACTGCTTGAATATCACGCTTTCTTTCCTTCTCATGAGGCCCTTGGGTAACAGACTGAAGGATAACTTAAAATTTTGTCAAAAACATTTTGAAAATTTTCACTTACTATTCAATATTGTGTGCAACAATGGACTAAATTGAAAGAAACACTAGCTCTGGAAAAGCTCAAAAGCAAGAGACCATTGAGAAAAGAAACAGCAGCTTGACTGAAGTCTGAAAAACCAAGCCAAATTTCCTTTGCCTTTCAGCAGTGCAATTGTGCTTTTTTTCCCCAAAAAGTTCATCTACTATCCTCCAACAGTTCCCTCATCTTTCTCCTATTTTCACAAAAAAAAAAATAAACAGGAACACCTAGATACTTCTTCTGTTGAACTTTGCAACTGCATGCTTTGATGCACGACCTACATGTGCTTTCCATAGAAACCCATCATGAAATTTAGGTAGAATAAATGAAAGCCAAGACTGTTCTCCTAGTAAGACTTGATTATCTGCAAGCTCCAAACAATGTTCCCACTCAAAATTTTTGAGATCTAGGGGGTCACTGAAGGACAAAGTTGCCAGACACTCCCTGGCTGCCTTTATTTCTACCACACTCAGTGATGAAATCATGTTTATTGTTTTGCTTTTTTCCCTTTGGATGCAGCTTCTACACACCTGTGACCTAAACTAGCACCAACTGAGCGCAAAGGACTGTGCTGATTCTCCAGGCCTTTTCCAACAGCAGGGGCTAGCTACTGCCAATTTCTAGTGCCAGATTGGTAATGAAAGGTCACACAAATTCTTCTCCTCCAGATTTCCACTTTCTCAGGGAGGGCAGTGTGGAGAGCCCCTAACAAGGTGAGTCATGATCAAAACCCTGCCTCCAATTACAAATATTGCAGCTATGACTCCTGAGTGAACTTCTTAATTGAAGTCTCTGCACAGCAAGATCTTTAATTTGACATAAGTCCTTTAAAGTCACCTCCAAACCTGGGAATAAAACCAATTTTCCTCCCCCCAAACAGTTTCAACAATAGCCAAAACCTTCCCTGCATGCAACAAAATGCAAACGAACATGTACACTCATTCGTAATTGATATACCATTTCTGAGCCAACTTTTCCAAAGGTAGTTTCCACCTGCATACGTTCACCACTGCGATGAAGTCTTTAGTCCACACTTACCCAATGTTTATCAGTACCGCATGCCAGCACCTAAAAATCCAAACATGAACCAGGACCATACCACATTAGGCCCTTTACAAAGACAGGAGAATAAATGCATGCTCTTTGCCCCAAGAAGCCCACAATTATAAATCCAACTAGAAAGGGGATATGTCTGTGAGCACAAAGTCATGTGTAGCAGGTACACTCAGGTACGTGAGTCTGAACTCTGAAAGAGCAAAATCAGGTCTAAATACAAACATAGCACTTTGGTGCTTCTTTAAACATCGTGTCCATTATTGACATGTATCTGGGCCTGAAGACATACACACAGATTTTGAAACAGAATTTTTTCAGGTGTTGTAAAACAGGTAAATCAACAGAACCACAACAAAAAACAAGTTAACTACACACATTAAACAGCAGCAAGGCAACTTCGCATACTCTGGACAAACTCTTGGTACTCATCAATTAAGATGAAGCACAAAAATAGCTTGCTCCTTTTTGAGTCAAACTTATCCTGGGAGGATGGTGAATGGCAGCTTGGAGCACTGTGCTCGGTTGCTGCTAACTCTTTTTGGCCTGCAGATCAGCAGGGGAGTACGCAGGAGAGCAGGAAGACTCTGCTAAAGCATAAAGTACTGCTTTTGCTCAAAAAAGCCCTCACATCCTCAAGTCATCTGTCTCTGTACCAGAACAGTAGAAGTGATTAAATACAATTTTGGGTGGAGGAGAGGGAGGGAAAGCCCCAACAAGGATTATTTTGTGAAAGACTTTATGTTAGGCAAGTCAATAAGCTCGTTGCTTGAGTACGATTTATCCTGTATGTTTTGACCCTAGCAATGTTTGCACAGTTGCAGTTCTGCTTCCCAGGTAGCAAGTAAATGGCCGGCCCTTATCCTAGGTGCAGCTGTTCTCCAAAACAACTTAAGTATAAGCAAATCACCTACAACTGCCTTGGAGCCCAGCACAGAATTTCAAAGCTAAAATTTGCTGTGCTTAATTCTTAGCACAGGAAAAAAAACAAAACAGCAAAAACAACAGTTATAAGGGTCCCCTCAGGACACCGTGACTTTGCTGGGAGGACACAGTCTGCTACCACTTGCAGCCACACGATGCTGCTCATCTGTGTCTTAGACAAGCTGCCTCCTTTAGGCAATACACCTAGGAGTGACATACAACACCAGAAACACTTATTTGCAGGCAGTGCTTTGCCCTGAGAACAATCAGAGCCTAAAGGAAGAACAGAGATATATTTTGTATTTTCCAGCTAGCATATTAATTTTGCAGGTCCTGCCAATGCTACCAGCAATGCTTGGAAACCGTTGCTTATGCCACTCTGTGGGGCTACGCTTCCACCTTCTTCTGATAGTCCACTCCCCTGTGACCGCACTGTGACGGAGAGGGCTGGGACATGGACACCTCAGTGAACACAGCCAGTAACTACGCAAAAGAGATGAAAAAGCAACAATTAAGGCAGTGTTAGAGGGACAAGTTTTATCTGTGACTTTACCTGAAACTCAGACATGGCTTCTATTCCTGGCATTCCTGTGGAACTAATGGTATTGTAACACAGGCAGATATCACACTCTATCCATGCCTCAGTTTCCCCATTGTTCAAATGTGTGTGCATGCATATAAAGCAAGAGGGGAAAAAAAAAAAGACTCTTTAAGTATAAATTGGTTTTGTACATACCTAGTGTGAAAATCCTATGTTTTGCACCTCTGAATTACAATCATATTGCTGAAGCAAACTTTGGAGCTACTTGTTCTGGGAAGTCTTGGAGCTGAAAGAGGCCTGGGATTTTCAGAGTGATGACAAAAGACTTATTTTTTCACCCTTAACTCTTTAGCTGGAAAGGTATGTAGGCTCACAGAAAGCCAGAGTCTCCCTTTTTAACAGCACACAGACAGTCCCCACAGCTCCTTTTGCACACCTACAGGCCAAGTCCAGTCCAGAAAAAGATCATGTATCATTACCTTAAGTTTTCAAATAGAACAGGGAAGAACACATGATGGAGGTCACTTGTCTCATATCAACTAAAACACTAGTGATACCACCAGAAACAAGATCTACTTCTCACATACCATAGCCTAGGGTTTGTCCAAGTGGTTTGGGGTTTTTTTGTTGGTTTTTGGTTTTGTTCTGTTTTTGAATTTACCAATCTAAAGATCCACGTAACTCCACTGCTGCTTCAGACACCATCTCTCTTACCTCTTCTGGTTGCTGGTGCCTCAGAGCTGAGCAGATCTGCCACGCATGCCCAGGTTTTGGCGGCAGCAGGCCTGCAGGGTGGCCACTGTGAGGAGAAGGGCCAGGCAGTTCCAACTGCTTCCTTAATGGTCCCACTCAGCCCATCAGTGGGGTTTGTGGCACCACTGGGCAATGTGAGGAACAGCCCTGCCCGCTGCCCAGCCAGAGGGAGCTCAGGCTGCTGGAGCAGGGATCCCCCCGCCACCGCCCGGGAAGGTGTGAGGGGGAGAGAGGTCTGAGAGGGACCGTTATGGCGGCTGCAACCCCACTCACCATCGCCTTGTGCCTCCTGGGGCAGAGGAGCTGGGAACAAGGAGCAAAGATGAGCCTGAGGTAAAAAAGGAGTGGGGGGTGACACTTTAGATTTTGCCTTTGTTTCTCACCATCCTCTTTTTAATTGGCAATTACATTAATTTTCCCTAAGCAAGGTTGTTTTGCCCATGACAGTAATTGGCAAGCAATCTCCTCATCTTTACCATCTCAACCCACGATCTCTTATATCTTATTTCCCCCCCTATCCTGTTGAGGAGGGGAGGCAGAGAGCGGCTGGGTGGGTGGCTGGCAGCCAGCCTGGGTCAACCCACCACATCAAGTTAGCCGGGTTTGCAGGTATGCATATCAAGATTAAAGAAAACCACAAAAAACCACCCACCTCTGTCAAAGGCAGTCCCTTTTGTATTGGGCACAAAGAGCCCACTGCATGGCTTGTCACAGAATCACTCACTGACTTTTCCACCAGATCTTCTGCTGTCATTCTGTCAGATACTGCAGTTCATTTCTCCCCACCAGCCTCCATACCCCCCTGATAAGCAGAAAATAAATTCTAGAGTAAGGCACTGTAACACACTGCACATAATCAGACTAGTGATACCTACATTAAATGTGATTTCACACTAGAGAAAGTAAGCCATCTTCCCAGCTTATTATTTTGGCACAAATTGTTTTTTTGATTCAGTCATGCTGAGAAAATACAAGGAAACAAAGAAAGAGTTCCCAAAAATTAATTAAAATAAATTAGTTCCTAATGGAGAATAGAAGTCTTCCTCTAAATTTAAAACAACTAGATTCTATGGTTTTATGATTCTATTAAATACTAATAACAAAAAGATAGGCCCAGTTACCTTTTGAGTACAAGCTTTCCATTTTATGGTATTTACTTTAAGAAACAGCATAGCACAACAGACTCTGGACAGGCCAGTGATCTGCAGGGTGGGAGAAGATGGGGAGGATGCACTGGAGTGTTATAAACTCTAGAGAAACTGCGAGTATTTGGGGATTTCTCCCCTTGCAAGCCTATTGATGAGCTCCTGGCTCAGCATGCTCTGCTCACCTGTCCTGGCTCACATACGTGCAAGTGAACGGACTGTGAACTGTCATGAACTCCTAGATCCCACAACGAGTATGGTAGACAGAAAGATCAAATGCCTGCGTTTATATTCAATGATATTGACATGCTTTCCTTTGCAAAATCAGTTTAACAAGAGAAAAAAAAAATCACTGGCCTTTTCTGTAGAAAGGGAAGTACAGAATAGTGTATTTTTACTAAAAGATGCCCCTTAAATACCTTAAATTACATTGATTAGGGAACACAAACAAAAGCCCCCTCAAGTTTCTTACAGTCTTGGTGAGAATATCTCCACTACATTGATCCCACTGGAAGTCTTTTTTTTTTTTTTTTTAACATGAATTTCAAATATCAAGTGACATGGCTCTTTATTGGTTATCTGAGGTATGCAGTGCTTATTTACATTACAGAAACAGACCTCCTCTACAGAAAAATACAGGCATTAGAAATGCAAATTACTTAGCTGTTTTTTATTCCAGAGGACGACAAGCAACTAACTTGCAATCTTAAAAAAAGAAAAAAGGGCCAAGGACAGTCTGAGCTTACAATTTTTATGACAGTGATCAATGTTTAGCCTATTTTTATTATAAATATATCAGTGATATTATCCAAGGATTTTTAAGCACTACAGAAACTCTGCTGGATGGTACTTCATCACAGTCCTAACCAGACAGGTGAGAGTATTAAACACATTTTGCTAGGACAGGAGATACAAGTATGGGAAAGCGTAAGGGCATCTCTCCCTCACGTCATAACAATCATATCTGGCTTCACAGCACAGTGTTAACGCAACAAATAAACAAATGAGCACCAGCACAGGCGTGTACACTCACAAAACAGTAAGCTGCCCCCCGGGGGAGATATCTGCTTAGCAGGAGAATTGGGCATCCCAGTACATCTCACCAGGACTCATTAACTCCTGGATATAGCTTCAGCAACAGCCCGAGCGTACCATAACTGTACTTGATACCAATTCAGCTACAGCAAGGAGGGGAGATTGTTTCCTCTCTACTAAGCACTCTGTTTGCTAGGGTCAAAAAAGGCTTTGGGGCCAAAGCTATTGTTTTTCTGTTGTTTGTATGGCATCAACATGCACTGCTCTGTGATTAGAGCTTACAGGGACTTTGCCACGCTGACAATTAACAACAGGATAGTTTATATCAGCACACAAATAGGCAAGAGGTGCTTTCCAAGTTTTCTCTGAAATTTAATTTCAGAGTGTGGAAATGAAAAGGTCAAGTAACATAATACTAAAAAGAGACTTGGGCTGCTCTGTGTCACGAGAACTGGCTGCATAGATCCTTCATGAGCTTCCTCCAAATGCCCAAAGGAACAGAATAAAGCCACACTTCATCTTTGACACCTTGAAAGGAAGACACTAACACTCATCTGCATAAATCCCTAAGAAAACAAACTGGTAACAGAAGCAAGCTAAAAAAGTACATAAGAACTGCTAGTAGAGTGGAAAGAAAAAGAGAGCAAGAACTGCTGGTCACATGGACAGCACCACAACATAAAATCTCCAGCAGTGTTAAAACCAGCTTTGAGCAAATGGCTTCAACACATTCTGCTGCCTTCCATGAATCCCAAAGCAAAGTATTTACTTATATTCTTTCATCACTAAAATAAAACTTCGCACTTTTCCTATGCTTGCTTCACAATAAAAGAATTCTAACACTAATCACGTGACCATATTGAATCTAATTTCCCCCATCATGGAGTTTCTATACTGGAACACAAAAACAAGCCCCACAAGTGAAAGGAAAGGCTGTTCATTTATCAGTCTGCACTACCACATCCCCTGACCTATTTTATTACTAAAAATAGTCCCTCTTAGGTCACTGCTGCAAATTGAATTCTGCTGCTTCATTGCCCACTGCAATCTCACAGAGCTGCATGCTGCCTACACACAAAACACTAAGTAGGTTAACTTATTCACTGCCAGGGATGCAGCCAGTCTTCTCATATGGATTAAAAAAAAAAAAAAAAAGACATAAAACATTTTGCTTAAAATGTTTGAAATGTTTTCTGCAATGCAGCGTAAGCCCAAACCCATTTCTTTATATTATTGTGAATATAAATATATAAATGGTTGGCCTGACTTCCCATTTGCCCATATTTACAATAGGTTTTTCCATATTTTTCTTGCAAAATATATTTTCAGAGTTACAATGTCACAAGTGATGGAATAGCAGCCCCAATGACCTCTAATGACCAAAAATCCTGAGAGGAACAACAGTCGAGTCTTTCTCATTAAGCCCCCTCACCAAGGTAAGTCTAAAACGACACCAAAAAGAGGAAATAAGTCAAAATATTCTGAGTTAAAAAGAAAACATCTTATTTCACAATGTCAGTACTCTGTATTTGTAATTCTCAATCCAAAGCATCTCATGACTTTCACACCTTGAAGTGAACTGATAATTTTTGACCCAAAAGATGCAACATTACTTAAAAGACAGAGAAGAGGAAGGCATGAATTTTGCAGAACACGAGCTTATTACAGAATCCTAAACAGGAGACTGAAGTAAGTATTACCAACCACTTCATGCTTAATACTGAAAACACATAAAAATATGCAATGCCCTTGCTATTTTATTTCATTGAAACAGAATAAGATTACCATAAGCATGTTTCCCTGGGCTATTATTGCATCGTCATTTCATTACTTCAATAGCTTCCCAATCTTAAACAAACATACCCAAAAACCAAACTCAAAGATCAAAGGCAACTGACTTACTTCATGCCAGCTTTTTGCTTAAACCACTGCAAATTCTGTTGGGAATTTCTTAGTATGCAGCAGATGCACACAGTGCTGAACCATTGAAATGATTTGTGGCCTCATTAACCGAACTTTATTGTTATTTGGTTATGAAACCAAGTTTACCACTTCCTGCTATTCTAAAGATAACATGTGCCAAATCTGGTCTTTCTTGTCAGAGAAAAAATATAATATCTTCAGGAGACAAAATGGTCTCAACTCTACCTGAGTTTCAGCTGTTGTAATTTCCCAAGATGCTGTGGGTCACAACTTGTCTGAGAAAGCTATGTCCACCCCAGCTCACGAAGATGAGCTGAAAAACATGCAGCCCATCACTACAAGGAGAATCACACAGCTTCTTGCCAAGGATACATGAAATGTGCTCAAAGAAGAAAGAGGAAAACAGCCTTGCCAGACAATGTGCAATTTCCCATTGTTTGAAGAGTCCCAGAATACACACTGCAAAGCAGCCGGGGTCTGCATCTCTGATAACCTTCAGCTCCAGATTTTCAACATCTTGCTAGGGCTTGACTAGGGATTAAATAAAAAAAAAATTTAAAATACCGTTTTCTTATTTCTGGCTAGTAGGTCAAGGTCAACAGAATTTGGTCTGTTAATACGTATTTTTCAAAGATGTATTACCCACTTAAATATCATCAAGTCATAGGGTGACACACTGGAGATGTCTGGCATATGTGGACAGTTGCTCTTAAATTAACCTGTTCTTTTGTGAAAGGCCAGTTAGTCACCAGAACGCAAGAGAGATAGGTATTAAGTTATTTACAGAATCAAGACAGAGTCCTCATTACTTTTTATGAGAATAAGCATGTTTCATAGTTTTAGCCTGCATAGCTAACAAGTCCTCTCAACAGGATGTTCTTTTAGACCTTTCGATTCTCTGAGATGCTACAGCAGTAACTGCCTTTTTATTTCTTAGGAGATCAAAAAAGAGATTTAGGTTGGAACTCAATGCAGTCACTGCATTTGCAAGATACATTAGTTCATTCTCTTTTTGAAGTCTTCCAGTAATACTTCTGCTGTATAGTACCTTCTTCTACTAGAAATCCCATTTATAGAAATAAGGCTATTCTCAGAGACATACGATCAAAATACTTTGAGGTCATCGATTATTCAACAGGTCAGATAACAGGAATATCAGCTAAGTTAGTAATATAAACAACAGCAATCAAGTAATGATGGTCAATACAAGTGAAAATAAACCACTTGCACCACTTTTCTACAATCATAACATATGAAAGTAAGACATCATTTGCATAAGTATTAACTACGCAATTAACAGTATGGTCAGCAGTGTGAAAGTATTTCAACGCTCTTTACTATAGTTAATATCACATTTTGCAAGTCAAAATTTAGGATAAGTTTGCAAACTGAGTACTTGCCAAAATAAAAACCAGAATGATGGTTTATGAAGCTGTAAGGTCTTCCAAGACCTAGCTAAACTCTTCTTTATGGATCATTAAGATAAAACCTGTGCAGCTTTACAAAGTACCTGGATCTACTAAGATGGATTTAAAAGTACAGTGGAAATACACATGCCCCACTGAACACTGAATTTCTGGGGAAAGAATAGGAAATATGTAATCCATTTTGGGCTAAAGGTCAAAGACAAAATGAAACTAAATAAGATTTTTTCAATATATATTTCAGTCCCAAAGCACGCAGATAACTATTTAAAACTTCAACACCAGTTCATCATTTGGAGTGGACTCTGCATGTCACTATCTTCTGACTATGGGGAGCTGCAGAATCAAGTCTTTCATATTTCAGCATCTAAGAAAATTTAGGACCCTTACCAACCATCTGTTAAGTCCACACCAATCAGATGTACCAATTAAATGAACTGCCACATCTTAACTTCTACCACAGCAACTTATAAATTACAGAAATATTGTCACAAAGACAAAAAGACACTGAGACCTGAACAAGCATGCAGGTTAGGTAAACTGGCCTAACTCAATAAGACTTTTTTGTACCCACACCCTACGGTGCCTTCCATGCTTGGTCACTTTTGCAAGCAGCAGGCACTTAAGTTCAGCTGCTTGAAGCTGAACGTAAAGCCAGGCACAGGTCTGTGCATCACTTGGGTATTCTGCACTTTGATCCACAACTGTGTTGTGAAGCCTGTTTTGAGACAGGGGTCAAGGCTGGGAAGAACAGAAGTTGCTCCTTGTGGCCAAAAAAATCACACCACCTTCTCTTCCAGGAAAGAAATATCCTTGAGGTAGAGGACCCCCTACAACCAGCACTGCTCAGAATATACAGAAGAGTGCACAACGCTGTCAGCGCATATTCTCACTTGGTAAAAAAAAAGAATTAGCTGCCATCTCACACTCCATTTTGAACACCTGCAAACAAATGTTAAATCAGCAGGACACCTCCTTCTGTTATCAGTGTTTTGCATCATATTCGCTCGCTTTCTTTCTCCAGAAGCGCTACTTCAGTGAAGAGACCCCTTGGAAACCTCCACATTTCCTAACACCTATGAGAACACTTGTAAAGTAGCTGCATGATATAGGTGCCAAACCATAGGTTGCAAATCCATCTCATCTGCTTCAGTTTCCAGCAGCTGCAAAATTAAAAATAGCTGTCATAGGCAAAGCACAACTGAAGATGAGAATGGTTGCTCGTTTACTTCAGGCTGATAATGATGTCACTGTTGACATGTTTGGGCTCTGAAAGGAGCACTAATGAGGAAATGGACAAAATTATAAAGGCAGAATAAGGAACATTCTAAAATAGGAATGGGAAAATTACCCTCCTTTTAAATTTGCATGGAAAATCTGACTAGCCATGACAAAATAATGTGCTTATTTGGCTCTTTGAGATGAATTCCTGTTAACTACAAGCAAAGCAATCAAAGTAGCATTTTCAGCTCTAAAAATTGTTTCTCACCCTGACCAAATAGGACTGTTTTATCAGGTATCAAAATTATATGCCATCATTGCCTCCTCATGACTTGAGAAAGACATAACAAATAAGGAATCAATTAATGCTACTGTAGAATTTTCTCTCCTGCTTTTGGTCACTTCCTGGAAAACCCTGACATTTACAAGATACTTTCACTTCACAGAAAAGAAGCCTTCTGCAAGAACGGGAAGTTATACTTTATCTAGCATAGCAGCAGTCTTACCTATGTACCCTGTGTATTTTTGCTGTTATGTTGTCTATAAAACCACTAAAATATAATTCTTGTTTTGTGAGCCAAACACAGGGTGGGGAGTGTGCACAAAAACTGCTGTGGAGTTCGCTTGTTTCATTCATAAAACAGCAGTAGTTGCTATGTAGCTAAATGCTGTGACAGAGCTGTTTGGGAAGGAGGTGGTGTTATTTTCATTAGGTGAATCCCTATGCATTAGTCACATATTTATCAGATTTCCTCTAGCACTAATTAGGCATGTAGTTGAATCTCAGGTAATCCAAGGTCAGTCCCAACTTTTGGGGCTGCAAGACAGGTTTCTTAAATCCTCGGTGCGGTAAAGAGCCATCAGTGCAACTGAAATCTCCAAATAATTTCTGAGCTACAGCTTCCCACCACTGTGCGACAGGGCAACAGATACCTCTGAAAGGGTCAGGTTCACTCAAAGGCTGCCTGACACCCAGGAGCAGGAAAACAGCCAACTTTCAATTATCTGCATCCAACCATGAAAAGACATCTCTGGAGGCCTTTGGATTAACACGCTTCTAAAGTATACAGAATTAAATGCTGCTAAACAGAAAAGCATCAGGCACAGTTTAAGTTGATCTACACGCTCACAGATACACGTAATGATCTAGGAATGTTTGCACATAGCTGAACAGTGCCCATTGAGAATGTGCCTCTTCAAACTGGATCCTGCCAGGACTGTAAAGATACAGATGGATTAAATGGATTAAATGTAAATGGATTAAATGGATGAAATGTAAAGATACAGATGGATAAAGATATGGATTGTGGAGGGGAAATTCTGCTGCCCTGCAGCCAACGATGGTAACCCTTCAGGGCTGCTCCAACCCCTGAGGCTATGCCCTCTGCACAGGGAGCAAACCCAGTGCAAGGTTCGTACTCAGCTTCAGTCTCAGCTGAAACCACAATTATAAACCCTAATATGAAATCATATTAACATAAACACAGCTCATCACTGGGATTACATGGGTCTGCAATGTTTTTTGGACATTGCTACATGCCATAGTAATGCAAGAACTGGCATTTGGACCACAGCTTAACACAGACAATTAAATAAAAATTTGCCACTGAAGCTGGTTATCACAGGCATTTCTGAGAGGATGTTCAGACCACTGTAATATATTTTACCTTTTTAGTTTCGTCTGCACCTAAATATTGCATCTGAAGAGCAGAAATACTTCTAAAACGTGTCAGAAATAAGCAGGATCATCACTGAGATCCACCTACTATGCATCCAGAGTTTAAAGGAAACCTTGGTTTAAGATGACAAGTCTTTTAAGGTACTAGAGTTTTGGTCAAGCTTGCATCATACACTTGTTAGTTACATTTGGGTATCACTGTCCCAGAAGCATGAAGCTATGTAAGAATAAATTTTAAGAGCTTTGTGGAAAACAACCAAGATTTGCATACGCTGCTTCAGTGCTCATGCAAATGTTCCTCATTCTCAGGATTGTAACATGCACGCTGGAAGCCTCGCTACGTCACTTCAGCTATGTCTTGAATTTGGCAAAGATACACAAAATATCTGCCTCTTGGAAATTACATATTCCACCTCTCTACCAAGAAGAAAATGCTGTGCTTTCAACTATCAAATTTACATGACGTTTTTACATGTTTCAGTCACAAAGCCACTATATTTCCTTCCTCTTACTCATCTTTATTATCCTATTTCAACCCCATGTAAAAAAGATAGAAGGCAGAGCAAATTTGATAAACTAATTCTCCAAAGAGAAATGCCTTGCTGGTTTATCTGGAAAGTGAAGCACCTTTTGTGCTTGTTACAAACCTAATTCCCCCCTTCTCCTTTGTTGCTGCTGTTCAGAACCAACCCACTGATGAAGAGAAAGGATTTGGACATTTTACTTATTTACAGACCACTGCTCCTTTTGGGCAATGCAGCTTGCAGTACTCTGAAGAGACATCCACTACTCTGAATGATTACAGACTCTGCCCTCTTTCTGTTGGGTGTTAACTTGCACGAGGCAATCAGTCATTTGAATCTGATTACCATGAAGAACAGCACCACCAATGCATGACAGGAAAGCTGAGACTACCCTTAAGATGACGTTGTTTTATCAAGATAACAACATGGCTAAATATTCTATGCAAAGTGTCAGTCTAAGTCTCGAAGAGAAACCACAAACAATCCTGAACAAGAGATGCTCAGCCTTAAGAAGGCATCCAGGCAATGCTAATATAAAACTAAAGCAGTTTTGGGAAAACACAAATAAGGACACCAAGAAGATGACACCAAATTCATAAGGGTCAGACTAGATGAGTTCTAAAGGAAAGCCTGATTACTTTTACCCTGACAAAATATTAGAGAAACTAATTGCTTAACATTCACATCCAAAGCTCAGCTCTACTTTTAATGAAACAATTACATAGGCCATTTTATGCCCTTTGTAAAGGCAATCACCCAGCCTTAATCAGAATCTCAGATTGGTCTATAGTGCCCTGCAGAGATATCTGCTCCCCCTCTGTTTAGAAGCAATCCATCTTACTGCAACTCATTTGTCACTGAACGGGTTCTTACAAACACCAGTATGAACTTCCCTGTCACTTCTCTGTCACTCTGACTGTCCAAAACACAGAATAATGTACCTCAACTTTTCAACAGAGAATCACGACTGATACAACTTGGAAGATCATCAAATATAGCTACACTCAAGACTTTTTGGTGAGCAGGGTGGCTAAGAAGTGCTGAAATTAAAGAGTGCAGGGAGGGTAAATTTATTTATCAGTTCCCATGGAATCCATGGGAAACATTAAGAAAGGCCTTGAGAATTTCTCTACTTTGAGTATCACTTAGACACTTCCGATAAAGAACAAAAGGGAGTGAGACAACTAAAAGCTATTTTACCCCCTCCTTAAAACAACTACAAATGGGTGAAACCTCAGAACCAGAATCAGACACAGAAATACTTAAAAATACCTTTCTGCTATAGTCTAGACTAACAGCTATTGCTCGGCATTTTATTAAAAGGGGAATTAACATTATTTTAAGTATTAATATTTTAAATTATTCTAATATGAAAAGAAAAAAACCTAAATTATTGCACTGTGGTCCTGGAACATGAATGACACAAATGACACCCAAAAGTTATTCCTGTACATCTTTGTACACATACAAATATGTACGTAAATGGTCCACAAATCTGGGTCAATACCTCATGCACATCTACAAAATGATCCAGCTGCTTTCTCTAAGGGTTGAAGTAATAAAGCAACTGCCTGCATATGCCTGGTTCTGACATTAGAACTAGCATAAGTAGTTTACAATTATGTAACAAAGGGGCTGCAATCTGGACAGAAAGTAAGAAGCAATTCAAGAGTACTTGTACATAATCATTCTGCATCACCAGAATATAAAAACGGTAAAGATTTGAAAAGGAATACCTAAAGCCAGTGATCAATCTGATACATCACAAGGACCCTGACTATCACCCACTGTGATGCAACTCAGTCTGACTTCAGAACTCAAGATGTTTAGCCCTCAAAGACATGTGTGTACAAAAGATGAATAATCTTAAAATAACTCTAAAAATCTCAGCTGAAATCATTCATATTCTGCACAAGTGCCACACATCTCATTTCCCGTGAAAGCACACCCCACAAACATTCCAGAGTGGTATGACAACTAACACACACCATCCATGTTTTAAAGCTGCCAGACGCAAGTTCACTAGTTCTGCAAGAGGTCAAGCCTTAAAGTTATACTTACAGTTATATATTGTTGACTAGACTAGGGGTGAGTGACGTTCATTTCCAGAGAGACTTATTTGGCACAGGTCCACAGGGGCTTTTCAGCTATTGTTTTTGCTAGGGATAGCCTAATAGCTGAAATCCAGCTCCTCCAAGGCATGAAACAGCTTTTAAAAATACATATAAAAATTATAGAATATAGACAGACAGATCATTGCATCACGCAATCCAAACTTAACTTTCCCACTATATACCAAGGTATCGCATGTTCTTGTACTGTTTTGTCAGCAATTTTCTTCAGCACAGTTTCTCTATATTTACGGATAGAAAATGTACTTATTAGATCTATCCCAAGCTGAGGGGAAAATAATTAGACAGAAGTACTTTCTGCTTAACATTTTCTTGCTTAAATTAAGGGAACAAACACTTTTTTTAATTTCTGCATCTAGAAATGTCTTTCATTTTGTACGTCATGTACAGAATACCACATGGAAGCGTGTTATACTATAGAAGGCATTTATTCATCAAGTTACAGCTTTGCTGTACTGCAGCATCATCAACATTTTACTGTCCTGGCCAAGTGTTTAACAGCTTACAGCACAATTCAAACTTGACTTCAAGCTTGATTGTTCTATCCAACAGTAATGCAGCTCAGACGACTATTTTAAAATGCTACAAAACAGACTGGGAAACAGCTCTTCACAAGATAAAATACCTGCTTTGTGCCTAGCATTTTTTCTGTGGAGCCAGTACACACGAAAACAAGTCATCCCACTGGATAAAACAGAAACTGGACTTCAGGCCAGTTGTATCTACAGAGTTCTTGCCCACATAATCCTTCCCATACTTGTCGTACACTTTTATGAGATCACAAAATTTTGATCTAGGACTTTTGCCTACCTTTTAGGGTTAAAGGGAGGAGGACACATCCTAAGACTTTGCGCTAGACAGTAAAACAAGGTTTCAGCCAGCCAAGAAGTGGCTAAAACACTCAATTAGCAGAGGTAATGACAAAGCTATGTAATTCATGACCATGTGGACTCCAACAGATGTGTGATGAGGAGAAGATGGAGTGCCCACAGCTGCAGGGAGTGGGGCACGGTGACTCAGGCAGGATCTCATGTTTTAGTTCCTGTGGGTCCACCACGCAGTGCATTCAGCACTCTCAGCTGTGGAGCCTGCAAGCTCAGCATCTCCAGCAGACAAAATCCTCTTGATTTTTGCTGCACTTGCCCCAGATATCCAACTATCTTCCAACAGAATTCCTAGCATAAAGGAAGCATAGGCACATTTACTATAGTTATTTAGTGGGTGACTACACTGCTGTTCTTTGACATCTAAAGCTGAACTATCAAAACCTCAATTTCTCTAATCCTTAGCTCTTATGGGTAGAGATCACCAATTGAGGATATAGGTTTCAAAAGGATTGGGGTGAAACTCAGCACACTCGTTACTAGTCAAGACAAGTACCCAGGTTTGAACTGAAATAATACAAGTTCCTCGTTCTTAGGCCTTAATTGTTCACACTGAACTTGCAAGTCAGCATCAGGCAGAAGCAACAAAAAGGTCTTTGCAGAAGGAAACTATCCTCAAAGTCAGAAAGAAACAGCTTCACAGATAAGGAAGCTAGTAACTGTAGATATATAGAAATACACAGCCTATGAAGTGGGACACTTGAAAATTAGGCATAGCTCATACAAAAAGTTATAAAACATCCGTTTCAATTATGATACTTTAACAGTAGCTACCCTAGTTGCCTAGAGGGAAAAACAAACAAACAAGCAACTTGTTTGATTTCCAGCATTTTACTTGCTTGCTGGGGAACCCCTTTGCTTAGTAGGTATTTATGCTATTTTCCTTGGAAGGAAAATGTTGCCATGAAGCACCAACTATGGGCATTACTAAGTGACTCTCCCTTCCTGCTTTCCTCTTTTTCTTCTGCTTTTTTTGAACTGCATGTCCTTCTCTGGAGGAACTGTGTCTTACTAGTTGTTGGCCTTAACCTTGAATGGCTAGGTATGCAAGGCAAATTTATAGTAAGCTGTGATTATATTTGTTTTGATTTCAGACAATGGTCTCATCCAAAAGCTTCTCTTAAAAGTCTTTCCCCATTTTTCACCTGCACTTTGCTTTGACAGAATGGAGTTTCCTTTCATTAGAGCGAGAAGGTGGCAGATGGAAGATGGAGAAAAATCCAAGCAGACAGAGAAGCATTGCACAAGAATCATGCTGAACTTGCCAACAGAACAAGATTTCTTTACTACAGTGCTTAAAAAAAAATGCTTGTGGTTGCTTCATTATTCAACAAATCTATAAAGGCTATACAAGTAGCATTCAATCCTTCTTATTTTAGGATATCCAGAATTTACCTGTAAATAATCTTGCCTTGCAGTTAACTGAATCAACAGCATACTATTGAGAGTGAAGGAATCTGAGTGACATGTGAGTGACAGAAAACCATCATACTACTTCTGCTGTAAATGGCAGGCAACACACGGCTTGGATGTAAGCAGATTACATTTAGATTCCTGCCTCCTTTTATTAGTAGGTGGCAAAATGAGTCTCAGAGGGAAAAAAAAAAGTTTAAAAATAGGGTGAG
Source organism: Scolopax mira (assembly GCA_004320125.1). Classification (NCBI taxonomy): domain Eukaryota; kingdom Metazoa; phylum Chordata; class Aves; order Charadriiformes; family Scolopacidae; genus Scolopax; species Scolopax mira. Next base: position 68,012 of record BJBW01000301.1, on the reverse strand, counting down.
TGGCCTTAGAACAGCAAGGATATCAAATCCTGACACCTTTAACATTTTTTCTCCTTTGGTTCTACAGAAAAAATTCACATTACGGTTATGACTGGCCAGATGCACCCAAAAAAAGCAGCACAGATCAGCAACCCTGATTATGTCTCCATCCTGGCACAGGGAGAGACGGGGAGACTTGCAGCTGCCTTCTTCCCGCCTGGCATTCCTGTACAATGGAAGAACAGGAGAACTTCACTACTGGGACTAAAAGAAGACTCCAGGTTAAATAAGGTTATCTAAAAGTTGCCTTCAGTATGAATCCTTTTATAGAATCATCATAGAGGAGGCTAAAGTAATGTTCAGTGACCACAAATCAGAGAGTGGAGAGGGCCATCCAACAACTCATGGTAGACCACAGAGACTAGTGAGACTTTTCCTCTCCTCTGTACAAAAGTTACATAAAGTACTTACTTTTCTTGACTAAGTAAACATCTGCTTCTAAGAAAAGGGGAGAATTACCCATGCACTGGGTCTACATCAAGGAGAACCAGTAAGTGCTACAATTTGTCATACACAACACATCATCTTGCATATTCAATGTGAAGCGTACATTAATATTATGAACTTGTATGCAACTGTGATTTCTTAAATAATCCCATTTGGAGTGATCAGGTACAGAACTCCCCTTCAAGTAAAGGTCACAGATTTGATCTACTATATTACATCAGCAGGGAACAGTAAAAAATTAATAATTATTCCTATCAAAACTAGGGAACAATTTCTTCTACAGGAGCGGCAAGTAAGCATTTATTAGATCATTATCACAAAAAATATACGTTGGCAAATGTAACAGCTACCAAGATTCTGTTAATACAGCAAAATTCAGCAGGCTACACTGCAAAACAGTCCTTAACCATTGAGCATACGTATTATCTTTCACCATTGACATATCACACACCAAGTGTCCCTTGTGTTCATCTAGAAGTACAACATGTTGCAGAGCTTTAAGAGATACACCTTTCATCTCATTCTATTTAAATAGATCTTGAAATGTCTAGAACAGGAAAAAACAATAGAAGAGAAAGTATGCAGGAAACAATGGTTCAGGGGGAAAAAAAATAGGAAGTTGTAAGCCAACGCAAATATATCTTTCAAGCAAAGTGAGTTCCCTAGTCAGAATAACCTTTATGGATTTGCACTGCTTGTCATCCTGCCCATTATCTGAGATGTCTCAACTCAGCAAGAGATCACCTAGTGTCACTGAAAATCAAAAGCATAGAGAAGACAACCTCCAGTTTAACATCTTCAACATTCACAGCAAAGGCAACTCAGATTTGCCACCAAGGTCATGATGGATTACATATTTTTAAAAAATAACAGCAAAATGCCTAAAGAAGCAGAAAGAGAAATGACGTATCCCAATCGAAGAATCTCCCCATGTTTTATTAAGATGTTGTTTGGAACATCATCCACAAGGCAATAACAGAAAGCTCATCGGGTTCAGAATCCTTCGTATTCAAAGTTCTTTCCTAAAGGCAAAAATGGAAACTAGAATCTTCTAGCTGTCTATGTCCTTCACTCATCAGAAAAGGATTGTATCTTGCATTACAGAACATCTCACTGGCAGTGGTTCTCTGGGGGATATAGAACAGCCTGAATCTCTTTTACAAGGTAGGAGGATATTTGAGAACAGCTTATAGATTTTTAAGTTGCTAGCAGTGCAGGTCACATACCAAAACTCTGATAATCTGCTACATTTTGCAAAGTTCCCCAGAGGAACCCACGTCTGGGAAGGCCAAAGGAAGGGCTGCAGAGGACACTTGCAGTCACTCTCACGCTGGTATAAGCATTGGAAATTTCACTGTGGTACAGCATCAGATGAGCTGGCTGAAGGATCTTCCAAGAGAAGGTGTACTATTGTTGTAACCTCATACTCACAGAACAGCCCAACAATTTCACCTCTTCCAGCTATTGTCTTCCACTTGCCCATCATAATCACTTCATAGTAATCTAGTAATTTTTTAAAGTACAAGGCTACAGAGCAGGGCTATAAAATGTTAAATCTGAAAAAAAGTGAGAAAGAAGAGAACTAAGCCTATAACATGAACTTCTGGTGTCATATAAAGGCCTTCCTAGAAAACATTTAATTTAGCAAAACAATACTATAATATACACAAGCAATGTTTAAAACAGAATCAATAGATCATATATTATCTTCTCAAGTTAATTATTCCATAAAATTTGTAGACGGAAGGAGTATTTAGGCCAGAATTCTTATTAAGCTAGGGGGAAAAAAAATATCAAGAAGGATTCAGCATACTGTTTTTCAAAATCATTACAATTTTGGAGGGTTTAGTTGCAGTTATTGATTGGGTTTCTTTGGTTTTAAGAACACTAGCAGGTGTGGTACCATTTTTAGCAAATTTAGAGCTACCACAATCAAATACATAGGTAACAGGCACTTCGCTCCTCAAAGACTGATGGGCACCAAGACCTTTACATGTAGCAGAAGTCTCTCACTTCATTCAGCTTCCTGCTAACTACAGTTGTGTTTGAAACTTGTGCCATAAACAACTAAAACATGCTTGACCTGAATCCTGTTTGATTCATTTGATCAGCACAAATATATCAACCCTTCTCACTGCTCCATAAGAAATGTGAAAAGTGCTGTGTTAAATTGTCTCTTAAAGCCCTGTTCCGTATCGCTTTCAGTCCTCACTTTCTCAGTGTTCAAATAAGCCTAACAATCTAAAAATAAAATGAGGTGAAGACATTTCTCAGAAATAATAAAAGTCCCTCAGAGACACTGCAAAAAGCACAATGGTGAAACAAGTCTCAAAAGCATTTTTTTTAATTACTTTATCACCTTCCTTCCATAAAGAAGTGTTTGAGTGAAACAAGTTCAAAAAAAAAAGAAAAGGCAAGTAAAGGCTAATTTTTACAAACACACCAACTTTTCATCTCTGGTTTGACAAGTGATATCTGGAAGGACAAGTGATATCATAGTGGGGTCTGCTACAGGCCACCTGACCAGGAAGATTGAGTGGATGAGGCCCTTTACAGATAGATAGGAGTTCTCAAGTCCTGGTGCTCATGGGCAATTTCAACCACCCCAGTATCTGTTAAAGGGACGACACAGCAGGACACAAGCAATCTAGGAAGTTCCTGGAATGCATTCATGATAATTTCCTTATCCAAGTGACAGAGAAGACAATGAGGAGAGGTGCCATGCCGGACCCTTCTTTTCACCAGCAAGGACAGCTGGTGGTGAATGTCAAGCTCAAGTGCAGCCTCGATTGCATGGACCATGAAATGGTGGAGTTCAAGATCCTCAGGGCAGCAAGGAGGGAGCACAGTAAGCTCTCAAACACTGGACTTCAGGAAAGCAGACTTTGGCCTCTTCTGGGATTTTCTTGGTAGGGTAATATGGGATAAAGCTCTGAAGGGAAGAAGAGCCCAAAAAAGCTGGTTAATATTCAAGGATCACCTCCTCCAAGCTCAGGAGCAATGCATTCCAACAAAGAGGAAGTCTGTCAAAAATGCCAGGAGGCCTGCATGGATGAACAAGGAGCAGAGAATCTCAAACATAAGAAGGAAGCAGTTTAGGAAAGCTAAAGCCCAGATAGAATTAAATATGGCCAGGGACATCAAGAGCAACAAGAAAAACTTCTACAGATATGTCAGTGATAAAAGGAAGATGGGGGGAAATGTGGGCCCTCTCTGAAAAGGGAGGTTGTTGCATGTACAGAACCCAGAATTATCAGCAGAACTTACTCAGGCCTTGCTCGGTAGGTCAGCACGGAAGCCTTTACTTGTGCTTCCAAGTGCTCTCAGCCACTTTGCTGGCCTTGTGCTTTTATTTCTGTGAGCACCTCCTACATGCTCCAGAAGACTCCCTGAAGCCAGACATTTGTCCTTCCTTTTATTTCATTTTTAGGCAACAAATACTTAATCTTTCTCTGATAAGCAAGGGTGACTTCTTTTGCTACTCCTGTTTGCTTCCTTGAAAATTAAGATAAATATGCCTTAGATATATTGGATGTATCTCTCTTCTCCTTTAAAGTAATTGCTCCACTTGGAGCCTGTGAGCAAACAAGTATGATAAAATTTAATTTGTTTTCTAAATACTTAGTATCCATCCAGTGAACAAAGGACTGCATCTGTACTGCAGCTCCTATGCTTAAGAGTCTTCCCATCCTCCATAATTTTCTAAAATCAAGTGGAATGTCTTTTCCTTTACCAATACATGCAAGCAAGAGCTCTCTAGTCATTCTGTTTCAAGTTAAAATCTTGCTTGGTAATGTTTGTTGGTTTTTTTGCTAGCTTCCTATGATAATTATCTCATCTAACTGCCACTCGTAGTTCCATCCTGATGGTTTTAGCTGTCACCAGAGGTTAATATTGCGTGCTTGCCTCTTACACATCTTTTGCAGGGTTCTTGATGCAGCAGAATTATCCCTGTAGATGTGATATGGTGTCTCACAGGGAACATAATGACAGTTAGTGCAGAAGAGCTGAATTCTAGACAAAGACAAACTGTAAGTTGACACCACAGCAATAATGTAAAGTTCAATTAAAATTTTTACAAGAACTGTGAGCTTTTCATATAGAAAATAACAGCTTTTATCTTCAGAGCCTAAACAGCTCTGTATCTGGTAATGACAGGAAACCACACTGTAAACAATATGACAAGCACTGCATTATTACCTGTTTATATGCTAAATTATATAAATTAAGACAAACACCCCACACCCACCCCAAGATTAATTATATTTCAAAATTGCCTGAGGGGAAGGAAAGTGATTGCCACTAGTACCGCTTGTAATGCAGTATTAAAAAAAAAATCTGGTCCCTTTATGCTGTCAGTGCTAAAATACACTAAGAGTCAGGTTTTACTCCAAAGATTTCATAATATGAATTGACAAGCCACACAGAGAAAATACAAAGATGAACAAAGCATTCTGCATAGTCCAATCACGCAAAAGATGCATCAATACAGCAACAAAGCCTGGAAGAGAAGGTATCTCTAAAATCTAGAGCTCATTTCAGTTACAGAAGATAAAGTACAGCTGGGTCTTTTCCTAAACTCTGGAGTTTCTTTCTCGGGGTTCCCATTTTTTCTTGTAGATCTAATTAGCTTTTTCAATGCAAATTATCCTCCCTTTCCTATAACCAGTGGCCACTCACTTCAGACAATTTGTCTGATACAAAACTTTTTTTTACCCCCACCACGAGGCTCTTCCAAATGCTCAAATTAGTGTTTCATTTCTCTCCTCATCATCTTACACCCACGAATTCATAAAATAGTTGGCAGCTTGGCTTTCCATTAGCCCGTGGAAAAGAAGCTCAAAGAGTTCAGAGGATCAGATTTTGAGGGTAACTTACCATCAATAATAAAACATCAGACATTTGAAATTAATTTTCAGCTTCTATCTTACCAGAGGAACACTCAGTTTGCCTGGAGCATGAAACAGCCTACGGAAAAGAAACACAAAGTGGAAATACATCTGAACAACACTGTTAGGGCTCACTGTTATGTAAACACAGCAGGAAAATTGTGATGCCAGATCTGTATCTATCTATGTAGAAAGCACTGAGACAGGTGCTCAGTTAATGACATGAGCAAGGCTGGTTTTGTTTTTTTTTTTACAATGAATATAACCAAAGTAGCTTATATTTCGGAGAGATACTTTAACAGTTATAGCCACATTAAGAGCTAAATGACATACAAAATGGCTCTGCCAGAGAACATATTTAGAAGGCCGACATATAACCCCCATGAAAATGGCAACAGTGGTGGTTACTCAAAGTCCTGCCAGGTGCCCTTTAATAAGCAGAGAATGTGATTAGTGCTGCAATGCAAAGAGACAGCATGCTGCAACATGACTCCATGCTGGCCTGCCAGGAAACCTTTACAATAGAGACCCTGGCTACACTGGGATTTTTCATGCATAATAAATAAAGCAATAGACAGGCAGACTGAGGCTCCTTCCTGAACGTCAGTGCCCTCCACTGCATACGCTGAAGATACCTCCAAATGTTATAGCAATATGAAAAGCAAGAGAGGGAATTTATGATTTTCTCTTCATGACAGACTGCTGAGTCCCCCGGGACCGAATGTCAAACACATGACTACATCTGCCGGTTCGTAGGGCTGCTGTGAACACCCAAATAATACTGTCAGCATAATGCAAACAGCTGTCCATCAGACTGCACAGGCTCCTCTCCCCATTGGTGCTCACTCTGCCATGGAAATATGTCGTTCAAAATCTGTTACAGTCCTTTCTTAACTGATGCTCCATGCAATAATTTAGTTGGAATCATGGAACTTCACTAATAGAACACGACCTCGTTAATTAAGAGGTAGTGGCTCCCATGTAAGAACCATTCAGCTTCCTTATCACAAAAAACACCACCACCATTTTAGGATGTGTATCACCAGCTCCCCAAGTTTGGCATCACTTTGACCACATTTGTTTTCCAGCTCATAATTGCTATGTTCTTCCAGAATAAGAACATAAAGAGCAACTTTTAACAGATCATGGGATAATAATTCTTTTACTGCCCCTCTAACACTACTGCACACTTTAGTTCAGAGCATTTGAAGCACGGTCTGCCATTTGAGGAATGTTTTACCCTAATTTCCTCTACAAAGACTATTCTTCCATTCAATTTAGTATTACTGTTTACAGCAGTGGTTGCACACGAGTCACAGAGAACACAGTATCTTGAAACGGGTCACACATTCTAAGATACAGAAGGGAAAAAAAAAAAAGCTACAGGAGACAAATCTGTCCCTCTTCTGCAGGGGCCTATAATTTAGTGTAAAGTTGAGTAGTGGCTTTGAAAACATTGTATGAAGATTCTGTTGAATTGGACACACTGAAATAGGGCTCAACGAGATCAAGCAGGGACTTGGGTTTTTGTGTGTCACTTGTGCAAAACACACTTATGTTTGGGTGGCAGCTCGGATATTGCGGGTTGGGTTTTTTTTGTTGTAACATTTATTACATGGTACCCTCTCCACTACTGTAACTTGCAGGGAAAAAACAGTGCTGAGTAGCTAACCTGAAAAGAAAGACATTCAAAGGAGACAGAGAAAAGTATCAAGGGAGTAACTGCACAACAACAGTAATCAAAAAGCCCAATTTCTTCTTGTGAACACTGCTGCACCTCTGTGACCTGCACTGACAGTGCCCCTGTGGTGTGGGTCAGAGACAGGCTTTGTATCACTGAAGAAGCTTTTAAATCATCCCTGCAAGAAAATAACATAGGCCTAAGCAGAAATCTGAATTCACTACGTTATGAAAGTGCCGGGAAAAGCCATTTGCACTATTTGAAGTAGCCACAGGTCCAAACACTTTTCCTCTTCAAAACACCATACCAGAAAATGTTTACTTGAAATGTCTGTGTCTTTCTCTTCCAAACATACAAAAATATTTAAAGCATCCAAATTACCTGTTGTGTTAGCAGAAAAATCAGGGATTTGGTATCAGCCACTGCAGTACCATAGGCACACACAGACCAGCTAAGAAATAACTGCTTATAAACGTACAGTCAAGGGGACTCAAATTCCCCTTTGAAGGACACTTTAAAGATAAATTTCAATTGAAACTAAGAAGCTTTCAAAACTGTTTTTAAACAAAGCACTTTTCCCTACACATCCTCCAGCATATTTCTTTTAGAAGATTTTTATTGGTTTATACAGGTTGAGAAAATTAATAAAAGCAAGACCAAAAAGGGACATCATGCTTCAACAAGGTTTTGGGGAGTTGGACTACAGAATGTAATGATTTTGTCATCCTTGATATGATTTTTTACCTTTGAATAAAATTTATGGGTTTTATTTTTTATTAAAGAAGAAGATTTGCATTTAGAGGCTCTTCAAGGCATTCTGCCCTGTGCCTTGTGGCTGCAGCACAGTCTACATACATTTTATAGCAACTCTACTTCTGCATAGTTAATGTTGCTTGATTATTTAAGCTGTAGAATTGCATGAGCTGCATACAACACATTATGGGACAACTATTCCCTTTTTTAAAAACAGAGGATCAAAGTCTTAGTGGGGAGGAACTTAATAAGAGCCTTCCCCGAAAATGTAATTTTTAATCATGTGTTTTTTAGGGTAAGAGGCTTTAGTTCAAAGATTCTGTCTTAATACAATGAAGTTCAGTGCTACACAGTGCAGCTATCGTACTTAGTTTGAAAGTCAGCCTTTGTTGTGCTCAGTAAGTACATACACATTTTTTCTGTCTTGAAGATGTTTTTCAGATATGAGATGTTATACAACATTTATTAAATAACCATTCATTTCTTTCAATCAAAAATAGTCTGGCTCCCATGACGATTAATCCTTCACTGAGGTGCAAAGTGCAAGGTTTTTTTCTCACTAGGCAGGGATTTTCGTTTTCAAGTGACAGGTCACACAAACATGAAAAATATTACAATATTTGCACACTTTAGAATTCTTACCACAGGACAACCCCAAACTAAAACAAAAATGTGTTTTCACCAAGAGCTAGAAGTGCAGATGCTTACACTTTTTCATGTACTAATTTTTACTTTTAACTCATTAAGTTTAGAAATGTAGGTATATTTGTAGGTATATCTCATGCCCCCTTTTGCTTTGTATTAAACATTTACCTCATGATCAAATGAAAACTGAGTGTCTTCCAATTTACCCATGAAAAAGGAGTCAGTGGCATCACAGCAAATAGAACAACCAAATTCTGCTCTGACTTCAGTAGAAGAAAACGAGATAAGAGAATTCAAATAACTGAACCATATAAATGGAAGCAGACTAAATAAAGCAACACAAAAAAAAATTATCTGCTTGCTAGTCCTACAAATCAAACAGTTTGTATTATCAGCAAGATGACTGGAACACAACTTCAGCATTTGTGAAATGAATCATAAATCTAGCCTCTCTGTCTTAAAAGTGTTTCTATTTAAAAGATGATGCAACAAAAAAAAGCACAAACACGTTTGTATATAAAACCAGAAATACTGGCTTGAGTATTATACTGTTAAAGGCTTGCTTTTCAGTTTACGTTTCATATCAAATCTGAGCTATTTCAGTCTAAAAGTTAATCATTCAAGCATTTACTAATTAAGTTGTCTTAAATCAACTCTGCTCGAATTATAAGTTATTAGAAAATTGTACAATCAAGTAGACATATTTATGGAAACCTATGTGACACATTTAAGAAATACAACAGTTGACAGCTTTGAACCAAGAGTGACAAGCAATCAGAGAAATTCTACTACAAAATGTCCAAAAAAGTCAACCTTTTAAAAGAATATGTAAAAATGTGTTTCAGGGATAAAATGTATCATAGTTCTTTAGTTAAAAAAAAAATAATAAATAACAGCACTTCTCTGTTATCCTTAAAATAAAATCAACTATCAGCATTGATAATTTTCCCATTAAATTCAACGAGCGCAGCACACAGCTTAGACAGGAATATGATGTTCTTTACGTATGCAAAGTTCTTAGTTTATTGTAACTATTTCTAGAATTTCTTTCCGCTACCCATTTTTTGCAGAGATTTCTGCCTAGAAGGCAGAAAGCTTAAAAGGACATAAGGAGAGAGAAAGTTGTTCAAACTCAATGCTTTGCTTTCATGCACATTGGAGGAATCTGCTAGCAAGCACACTTTTACTTCATCAATTCAGCAAGAAACACAATGTGATTCTTCTGATTGCTCTTCAGTCGACATTCAGAAGCACCAGCCTGACAATTAATACAGGCATGTGACATTGAACGAGTAGGGAGAAGATAAAGGGAAAATCTTTACTTAAAGCCAGCCCTAAACTAAGAAGAACTTAACAAGTTCACTACAAGGTTTAATTGCAGAAGAATAGTTAGAAAATACAGTGCAATATACATGGAAATATACTACATATACAGGACACCACCTCTCTGGCCACATAACTGATAAGACACCAACCTAAAAATAATCATCTTTAAAAATCAGGACATGAAATGCAGGTTGAATATCAAATAACTGATTTCTCCACACCTGCCTACCACACTTAGGAAAATCAATTGAAATTCTTTACTTAACATTTCAATGCATCAGTCATGGCAATCAAAAATGTCTATGTGGATGGAGTCCATGACTGAAACTTAGAAGACTACTTCACTTCCAGCTCTGATTAGCATAGAATTTTTTTCTTCTTCATCTCTCTCATCCTATCTATTAATGGGGATAATTATGCTCCTTTATAAAGCACCTAAAAATCTACAGTTAAACATTTAATTATAAATAATTTAATTTTTATTTATATTTTTTATTTTATTTATATTTATATTTAAATTTATATTTATAAAAAAATTTAATTATAAATGTGTCAGTTATCAATTTATCACATTAAAGCAAGAATCTGATTTTTCCTCAAATTAGTAGACAAAATTCCATTTTTTCACCAACATTAGCTTCCCAGTACTTTTATCATTACTAAAACTCTGCACTGTACTAAGATGCATTAAAGAACCCGACTACCATTGACTGACAACTTTGAAGCTTTTCCAAGCTTCCAACAACAAAAAACCTAGAATTTTTTTTTCATTGAAAATTTCCACATTTAACAAAGACTGTTTGGACCAGCTTCAGGCTTAGATGTTACTCTGAATCTGCGGCTTCAACCGTTGCAATAGCTCCATTCTAAACCAGACTGTGGCAAATGTATTTTGCTGTTACATCCATGAACCCCTCTCTCCTGAAAGGGGTTGGTCAACAAGGGCGCCTTTTCATCGCCACCACTTACGGTACCAGTTCCTCTTCTTTCCCCTACATCTATATAAGTTACTTTCCTCCTTTCAGCAGCCCTTAATCATTCAGTATGTTTGATGTGTTCATTTTTCTTTCATCTTGTGCTACTTAAAAATGAAAAAAAGGTGAGAGGGTTTGATATAAAATTAAGCTACTTACCAACTACTGCCAGATTATGCTCTGAGCCACACGCGATCTGAAAAAGAAGCATAAAAGAATAAATGAGAACCCGCTTACCAGCAGGAAGACAACCACAATTATGACAGCAAATTAAAAATTAACCTGAAGCAAACATCTACAGTTTGTAGGATGCAAAATCAAGGTTGAAGTATTCTCACCTCTAAGTGAAATTTCATTTGTTGTCTCACTTAGGGGTCTAGTGGCAGAGGGGCATGTTTGTTTGTTTTGTTAATAAACAGGCATTTTCTTTTAAAAATGCAGTCACCATTGACATTCCAATCTTTAGGAACAAGACTGGTCACAACTCTGCAAAAACATCAGACCCTTGACAACATCCACTGGATCCAACAAAACTATTCATGGGCACAGAACAAATGCAGATTAAGCCTTTGCAAGATCAGAGCCATACAGAGACAGCTGGGTATCAAAAGGGTGATGAAATCTCCATTTCTCTTATCTATATTGGGTTTTTTTCCAGATGATCCCTGAAGAACTGCACAAAGTGTACAGGCTCAGCATGATAAACCTGAAAAAATATGATCCCTATGGTCATTTTCCTAAATTGGAGAAAAATACCATGAAACACAACTCTTTAAAATAAAATTTTAAAAATTTTATTTTTTAAAGCTGCAGAAAAAAAGAAACCAGTGCAAACTTTTTCTTCCAAGCTCATTAGTGATGGAAATCAGCTATGCAGTTCTTTTCAAAGCAAACTCATACTCAATGTCTTTTTCTTTCCTCTTTGCAGCTGCTGTTTAAGTTGCTTTAGCATATACCATATAGTATCACTCACTAAGTTTTCATAAGTTCTTCACAAACAACAATAACACAAGCACCAAGAGCACCCTGCTGCCCTACTCCAAGGGTTTGTCTCTCCCATTGAACTCTTTTTCAGTGTCACTACTAGCACAATTGCCTGACATAATACAGACATCATATTACAGAAGGTTACTCTGCTGAGTGCCCTCAAGTTTTAAATTAAAACACAAGGAATTCCCTCAAAATCCGGTATCTGGTTTATTGTTGTGCACCTACTTGCCCATTACACATGCTACTGCGCTGGAGAAAATTAATAAGCACATTCTACTTCTTAAAAGTACATCTGCAATGATAAAATATAAACCAGAACTATATACTAAATTACATTAAAGAAAAAGAAGTCCATGCCATCAAAACTTTATATTGTTTTGTGCATGTATGACTTTATAGTTCTTACAACCAGATAAACAGCTACCTCAATGTCTGCATAACATAAAACCTTCGAAACAGTCCTTGTACTCAGCTCACTGTGCCTGAGCGTTTCCTGGAAGAGAGATAGCCAAGGCTGACACACAGACTAGCTTGAGCAATTGTGCTACAAATAAACACTGCATCACTACTACTCACAACGTACCCGCATCACAACTGTGACATGAAAACATTTGGTCGATGCCATCCTAACACAACAACAGCAAGGAAGACAAAACAGACTCTTTAGGATGGAGGCACTTAGCCAAGACATTAAAGCGTTTGGGAAAAGGGGGCAAGAAAAATAATTCAAGTCACAGCACACTCCAGGATGGCCTCATCCTCAGAAAAATCAAGACAAAGAGGCAGGAAAAGCAACGCCTTTGCAAGAGCACTAGCAGAACTGCATCACATCCTCTATTCCACAATATTGCAGACAGGCAAAGTATGAGGCCCCGAGTGTTAAAATGCATAAATCACTGCCATATCCCATATCATTATCCTCACCACAAGTCAGAGCCCTACACAGGAGCAGGGCTGGTTCCTAATGCCTGGTTACTGGCTACTGCTCCCACCAATGCTTAGAGGCTGATGCCATGGAAACAAGATCCACACATGGAAACACACACGAAGGCTTTCTGGCAAAAAAAGCAATTTCTGCATCTTCACCCAGTGCTGAAAATTTGAGATACTGAAGCTGCTGCTAATAAAATAAATTAATTTTATCTGAGGTGTGAATAATCCTATCTGAGCTACTTCCCTAAGAAATATGCTAACACAAGCACAGACTCAAAAGCATTAGTATGAAAGAACTGCTCAGGCTGGTGGCTCATACTTACTGCCAGGTTCCCCCTCAGAAACACTACGTTACGAAAAATAATAATAAAAAAACCCCCACCCCACCAAAACAAGGTGTTGTTTAGAACATAGAACACCCCCTGTCAAAGAAGCATTTTCTTCCTATATCTAATAGCAGCAGCTACAGAGCCCGCAAACCAGATAAAAGAATGCTGGTGACCTCAGGCAGCTTCATACTCTATTCACGTAGCTCTTACCATTCAGAGCCGCCTGCTGCCCAGCTTATCAGGTTGTAAGGGAGTCAATCAAACAGCACTGGGTACCACCAGACCAGGACTTGCTGTACTATAGACACAGTCTCCAGTTCTGGGGAGTGGTGCACGACAGCCACCCACAGCCAACACGTGCAGATGTGCTGGCTGCACCTCTGCAGCCCCATGGGGAAAAGCTACTGCAAAGCACCAATGGCTAGTGCTGCTGCACTCCTTTCGGAGGGGTAAAAGCCACCTCAGTGAAAGTGCCAGCTTTGCCAATAATGACTGAAATCAAGCAGAATCACAAGGCATTGCTATTGCTTAAGGCATTGCCCTGGATTCACCTTTGATGTCCCGGAGCGAGCACAGCACACACCATGAACCAGCAGCAGTGCTGCGCTCCACAGAAGAATTTGGTAGATTCCTAGATACCTAGATACTTCTAGATACCTAGAAGTAGTAGGTTCACTACTTCTGCCTCATCTCAGGGCGTCACCACCTGACAACGTAGACTGACTTCACAGGAACCCCCAAATAAAAAACACGGTTAGCTGTCTGGAACAACAGCGTTGCTACAGGCTACACTGTCCACCTGCAGGGTTCCTGCTGGCCAGCACATCTATGACTCAGAAGGGACCACACCAGAGAGGTGAAGCAAGGCTGCTGCTGCTTAATGGGCACTGCTGCCTTGCAGTATTTCATAACATCCTTTTTACAATAAGCTGTAAGGTAAATGTGACACCCTCTTCCTGACTCCCCACAACAGGCAACAATCAGACAAGAACACATAATTTGCTGGTAGAAATACAGACCAGCCAGAGAACAGCATTGCAGAACAGATGTTTTATGCTTACATTAGAGGTAATAAGCTCTGCAATCAGTACAGGTCACTGGGAGAAGCCTAGTATTTACTGCAGCAACCATAATTTTCCGGCTACTTCTGTTCCCACCCCCAATGTGCTGCAGAGAAATTAAATTCCAACAGACATCTGCATGCTCCCAGTGGATAAGTACATTCAAGGGTACTTATAAACACACAATAATGCTTTCTAATTGGACAATATTTTTACATTCTGTTTTAATTGAGAAAAAAAACACTAATCTCAAAGACAAATCAGAGTGACTGCTAGTGAGCAAAGCATTCTGTGAGCCCAAGAAACACAGACACAATGCATATTAAAGTTTCTTCTCTGGAGGAAAATTTGAGAAGAGATGTACAAGGATATTGAGATCTCCAAACAATCTCACAGCACTTTACAAATATCTGTGAGGCAAGAAAAGAATGCTCAGGAACCATTTTACTCAGAACTTACTTAACTTATCTGTGCCCTTTCAACCATACCTAAATTGTTTGTTTCTTCCCTTAAATTGTGTTAGCTGTTTTCTACCTAGCAATGACTGCAGTTCAGATCCATCTATCCAGATTTAACACATGTGGTGAGAAGCAGCCAAGGGACCAGCATTTTATTAATCATAAATAGTCAGGACATAAGCTGCATGGACGGTGAGGAAAGACCTTAGCACAGCAACCACTAGCTCTGGGCAAAACACCAACATCTTTCGGCAGCCTGCAGAGATGCTTGTGGCCCAGTCCTAACAAAAATTAATTGATTGAAGGTGGAAGCAGCGGGTTATACAAAATAAAGTATTTCACTTAAGACTAAAATATTTTTATATATTAAAAATACTATATGAAGCATTAAAATAATCTTTAATATATTATATAGATATTCCTATATACGTGTGTATACATATAAAGAATATGTGTGCATACATAAATCTGTGTATGAATATTAGGAAGAGGTTATCTGCTCGAGGAGATGTTATCAGGGAAGAAGGTTCAGAGGAGAGGTGAGGGTAAATACAGAGCACCTCCCTCTTAGATCCAAGATAGAGAACTTTCTGAAGAACAGTTGCCCCTCCTTTTGCTCCCCCCCACATCCTATGAGGTAAGAAAGTATGGCTCTCTCCTTTGAAGACAGTAAAAAAAACACATACAGGATAAAACTCATGCAGATATTTAGACATACAATCTCCCATTGATTTCAAAAGGTAATTAAGAGACAAAATACCTTTTGGCAACAAACCCCTAAGGGACTTCCAAGTGCTAAAGTCTGACAAAGTGTATAAAAATTCAAGTTTCAGGCTAGTGCCTTGACCACAGGCTACTCTTTCTTTTCTTTCTGTACTCGCAGGGCTCTGACTGACGATCTGTTGTGCAACCCATCAGGAAAATCATTGAGACAGAACTGCAGGCAAAGGCAGGCTGGTACTGCAGCAGAGAGGAAAGGACAGCACAGGGTTTGCAAGGAAGAGGCACAGGGACCTGGACTCACAAGGATCGCAGAACGAAAATTCACAAGGATTCAAACATGGGGGTGCTTCCCTAGAACAACAAAAGGACCTTAACACCATTTATTTTTGGTTCACTGCCCTACAAGTGCACCTTAATTCCCTACAGTGCAATTATTTCCCAAAACACTCAGGGATACAGAGGCTTCCATCACTTCCCAGAGATAAGAGAATGATGTACAAAACAGATTTCTAAGGCTGAATGAAGATAGGCTTAAATTGCATCCAGATTCTATCACTGCCATTTCCAACTTCTGAACTGCACAAAAGCATAGCTCTTGGTGGTGGTGGTGGGGAACAGGACACAGACAGGGGACAGATGACACAACAAGGGAAGGAAACCATTAAAAAGTGTGCACATAAGTACTTTTATCCAGGACTTTAACCATGGCATCTTATGTCTTCTGACAAATTTCACTGTGAGGAACTTGCCAGGGTCAGAAGACTGCAAGTTTTATTCCTTCTGGGAGCAGAAGTCCTAATGGAAGGAGACAAGGTGACCGAGAGACTATAGATCAAAGCTTACGTAAGACAGGGGAATCTTCTCTGCCAGAGCTCTTCCTCCATGCCCTTGCTTAACGTATCATAGCAATGACTTCGTATGTTTGACACTCTCTGCCCAATTACATTTGTATGCAGAATTCTACTGATGCGAAAAAATAAAATAAAAGGAATCTAATTATCAAAGCTGTCCTGCTTCCAATGATCCCTCGCTAGGAACTCTGTGTTCCTCTTCTGGATCATTTGACTCCTGATTGATTAGAGAGCAGCTTCCTAACCTACTCACACTCCTGGCAAGCACAAGGCGAAGTGCAGTTTAATGCAACACATGTTAGCAGCAAACCAGCACAACCTCCCCAAGAACAGCACATAGAATCTGTTCCTGGCTGCTGGCTGTTATCAGTTGAAAAGTGAAAGCCCCAGTGTTCTATAGCTCACAAGACATTTTCCACTTTTCATTGATCTAATAATCTAATCTTCTATTTAAGGTGTATTTTTGTTGTTGTGCGATTGGCTTTTTAGTTTGTATATAGTTTTTCTTTCCACTACAGCAAGAAAATTCACTAGAGAATTTAAAGTGGAGCCTGTGTACTGAAGCCTGGAAGAAAACATTGCTCCCTGTGGCTAACGTGCCATGTAAGGGGACCTCTGCAAACAAGGAGGAAGAGAGGAAGAGTTAGGACACTGATAGGATGCAGTAAGCTTTTGAAAGAAAGATTTTATAGTGCTTTACAGCTTCCAGAGTCACGATCCATGCCCTCCCTACCTGAAACTAACCCCAAGCGTGCCTCGCAGCACAAGACACAAAATACTTTTTCCCCATGCAGCATTTCCCTTGCTTCTTCACCCACCATTTCAGAGTCCCATCTCCAATCATTCAATATCCTGCCCCAACTGTCTTAGAGTCACCAAAAAAGCCAGTTAACCAACCCTAAGATCTTGCCTTTACACCCTCCATACCATAATTGACTTATATATGTCCCTGCACACATAAGGAACAGTAACCACTGTGACAGTAACCATACATGAGAAACTGCTATGCTATCCACCAACTTGCTGAGCACCACACTTGAGTTGCACTTCTCTGGTTCAGTGTATCTTCTGTCTCGAGTGCTGGCAGGAGATGGAAACAGTTGTAATTCCAAAGAAAACAACAAAAACAACCAAAAAACTAAACAAAAAAAATCACAAAATAACAAAACCCACACAAATAAACACAAAACCAAACACACACACACAAAAAACCAACAAACTAACAAAAAGAACCAATCTTTTGATATCAAGTAGGAAGCACCAAAACCACATAAAGCTTTCATAAAAGAGATCAGGCACAGGGGGGTGGTGGGAAGAACAGGAGGAGGAAAGAAATGCTAATTGTTAAAGCAGTCAGCATTTCCATGGAAGGTTTACATCACAGCAATCTGTATGCGCCTGCAAAGTCTACCTGAAAGGCAAGTGTGGTCACATTGCAAAACATAGGTATGTACTGTTTGCCTCAAATCAAGGATGGATGGATGGAGACATCAAGACAAAGTAAGACCCATGTCCACCAACAAAAAAACCTTGTCATTGACTGTAGGACAACACAAAAGTTGCTGAGATCCCAGTAAGAACATCCAGTGGGATTAGGTCTTAGTAGAATGACAAGAACGTAGCCAAGACAAGTGTGATAAAAATCTCTGCAAGTCAGCAAGATCAGCTGGCTCTTCTCCATTGCCTGAAGATTTTCCAATTAGTTCTTGTATCCTTCTTCAGGCAGTTCCCTTCTTTCCTTGGGGTTCAGAAAGCATTAGCATCTTTCATTCCAGGAAAATCAAACTCTGTCACTTTCATATCTCTCAGCTTCACTACTTTGTTAAAGCTTTCTATTTTTATAATGAAGACTTGAGCCAATTTTCATTTATCCTTTCATCATTTTTAAAATTAACCAAGTTATGGTAATTCAATCCCAGTTTGTGTTGTGTAACAATATCCTCATTCAGTCTTTGTTGTTTTTGTGAAAATTAGGACTAAAGTATCCCTTCTGATTAATAGAGAAATCGTCAATCACACCATCTCTGACTGTTAGTGTGCACACACACCCAAATCTATGTCCATGCAGTGCAAATACGAAAACCCTGCTTAATGTTACACACATTTCTGTCCACATCCAAATATGAACTAGTGGAACGGGATCTTCAGCAGATGCACAGCTTTACCCACAGGAACTTGTTCACCATTTTTCTCAAAATTATTTTGATTTAGATTGTTTCATCAACAATTCTCAGCTCCTTCGAGTCTCAAGTGCCTTTCTCTCCTCAAATTAGAGGCACTAAGATGAATACCTTACAACCTATTTGGGCTTGCTTTGGGGACTACAACTGGCTTGCTCTTTATTTGATGCCACAAACACCGCTTTGACAGAAGAAATGAAAGAAACCAAGACCACAGAAGCAAAAATTTTCAAAACCTCTTTATACCAAAGTTTCAAAACCTCTGATCTGACTGTACCATCAACACACACATCTTTACCATTATATTATTCTGATGTTTTCAGGTCAAGAATTTTAGCCTGTAGCATGCCAAAAAAA
Source organism: Scolopax mira (assembly GCA_004320125.1). Classification (NCBI taxonomy): domain Eukaryota; kingdom Metazoa; phylum Chordata; class Aves; order Charadriiformes; family Scolopacidae; genus Scolopax; species Scolopax mira. The sequence continues at coordinate 49,376 of BJBW01000301.1, read as the reverse complement.
AAATGCTATCTGTTTTTTCTTCCTCTGCTATTTTACATGCAAAGAGCAAAAATAAAAGTGTTCATTGTAGCACATAAATGTCATCATTACCTATTTGAATGTGCTAATTTCTAGTACTTAATGGCTTAAGGAAGTTAATGAAATGACTGGTTCCATTAAACAATGATTGCAGGCAAACATTCCATTGAAGTACATACCATTATCCAACATTATATAGGCCTAGAATAAAAGTCAGGACAGCAAGAATTATTTGGCAACAAAAGATCAAATTCTACTTAAACAACTATTTCCAAGGTCCTGTTGTGGATGTATGTTGGAGGCCATCTTAGGCATAACAATTATGAAATGACAGAGCTTTGGGTTCTCAGAGCAGCAAGGAAGGGGGTCAGCAGAACCGCCACCTTGGAGTTCTGGAGGGCAGACTTTGGCCTGCTTAGGAGCCAGGATGTCAGTGTCCCTTGGGAGACAGACCTGAAGGGCAAAGAAGCCCAGGAAGGCTGGGCATTCTTCAAGAAGGAAATCTTAAAGGCGCAGAAGCAGGCTGTCCCCATGTGCTGAAAGATGAGCTGATGGGGAAGACCTGCCTGACTGAACTGACAGCTTTGGCTGCAACTTGAGCAAAAAAAATAAAGAGAGTTTATGACCTTTGGAAGAAGGGGCAGGCAATTCAGCAGGACTACAAGGAGGTTATGAGGTTACACCACAGAAAAATTAGAAGGACCAAACTGCCCTATGGCTTTTATGGTTACTGCCATAAAAGTCAATAAAAAAAATGTTAAAATGTTTCTATAAGTGCATTAGCAGCAAAAGAAGGGCTAAGGAGAATCTCCATAGAATGGGGTGGAGGGGGGAACACAGTGACAAAGGCTGAGGAAAAGGTTGAGGTACTTAATGCCTTCTTTGCCTCAGTCTTTATAAGTAAGACCAGTTGTTCTCCTGGTACCCAGCTCCCTGAGCTGGACAACATGGATGGGGAGAAGAATGAAGTCCCCATAATCCAAGCAGAAATCATGAATGACTGGCTACACACCTGCACACACACAAGTCTATAGGGTTGGATGGGATTCACCCAAGCGTACTGAGGGGGCTGGCAGAAGTGCCCACCAAGCCACTTTCCATCATTTATCAGCAGTCCTGCATAACAGGGGAGGTCCCAGCTGACCGAAGGTTAGCAAGCATGACACTCCTCTACAAGAAGGACCAGAAGGAGGGTCTGGAGAACTACAGGCCTGTCAGTCTGGCCTCAGCACCTGGGAAGGTTATGGAACAGATCAGCCTGAGTGCCATCACATGGCACATATGGAACAACTAGGTGATCAAGCCCTGTCTACATGCATTTATGAAAGGCAGGTCCTGCTTGACAAATCTGATCTCCTCCTACAACAAGGTGACCCACTTAGCAGATGAGGGAAAGCGTTGTCTAGCTGGACTTTAGTAAAGTCTTTGACAGACATAGTTTCCCACAGCATTCTCCTGTAAAAACTGGCTGCTCAGGGTCACTCAGGTGTAGTTTGAATGAGAAAAAAAACTGGGATGGATGGTGGGTCCAAAGAGTTGTGGTGAATGGAGTTACATCCAGGTGGCAGCTGGCCACAAGTGGCGTTCCCCAGGGCTCAGTATTGAAGACAGTTCTGTTTAATGTCTTCAACAATGATCTGGACAAGAGGACCGAGTGCACCCTTAATAAGTTTGCAGACAACACCAAGCTGGGTGGGAGTGTCGACCTGCTGGAGGGTAGGAGGGGTCTACAGAGGGATCTGAATAGGCTGGATCGATGGGCTGGAAAAAATCAAAGAGCAATCAAGTGTACATATCATGGGAACTCAGCTCTCCCCTAACTGTGGTGTTATTACAAGCAATCTCACAACAATATTTTTGACATAAAAATAATGCAGAGAACTCTACAAACACGGCCTGCAAGATTACACAATAACACAAAGCCTTTCATTTTTGTAGAACTGAAAGGAAAAATAGCAATTTGTACAAAGTTCATACCCCAAAGACTGGCTTTTCTATTTGAATATTGTGAACAGGCCAACAGTGTCGCTAAAAGACCCTCTTACGGGAGACAAGCACTGATAGGGCCATATTGACTCAAGACAGAAGCCAACACGGCCCAGAAGGAATGGGCTCCACCAATGTGATATCTGACTCTGTTGATGCTCTATAACCTTTCTTTTTCTAGCATGCAGTTTTTTGGAACCTCCTTAGGGTATTTTCTTCTTTGACATGCTTTTCACCTACATTATCTTCCATTAAAAGTTGCCTCCAGAACACCTGGCAGTATTAACAAAAAAAATATTACCAATGATGTCATTAGGGAATACCGCTCATTTTCAAGTGCAGAGACTTTTTTGCTTCTTCCAGCAATAAATCAAAATTTATGATAGAATTTTGAATGACTCAGTTCTTCAACACCCAGCACCGGGATGCAAGAAGAGTAATTTTCAGAGAAATTACTACATATTCAAAGAAGCTCTCATGCACAATTGGACTGACCTTTCATTTCACTGCTGGCCCTGTTGACCTCTGTGAGCACTGCTGCTTGCATACACTGGCAGTACACAAACTCCTATCACTAAAGAGAATAAAAGAACCTCCTTATCTCTAAAATATCTTACATCCTTTGAAAGAAGTGAGCAGGTTACTGGAAGTACAGAACCACTACCAGGTAATATCTTTTGAAGTGTCCCTCACTGGACACAATTTCTTTGGAAAATATTTAAGAACAGCTGTTCAAGAATGCAAACCTTTGCCTCATTTCCAGCACAACTTACTGTCTCTCCGTCTCTCATATATATGCACATAAAACCAAAAATGTTATCAACTTAATTTGTGGTGAGAAGAACACTAAGAGCTCCTCCTAAAATATGACAAAATAAACATCAGAGGAAAAAAACAAAAACGTTTTTCATACACCAACTACCTCAGACTTGAGGACAGAATTTTCTTGGTTCATTTACTTTCCAGAAGAGCTGCAGGCATGCAGCTTCCATAAGGGTTAGTCTTGAATAAAAACATCAAGCCATAAATTCTGCTGACTGTCCTTTACCTCTCCAAATAAATAGTGCTTATGCCTTTAGGGTGTCATGTAACTCTGCTTTTCAACATTGGATTCTCTGTTTCTGCAACACTTCGTAACAGTACAGCTCCCTGCAGCAAGTTTGCTGGAAATAAATAAAATGTAAACTTGCTAAGACTGCAATGCAAAGATGAACAGAAAAGCTCTTCTGGATACATAAGGATACCATTTTTAAGGAATCAAACAGAGACTGAGCCTTAATGCTAGTCACACAGGGAGAAATAGGAAAAAAAAACATATCTACACAGCTGACAAAAAGGCATTTTTATTAAAAAGCTGCGTTATCATAAAGCCTTCAAAGTTCTAGCTTGAACTTTTTGAATAAGACTGTAGCCAGAGCATATTCTTTCAGAGAACCATCCATTAGATCAAGAAAACAGCTGTAGAACAAAAGAAAACAAGAAAAAGTCACAGACCCTTGCTGTTGCTCCACTGAAGTGAAGTCAGAACACATCTGCTCTTTCTAGGGCTAGAAAATAAACTGCAGCTGGCCAACACCAGGCAAGCCAGGAAGCCCACCAACAGATTTCCAGCTATTCATGTTCAGGAGAACCATTCATTCTCAGCTGGGCGGTTCTCTAAAGCCACACATTCATTCCAGTTTATTTTGGCTTAGCAGCTGCCTAATTACAAGACATTTCTGTTATGCAGCATCTCTCTCACAATAGCCACTCCTTTCCCTCTCTTTCAGTCTTCGTTACCTTTGAAGCAACAATTCTTTCACACCGGTACTAGTACATCAGTTTCAAATGACCTTTTCTTCTCTTCACATGTCAGCCTGCTCAACTTCAAAGGCTCCAAGTCCTGCCAGGGGACCAAATTCTGCAGTGTCAGAGTAAGCTGAGATGTGTCCCACCTCCCAAGCCAAAGGACACACTGACTGGTCTTTAATTCACATCAGGGAACAATTTTTATTATGACCGATTCCTAGACATGAAAGCAATTTTGCAGATTGAGAGAATAAAGCAGACAATATAACCACTACAATACCATTCAAGCCTAATTGTGCTTTCACAAGACCAAATAAATACATACTAATCCATCCACAGAATTTGGCTATTTACCTTTGACCAGTGCCTACAGGAAAACAAAAGAAAACTACCTCTTCCCCCCCAAAAGATCTCATGCAATAACACTCTCTGCTCAGTAATCCATTGCCAGGATCAGGTATCATCCAACACCAATCATCTGCAGTTGATGCCAGAGAAGCGCTAAGCACTCAGCACTAGCAAGTTTTTGATGCCTCTGTAGGCTGAAAAACAGGTCTGTCTTTCTCAGAAGCAAAGACTTCCTTGATTAAGAGGCCAACAGACAAGATGTAGCTGTAGAACTAGACGTGTAAAGGCTTTAACCAATTACAGTATAAACAGACTATAGCCTTAGAACCGTAACAAATTGAGAACACACTTGCTCCAGTGAACCCACTCCCAGGAGTCAGCAGATTTCCACTACAACACAAGGAACTATCGGAAATAAAACCCCACAAACTGAGAAATGCGAAAACCACAGTTCTTCAAAAACTGGGCATGACAGCTAAATTCAAATATGACATTTTGGCAAAAAGGAATGGTAAATATTTTTAAGCTTAGTTTAAGTCTACATAATACCCATGTTTTTACATTTTCCTAAAGTTAAGTAAATAGTGGCAGTATTTCACAATGGTGAACCATTGGCATGAACCATAGCAAGTGTCTACATTTGTGAACTATGGCGTACCAGAGTTTTATTCTGGTCTCCTTACTACAGTTATAGATAGATGGCATTTGACTGCAAGAGATTTATGCCCAACCATTACTTTTCTTATTTCCAAATACCACCACAGATAGAGCCATATCTTCTGGAATAAAAAAGGAAAACCGCTTTAATCAAATTTTGAAAAGCTTTCATTGCTCACATCCACTTGCACACTGACTGCAAATAACATATAGTTTATGTGGCAATTCTTGTTGGTTTTTTGAGAAGGGGTCCTACTTTTGTCCTCTTAGAATCCCTTGCTTCATCTGTGTTAAAGATATCACATACTTGCCTAACAAAAGAAACAGGATGGATAGTGAAGGTCCTGCAACATGAATTCATTTAGAGTTCTTGAAATTACGGGGTTGTGAATGAATCAAAACTCCAGAAGAAGCTAATAAAACTTGATAAAAGAGCAAGACTGAGGCAGATAAAAATTACTGTGGTCAGGTTCAGCATAATAAATCTTCCCAGATACCAAAATCACTTAGACTGTTCACATATACAGATAGATTCTAAATTAGTTGGAACATCTCAGGGGAACTATCTAACAACACTGTGAACGACTCACCAGAAATATCTGTTCAATGTGTAACAGCAACTCGAAAAGAAGGAAATTAGACTGGATTACAGAGGGAGATGGTATTATCTTTTCACACAGACCAATGACTTTTTACAGTTTCATTCTGATACTGTCATGAAAAAGGGATGAGTATGCACAAAAAGAAAGACCAAATGTCTTAACAAAGCAATAGAAACATATTAAAAAGAGCCCCAATCTTGCTGCAGACCAAATTATTTATTCCTTAAAACAGAGGAAACTAATAGCAAAACACCAACATTTCAAAATTGAGTCTTATACAAAATCCTAGTTAGGAGTAGCTTTCTTAGAGTCCTCATTCCAGGAAGATGACTTCAGTTCAACTCACTACAAGCCTATCTGGCAGCCTGATTCCAACATACCCATCCTGTTTTCATACTACAAGGACTGAAGAGCCTAAGAAGGCTCCACAGCACTATGAGTGAGTCAATGCTGTTCCCAAAAGAGGAATATTTCGGAATAGAATAAGCAACAAGGGGATGATGTCTCGCTATTGGGAATGACACATACAGTTATGTTACTTTTCATTTTTCCTTTTTTTTTTTAAGCAAAACTCACCTCTTTCATGATAAGATATCCTACTTTGTCAAAGGAAGGACACAAGAGCTTTGCACACAAGATCTTTGCACAAGAGATTCGCTTTGCACACAAAGCGTTATGGGCCTTACTGAAATGTTGACTTAAAATCTACAATGACATCAAATGAAGATAAAACAACTGCAGGCCTGTTGGTTTAAGAAAACATGCCTCTCTTCTAGAAGAGACACTGGTTTTATACCTCATATTTAGACATAGACATTTCCAGCTTAAAAAAAACCAACAAAAAACCCCTACAACCAACCAACCACAAAGCCCCCAAACCTTTAAGCACCCCAGAATAATTTCCCATTATTTTGATTGCTCTTGTTGTATATCTATAAGCTCCCCTCTTCTTCATCTTCTCCCTCACTCATGTTGTGAGATCATCATATCTAATGAAGACAGGCCTCATCTTCCTGAGGCTAGATTACATTTCATCCATATTTCAGCCTAGGCTTTTGGGTTTTCTCCAATGTTTTAATTTTTTTCATAGGTTTAAAGCTGGTTTTCTTGCTGTTCTTGAATTCTTCAGATCAATCCCATACTGGGCACAATACAAAAGCCGCAGAGGCTACTGCCCAGCACAACTTCATGACAATCACACACCTGAGGACAGAATTAACCCTTTAGACCACACCATAACAGCACAAACCAAACTCAGATGATGTCCACCCCAGCCTTCACATCTTTCAAAGATGTTTCTGCTTGAGAGGCGAATTCTTCTTTCTGTTAGTATGATCTGTTTTCTTGCTCCCAGCATGTATGACCCTACACTTGGCAAAGCTGATCTCCCCAGTGTCCATCCTCCCAAAGTAGGCACAGCCCTGATTCTTTTTTAATACCAGTGACTGCACTAGAAACGCAAATATTTGATAGACTTCAATTTGCAGATATTTCTAGAACCTCTCACAGCCAATTTGGGATTTTTTGAATTTTTTTTCTTCATTTTTTTAGATGTTGTTACCATGATTTTGTATCTTTATCATTTCCTGATCAGAATGTCGTACACTGTCTAGTCAACGGCCTGACAGAAATCCAAGTATATTACACTGGCATTTCAAAACCTAAGTATGTTACATCTGTATTTGACATTGATATATTTATCAAATTTTCATTTAATGAAAATAGGTATCACATTAGCTTGACAAGATATATTTTCCATGGCGCCATACTCACTGCAAGCAACTATATTATCATCCTTTAAGCCTTTATTGATCAAAATTCGTGTCAGCCATGCCATTATTTTGGCCAAGGCAAATACCAGGCTGACAGGCCTATAATTATTTGAGTCATCTTGTTCAACCTTTTAAAATATTGGCAGAGCATTGTCTTTCAATCAGTCTTCTGAAAATTCACTGACATTCTGGAAAAAAAAAATTATCAACATCAAGAACAGCACTTTGGCCACCTCTCTTAAACTCTGAAATAGTAATGTTTCACCTTTGATTTCAAAAGTTCTACCTTTGGAGGATGAGGAAATGCTGGTACAGAGAAGTGAAATCTCATCACTGTATAATATTTTGCTTTTTTTCCCAAATGCAAAGTAGAAATTATTATTAATGTAAAATTTGCCTTGGCAGGGTCTGACGGTTTGCCAATAGACATATTTAAGATGTTTTAGTACTAACAGTGCATAGTATCCTGTATTTGCCTTAGAGAGCAAACTCACTCAAGTTATCACAAGTTTTTTTCCTATCCCTATTAGATGGAGCTGGTCATCCTGTGATGTGGTGGCTCACAGCAGGCTGCAGTCACTGCCTTAGGTTATGTTTAGATTCAGGGAAGTGGAGAGGATTTCCCATCTGTCTGGCACCCCTTAAAACCTCTTATTTCCAACTTATTAATTACTGAGGAACAAGTAGTGTTAGTTTTTAGATATGAAATGCCCCTTTCACTCCTATGAGTCTACTTCATTCTTCGTAAATAAACTGTAGTCATAGATGTTGACATTGCAATTTCACAACTTTTGCTGTAAGGTTCCATACTGAAATATTAAAGGCTTAAAGGAGAGTATGTTGTTCTTTGATACAGGCTACAAGGGAGCTGGCTAACCTAAGGTGGGGAGGGCAGAGATACTGTGGGTGACTTCCTGCTACTCAGTAAGATTACATTTCCTCTTGCACAGAAGTCAGGCTCCCATCCTCCTACGGTTAAATCACATTTTTCCTGTCATTCTCACAGTGTGGCTCTGTAACAGCACATACGAATCATCAAGACAGACAGGACAATTTTTCAAATAGCATTTTATGAGTAGTGCTATATACTCACGCATTCTTCAATTAATACATCCAGAGAGTCAGTGTGAAATACACTGATCAGAAATCCCTTTACAAGACCCATTTTCCTTTCAATTTATAAAATATTGCTTCAATAACATGTGGTTTTAAAATTCCAGCTTCATCTGGAATAGAGGCATAGACTGTTGTCTGTGTCTATGCCACAAGATGGAATACAAAACTGCAGGAATTCTGAAGAGTTTTAACATCTTTTATTAAAGTAGCAGCATTTTTGCAACAGATGAAAAGTACTGCAGTGTATATTAAAGTCAGCAGCCCTCCAGACTTCACAGAATGGCAGGGGTTGAAAGGCACCTTCAAAGATCATCTAGAGTCCAAGCCCCCTGCCAAAGCAGGTTCAACAGAGCAGGTTGGTCAGGTACACATCCAGGTGGGTTTTGAAGATCTCCAGAGAAGGAGACTCCACACAACCTCTCTGGGCAGCCTGTTCCAGTGCTCTGCACTCTCACAGTAAAGACAATTTCCCTTGTGTTCAAATGGAATTTCTTGTGTTCCAGTTTGTGCCTATTGCCCCTTTTCCTGTCACTGGGCACCCCTGAAAAGAGCGTGGCCCCATCCTCTTGACACCCATCCTTTAGATATTTATAAGCATTGATGAGATCCCCTCTCAGTCTTCGCTTCTCTAGGCTAAGCAGACCCCAGTCTCTCAGCCTTTCCTCACAAGAGAGATGCTCTAGTCCCTTGATCATCATTGCAGTCCTCTTTTGGAATCTCTCCAATGGCTCCTTGTCTTTCTTGAACTGGGGGGCCCAGAAATGGACACAGTACTCCAGATGTGAACCCACCAGGGCACAGAAGAGGGGGAGGATGACCTCCCTCGACCTGCTGGTCAGGCTCTTTTTAATGCAGTCCACAATACCATTGGCCTTCTTGGCCACAAGGGCACATTGATGCTTCATGGACAACTTGCTGCCCACCAGGATTCTCAGGTCCCTCTCTGCAGAGCTGCTTTCCAGCAAGTCAATCCCTAACTTGTACTGGTGCATGGGGTTATTCCTCCCTAGGTGCAGGACCCTACACTTGCTCTTGTTGAACTTCATTAGGTTCCTCTCCAGCCAACTCTCCAGCCTGTCCAGGTCTCACTGAATGGTGGCAGAGCCTTCTGGAGTGTCAGCCACTCTTCCCAGTTTTGTGTCATCAGCAAACTTGCTGAGGGTACACTCTGTCCCCTCATACAAGTTGTTGGCAAGTATGTTGAATAAGACTGGATGCAATACTGGCCCGTGGGGAACTTCATTAGTTACAGACCTCCAACTGGACTCTGTGTCACTGACCAAATCCTCTGAGCTCTGTCACTCAGCTAGTTCTCAATCCACCTCGCTGTCCTCTCATCTAACACACACCTCCTAAGCTTACCTTACTTCTTAATTAATTACAGAACACACTCATTTCTCATGCATTCGTAATTCAAAGTGGCATCCATCTTTAGATAGAAGTCAAGAGGCAGCACTTCTCCCTGTTTCAGAACCCTTCAGAAATCTGATTAACTCGTTTAACCTGAAGTGACGTATGCAGCCCAGCTAAAAACAATAACAACAATAATAAGGAAAACTCTTCCTGGATATTCTTGAACCTGCTTAAACTGAAGTATCACTGCATGACAGCTAAAACTCACCTCATCTGCCTTGAGTTCTCAGCCATCAACTTCAGAAGCACTTTCCTGTCACAATGAAGGTCACTGTGTGAGAAAGACTGAGAACTACTGCTCAAGCATCCTGTGAAGGAGGTGAAGTGTATATACTCATACTTACACTTTGGCAAATACCACAAGTGTTGGAGTTTGCCAGAGCTTTTTGCCATTCTGACTTGAGTGGCCTCTGGCCAACGTAACATTCCTGGACACAGAGCAGTAGCCTGAGATCATATTCCCTCCTACATCTACTGATGCACAAAGGCTTGCCCATTTGCCCAGCCTCTCTAATACCTGCTCTAAATATAAACTACCTCCTCTTAATGCAGGTGGCATCTGTATGGCATGGCTGCCATGCTATGATCGTCACTTCCAGTGACTCCAAACTCCTTTAACCACTGCACTCAGGGAACAGGAAAAAAGAACAGTATCTGATTTTCCAACTATTTGAATATATTGGAATATCATATTCTACAGCAGACCTCACCTCAAAAACATCTGAGGTGTTCCATAGTACACAGTATCACTTCACTCCCAACTGCCTGGCAATAAAAAAAAAAAAAAAAAGCCTGAAATGGCCATTTTAAGCAACTTGCCTTTTCAACCTACTGCGGAAATACTGTGGTACTTGCTGGATAAGGAATAGCTTGGCTAGTCATGATACTATTAGAACCTGAAAATTATGTGGACTAAATAGCTTGCTCTTATTTTGAAGGTAGAAATATGTGGACTAAATAGCTTGCTCTTATTTTGAATGTTATGTTATCCAAGACAGGACTTGTAACCTGTGAGTAAATTCCTGTTACCTTTTAACATATTCACTTCTTTTCAAGTCACTACACCTTTGTCGTCTTTGCATATAGCATACAACCATTTTTATTACAGAAAGCTTGAAAACATTTTTCCCCCCAAGAGCTTGTATCTCTTTCCAGTTTCCAAAGAGTATTTTGAAAGACTACAGATGGAGATGAAAGTAAGCCATTCCTGAGCTCAGAGGATCAAATATTTTGCAATTTGACTGCTAAACATCACGCAACATAAATGCAGGAAGATTCTGGCTGATTTCTTCACATTTCTTCTGTGAGGTAAAGCAAAGAGTCTGCAAATGCCACAAATGCAAAATAATGTTTACCACATACATTCATGTATTTTCTTCTTTTTTTGGACTATCTTTTCTTTCTCCATTCATTCTTTCCTTTCACCTGTCCAGTCCCTTACTTGTCTATCTGTGTGCTCATATAGGCATTCTGACATAAAGGGCATCTGCCATTCCTTGGTGAGGACTGCAGCCCACAAGGGGAAAAACCTACTACGCTAAGATATTGGGGGGAGACAGGGAATATCTAATAAAAGAGCAAATGGGATGTGCACGTTGGAGATCACTTGAACGTGAAAATAAGACAGTAAAATATTCTGCAGATCTTCCTGGTTGACTTTGCTCCCTTTCAGTTTTAGGGTATCTTTCTACCTTTGCAGACTATAGAGTAAAGACAAAGTAAAGGGGACTGCAAAGTGTTTCTTTTCCCCTCCTACCTTTGAAAATTATCGGGCTTTTTCAAACTCAACATATATTGTTTCCCTACGTCCCCCAACCCCAATTCCTCAATAAAGACTAACAAATCTTGTATGCAGGACAAACCAGACTACAACTGCTAATTTACCCATACAGCGAAACATATTTAGCATATCCTTGAATTTATCATTATTAGGTACATATATAAGCCCATACTTAGAAGTCGAGTTTCTATTTTGGACCTTCCTGAGTACTGCTAGGCACTGCTAATTTTAAAACAAACATAAGCATGAATAAGCTCAGAATTATGTTGCACCTTTAAAAAGAATAAATTCAGTATATGGCCATGATCTACAGAGTGCACAAATTATGGCTCTTAAAATATTTTTTAAAGGAATGATTTTCCATGTGCTTTTCTACACAGGCTCCCTTCTTGACTAAAAGGGAGGTAAGAAACATCAAAGGCTAAATTTTTCATGAGACTGCCTGAAGAAAAAAAGGTTCTTTCAGGTCAGCATGAAGGGTAATAACATTCACCTCTCAGCAATTAAGGAAATTGTTTCCATCTCTGTAGGCATCAGACTCCTGAAAACTGAAGGAACAATGTATTCAACACAAACATGAATGAAATGTTGACCAGATTGAAAAACAGAAAGACTAAAAAAAGACTTGGATAACAAAAGATTCTGTTGGAGGGGAAAAAAAAAGAGTAGCTAGGCAATGCATTAAAATTATTTCTCTGGCTTCCATTCAGATGCTGTCCAAGCACAGCTTCATTGTTTGGCATGTCGCTTGCATCTCCTCGCGTCACCTTCATTCTCTCACTCAAATAACCTACAGATAAAAATATACATAACCCTATTCTAGGATTCAGCAATATTAACGCAATAGCCAGCAGCAAAAACCAGGGACTTCTTATTCATAAAGAATTTCTAAAGCCCCTGTGAGCTACAGAGCGTAGGGAGGGTGAAAGCTCACGTCTAACTGAGGCATATGACTCCTTCATGTTCATTAACAAAGCAGGACATGTTCAGTCTTCGTGGTGAGAGGGGCTTACCAGCCTACTGTGTCTGTATGTTCCCACAGGAAGAAGGTGCAACAGAGGAAAGTGAATGCTGAGTCTGAAATTCATTTCATAGGCCTACTACACTTTTTTATTAATTACAGAAAATTATTTCCCACTTCACTTCCACATCAATGAAGTTTTTTGCTTCTCAAGCCCCTTTAAGGCACAATGCTAGTCCCCCTCGGTCATCTGCCACTAAAACACAGGCAGCACAGGAGTGCACACTCCTCACTTCTGCAGAACACATACGAGGAAAGACAAAAATAACCTTATCCAGGTAAAATTTTAAAAGGGGATTCTGGTTCATGGAACCCCTCAAGTAGCAGAAATAGCACAATCAACCAGATGGTGATTAAAGTTATTATTAGTAGTAGCAGCAGTATTTTGGTTTAAGAGAATGCTCATATTTTATGGTTACAAATCAAATAGCCAGCCCACTGTCCAGAGACATGGATGAAGCACCCCTGCTGATGAACAGTCTTTTCAGCCCACTTTTCTAGCATTCCTTGTGTACTCCTTTCTGAGCACTCCTCCATTGTGCAGCACACATCTTTTCCAGTCTTCTTCCACTGCTTTTCACTGCTGCCTCACTGTCACAGTAAAAAGGCTCCTCTCCCTCTGCAGAGCAAGAAACAGGGTATTATTCTGCCCTGCTGTTATGTTGCTGCCTGCCTCTGCAAACCATCCTGGATTATCATCACAGAGCAACAGAGACTGAGCTGCAGCAAGGCATCAGCTGCCCTTCCATTTTCAGTGCGGGTCTGGTTTATTAAGCCACATGCCTGAACTAGTACCAAACTAAAAGCAAAATAGGAAGGATGAGTTTGATAAGGGAGGCCTTATCAGCCTTTGCTGCCTTCAAACCTACCAAAAATGGGGGAAGGGAGGCACTTTTAAAGGCAATGCTTTTCCACATTGCAGTATCTAGGAGCCGGACTCAGCTAAACGCACCCAGCACACACACAATAGGCACAGTTGCCCTGGCAACAGCATCCCAGGGAAATTTTTCAGTAAAGCTTCTTGCTTTCTACCAAGGTTACTTTCAGATTAGCACTTAGCACAGAGATCTGTATGGATCAGACAACATCTTGCATCTGTCTTGAACACGGCTGCGTGAAATGATGTGATGGCCACACCATAGGGAAGAAGGCGGCACTCCACAAGTTACCAGCGAACTGGGCTCTTAAACCACCCCACACAACACCTGACAGGAACAGCTTGCAAGCTCACGTTTGGTCACCTCACAAATAAATGAATAAAAGCATGACCTGTTGTAATCAAACATTCCTTAAAGTTTCATTTGTTTTCTTAAAAATTGCTAGCTCTAAATAAAGATCTACAGCATGTTTATGCCACAAATTTTGTCTGTCTCTTCCATTACCATTTAAGAAAATAATGCTAAAGTAACGCCCAGTTTCCAAGTTGACCAAGGCCTTACAATTCACTTGCAGTTCCAGTCTATATCAAGGGTAGCAACATCCCAGCCTCTCTCTTCCCAAAGCACTTTCTCATGATCACCACCTTCACCCACCTTACCAGCTACTCCCAACTGAAGATGTTCCACCCAGGGAAAAAAACAAACCCAACCCATCAGCTTTTAAACAAATTTTAAATGAGCTATTTGCAACATTAAAAATTGAAACTTAGTTATTAACGACCCTTTGTTAAAGGAAAATTTTTATGTTTCCATTTCTCTGCTCATCTGAAAGCTTTTGTGCACTGTTCAAAGCAAGTTCAGTATGAAATCAAATATAAAGCTTCAGGACAGTAGAAGGTCACAGAGGAAACATGTTAAAGCAGCATAACACAACTAAGTATACTAATCTTGGTTTGTTTCTGTTGCTGTTTTTAAAATCACAGGCACTGATATTTTGAATTGAGAAGATAACCTACTTCTTGCAATGGAAGACATCTCTAATGAATAGAACTGGAAAGAGACAAAGCAAAAACTATGTAGGCAGAAGCTGACGCTTGGCAGGGCTGGGAGAAGGGGAAGAAAGTAGCCTTTTGTTACATACATTTACAATGGAAACATGAGAAAAATATAAATGAAATCTGTGGGCAAGAGAAAAAAATAAACCTCATAATCTCTTATCATCAACACCTCTGCAGAAGAAACTCAATTTGAAATGAGGGCTTTTGTGATTTCCAATTAGGAGAATAGGAATAGCCTTATCTTATTTCAAATACTGTAGAATATTAACAGTAAATGCAAGATCATGAAACCAGGGATTTGCATATTAAGTTATCTACTGCATTTAAACCTATGTATATAAGAAATCCATTTATTCTCAGAGAAGAGAAGCTCAATTCTCCTCCTCACTGAACTTCTGAACAAGGTTTAGGACAATCTGGAAGTCTTTCACCTCTAGCCTAAGACAGCGTTCCTCATCACTTATATATCCTAAAAGCAAAATACAAGGAAGATAAATGCTAACAACAATGCCACTCCTACTCGCATATTTATAGCGCCAGGATTGAGCATAAGGGTAGTAGAATTAAAAGTGACGATAAGACTCTGAAGTCAAGTATTCAGAAGTGGTAGCATACCAGACACAAGGAAAAATGCAGTCTAACAATGCAACTATTCCTCTATCTGTGAAAGCCATCTATGTGTTAATAAAGTGTCCAAACAAAATGATGATCAAGTACTGCCAATACAGCTTAATACAGCAGTTTTGAAGAATAAGAGTTCGCATCCAAAACTGGAGGGCAAAGGGTTGTACATTACTTATGGGAAAAATTCCAAGTCCATAGGGCCTGAAATCAGGAATCACATTAGGAAAATTTGTGATTGGCCATACAACTTTTCAAACAGACTGTTTTAGTTGCAAGGTCAGAAACACCAAGTACAGAACATCTGAAGCGCTGGGAACACCATCATCTCCATTAGCAACCAAAGTTAAATTATTTTAAGATATTCTCGGCCAATACAGTGTTATGGTAAGTGTTTTTATGACACGCTTTTGCTGAGAACAAGGGTTTGCATCTCTTAATTCAAGCTGATGGAAAGTTTCTTGAGGATATTCTTGGGTTTAATACAGGTTTTTCAAGTTTTTGATTGGTTGTCTTTAAGTGACCAGCATTGTATTTTTAATCTGAAAAACAACAGTTAGTAAGTCAAGATGGGCAGGTTGTTTGTTTGGTTTTTTTTAAAAAAAAAGACACCAAAATCAGGTAAATTGTGAGATGCCATTTTTTACTAGAATAAGAAAAACAAGGGGGGAATTTCCATAATCCAGTATGCAAGCACAATCTTTGACTAAAACCCAACTGGAAACTCAGGAATTTAGCAGAGGCATTTCCAAAACCAGACATTAAAGGAATTTTTTTTTTTTTTTAAGATGAAATGAACCTGAAAAATTATTTTCAGAAGCCAGTTCTTGAAGAGCTGTTTGTGTCAGTCTAATGCATGAAAGAATCTTGAGAGCACTTCTCTCAGCAATCAGAAGGGCATATCCACACATTCATTCTTACGTTCACATGTACCTTATGCAACCTGTGTCATCCCAGTCCCAGACAGCACATTTCCAACAGAATTTTCATAAGGGCCAGTGGCTGGGATGGCCCAGAGGCAGTGACTGAGGCTTGACATGCAGCTCAGAAGTACAACCCTGCTGTGGGCTGCCAAAAGGAAAGCCAGAGAAGAGGTCAGTCTCTCTCCTTACGGGTGATGTTCACATGCTGTCAGGAGTGAACAGGACGAACATATTGTTCACCTCCATGGCAAGCCTGGAGAGGTTAATTTAAAAAAAAAAAACAAACCTCCCCCCACACCCATCTCCTCAAAAGATGCAGACTTCTGAAGACCTCCTCTACAGATCTGCCTGACATACTGTCAAGAGATCTAGTCTTTCCAGAGGGAGAGCCAAAGATAAGAACTTTTTTTTTTGTAAATGAGGTCTGATTAAAATTTAACACAGTTAAATAACATATCTAGGAGCTCAAATAGCCTACTTTTTAAAATGATGGTAAGTGGAAACTGCAAGACAAGCAGCATCTTTAAAAATCACTTCTTTAAGTGTCTAAAACAGTGCAATAGAGTATGATTTATGCCAGAGTTTTAAAAATCTGGGCTACTACCTGCTCATTCCTGTCCAGACTGTCACAACACGCTTGCATAAATGTGATGGGGTTTGGGTACCTTTCATTGTAATAGTGCTATTTTAAAACTAAACTTCTTTTCAAAAGAGTTTGACTAAGCTAGTAATTGTAATCAGCAAAATGTCGCTCAGGAGAAACTCTACTTAATGAGTGACACAATTGCAGGCTCCAGGAATAAGACAGGACAAGCAGCCAAAGGACAGAAAGTGGGCAAGGACCACATGCAGTCAGCCTCAACTTCTCCTTTGCTCACCACATTAGCTCTAGATCCTCCATTAAAAGCAAAACAAAACAGGAACTAAGAGGAAAAGCCTTGAAATCCGAGCAACACCTTTACTTGGTATTTAAGTGTAAATAGCACGTAAGGCACTATGTGATCTTGTCCACAGCCTGGGGTACAGGCTGTAAATTGTCTTCTGGATGTGAAGTCACTTCCCTTTGGAGTGAAAGCCAGGAAATGCTGTCATTGCTACAGTCAGCACGTGCTTGCTTTCCCCTCTGTGTTTATGCTCAGTTTCAAGGCTTGTGAGCTGGAATGGCTTACAGCACTGCACAAATGCAGGATCGGACAGGTTAGAAAAATCTGTTTAATGCAATATGTGAAAGCAGGGCAGAATGTGAACCATGAGATGCTCAATCAATTCCCAGAACAGTTGATTCTGAAAAGCAGCAGTGACACAGAGCGCTGCCTGTTTCAGTAATCTGCAATGGAAAATTCACAGGATTTATCTGCGATGACCATAGTTGGGAAAGGAGTTCTTAATTTCGATTACTCTGCATTATGACAGTAGAACTGCTCTTAGATTTAGACATAAAAAAACCCACTGATGCTAACAGTCTATGATTTTTGATATATTCAGTTCACTAAACTGTCTATGCCCCTACAGTAGCTGAGGGTGTCTCAGTCTGAGACATTTATTCTCGTCTTTGAAATGCTATTAATGTTATCATTCAAGTATTACAGAGACTGGAAATTATGCCACTGAGGATGACTCTTTTTTGAGCATCCAAGTTGCTTACAAACTAGCCTTGTCTTCCAAAGCATTTTTCAAGAGCATCCTATGCACATCTCAAAAATAAAAGAGAAACTCTTCAGTGGTCTCACTGCTCCACACAACTGATTTGCGTACAGTCACAACAAGAAGGATTTATTAGCAGAACAGTCATTTGCCCTGTCTTCCTGCTGTACCAACGTGGATGTATTACTTCTGCATAACAATTCAAGCTGACATCAGTGAAAGTGACACCCTCTACAGAATGGCTGCAGGTGTCCCATCTCCCTCTTTCACCATGTCTCAGAGATCCAAAGCTTAATAAGACAGAAAGGGTAGCAAGTCATAAGCTACCTTCTTGCTCCTCCATTTTTTTTTTTATTTCAACCTAACCAATGGCAATCCTTTCACTTAAGTCAGTGAAAGCTGAGAACGTTAGAACCTTGCAAGCTTTGGCACCTAAAGTCTGAAGGCCTCTCATACAAAAAAAAAGGCAAAGAATTTGGTTCAATAATGGATTCATACTCTAAAGGATTCCTGAAAAACTTTCCCCAGTATGGACCTTTCCCAATTGAAAAAACAGGCAACCACCTTTCTGGCTTTCCTTCCTACTCTCAGGTCTCAAAACTCAAGTAAATCTCACAAATAAAACAAAATTAAAGGTATTCCTTCCCACATAAACCAAACAGAATCAAAACAATTATGTCTAAGGATAAAATGCATATTTGTTTTTTCTGTTCAATTAGTGTCCCCTGCTTTAGATCTCCTATTATGACCAGGACACAGATGAGCATACAGTACACCAAAAGACTTATAAAATGGACTATTTTGAGCCACAGTAATTAAGCTCCACAGAGACAAAGGCAGGCAGCAGAGGAAAAAGAAGAAGTTCAAAATTATCTTTTTTGGTTCATTTCACCATTCCCTCTTACACTTCAGCAAAAATTCTTATAACTGCTCTTTTGGGATTTTTTTTTTTTCCTCCCTTTCTTCTGTGTTTATCATTCAATCTATGCAATTTCCACTTTTTGGGTAATTTTGGCAGGTCCACTGGTTGCTTAGAGATGCTTCATTTTTCATTGCTCCTTGCCTGTTTGTACTGTAATTTTATTCTGAATGTCACCTCCAGCAAGACTGGATTTGCAAGTGAAGCAAGGTATGCTCAGAAAAGCCTTTCTAAACAATCACACCAAGGTCTACAGAGCAGTATACTACATGCCTTTTTCTGTCTTGCATCTGAAAAGCGTAGGAAAGACTCCTTAGCAACAATTAACACCGTCTCACACAAAACACCAAGCATGTCTCTAGCAGTCTGACTTGCAGGACTGGATGTTTTTGACCTCTGAAGGTGAACGAATGATTCTGTGGACATTTTGTGCCAGGAAAGAAAAAGTAAAACAGGCACTGCTAAAATCACTCAGCAAAACAAGTGTGTGTAGCGGGGGAGAGGAGGGAGAATAGAAGCAGCAGCATCTTTAGCTCCCAGACATGCCCACTGTCCTACCCACATCCTCAGCCAATCTCCTCTTCCATGTTTTGTGAGACAGTGCCATGCTGTGGGCGCTGTGCTCCATTGCCACTGCACTCTGCAGTCTCTGCAGGTACAGTAGGCCTGTTTCCTGACCCACTTTCCTCACCAATCTCTATTTAGCTCTACGCTAGTGATGCTCCTGGCATGACAATCAGATACTGCAGCCTGCAGTGCAGTTCGTTACAACACATTCGCAAGCTCCTAGTAAATTCAGTGGAAAAGTACTGTGTCAAGGAAGCCTAATTAAACTGAAGTCATTTTCATAAACCTACGTCAAATGCAACAACAACATAAAAGTGTTCTAGAGATTCTAAAGATGCCTTTTTATTTTAAATCGACAAATCTGCTAGGCATAAAGTAAAACCAAAAGATCTTTCCTACTCAAGGGCTGCAAAAGGAAAAAAGCTATTAGAGCTAGTACCTTTTCTTTGGATTACCTAATCAATCTTGAACTTGTGCCGCTTAAAACCTGCCACGATCCCTCCCACTGTCATTTATTTCCCCTAGAGAAGGGCTCCACACCTTAATGTCCGGTGAAACTGTAAACTTAATCTCACTACAGCTATTAAAATTATCTTCTTACATGCACTAGAACAAAATTCCTCCCTCAGACACAGCCACCTGCAATTAACTTCAGATTTTACTTGCACATACATATGTGAGGGTAAAATTTGTCTAGGGACATTCACCATTATACCAGACAGCTAGGACTGTTCTGGCTGCAAAGTTAAGATCTAGTATCTGGGTATCTCTGAGACCAAGTCATTGGAGGTTGATCATAATCCATTTATCTGCAAAAAAAACCCCTAGTCACCTCCTTTCTTTTTAGGGAATTACTGTAACAAATTGTCATAACCCGAGTCTCTTAAAAAATCCAATTGCCAAGCCCATAGGTTATACAGCAGTAAATTCACCATACTATGAATCTATATTTCCTTCCTGGGCATTTAAGTGAACTGTAGAGCTCCAGATGAATACAGCCAGTGCAGGTGCACCACATGCACGAGAAGCATGTTGCTAATACTTTGCGCACCGAAGGCACTTAGACATGAAATACCTAAAGGTCTTACCAACTCTTTCTTTGGCAATACTCTGTTTCTATTCAGCAGAATATTTTTGTGCTTGCAAAACTGAGGCCCCTAACAAAAACAAGTTTTGAGAGTTATTCAAAATCATTTCACCAAAACATTTTAAATTACTTAAGATTAGAAATACCGAATTTGAAGCATTCTAAAAACAGCACAAACTTATGTTTAGCAATGATGATAAATAAAAACAGCAGCAGAAAATTAAGTATGGCAACATCAAATGGATCACAAGAGACAGGCACTTTGGGGCAATGACTGCCTTACAAGTGTGGATCATTCATAAAGAATATTATGTGAGCCAGGGAGCACGAGAAACAACTATTCACAAAGCAGTCCCACAGATTCAATCCTTTGTGGAAGTTCATGCATGTACAATATGACCAGTTTTGCTGGGGAAGAAGAAATGTTACTAAAAAATTATTGTAGCTTGGCACATGCCACACAAACTAACATTTTTTGCACTTGTAGTATCATAATCCCACTAATTTACTGAATCAACTAAAGATTCCCAAAAAGGGACCCTGAAATGCTTATGTAAAACCTCTGCAACAAGTCATCAGATTATCCATTAAATGAGGTGATACCAGCCAAAAGCAAGAGAAAACAAAATTAAACATCCATCAGAATGTGCAATTCATCCAAATTTCATACCACAGGCACCTCTAAATATATGAGTCATTATAATAATGTACAAGGTAATTATATTTCATCACCCATTACCTTGACCTAAGGAGGACCCCTCATCTTCAGATGGAAGATGGAATCCAGACTTGCATTTTTGTGACTAAGGAACCCTGCAAGAAGCATATCCTACATAAAGCAGCACCCTTAGACTGGCAGCTGTGTAGACAAAGAAGAAACGAACCTACCGTAGACTTTACCTTTTACTCACACCACCACCACCAATAAGCAGCCTAACTTTTACAGCAGAATCCTTAACCTTGGGTTAGATAATGCACTCTTCTCTCACACCAAGTATTTCACGTATAAGCCTGAGAGCAGCAGACAGAATTCAGAGAGGACTCTTCAGGAAGGACACAGGACAGATCTACCATAACTCACAGACACTGGGCAAACAAAAAGGCACTTAGAGGTACGTAGCTGCTTTGTTGCTACCTACAGACAAGCCTCAACAACAAAAGTAAGAGATTATTTTGTTGCCTTCTTATTTATTAAAGAGATGATGGGATTACCCTTAGGGCAATCCCAGGGCAAAGTGTCCAGCAAAGCAGAGATTCCCTTACTGTTTTTCCCCAGGTATGAACTTCACATCTAATTCAATTTTAGTTTACTGAACCATAGATCACAAAATTAAACCTAGACCTTCGCAAGTCACTTATGTCTACCCAGTTCACATGGAGATACATAGTGAGGAGTTTAGAAAGAGCAAATTAATTACTATCCTGGATCAGCCAGTAGTACTAACAGATTACTTAGTTTTACTGGAGTAAAACTAACAGTAACAGGTGTCTCACAAGCACGTAACAGAAACCCTCATTAGACAGTTACAGAATCACCTATGAAGTCTACTTTTAGTATTCATAAAAGTTTATATCCTTTCAAGAGACTACAGAGATTTTTGTTTGCTTTTTCTATGTGAACTTGGAAATTCTCAATATTAGCATCCAAACATTCATTGAGCCCTGCTGTGATGTATTTCCTTCTCAAAAGCATTTGTTATTGTTGAACTTGGTTTTGGTTTTTAATCAAACAAAAGCTCTCTAGGAATCCAAGGCTCTAATCTGAATTGTTACTGCTCAAACATCTTTTAAAAAAGAAAGTCTGCCTGTAAAAGTAGAACAGATTCTGGTTTACACAGAAAACTACTTAACTAATAGATACCTGGCAAATCATGAAAGTGCTTCAGGGGATATAATCTAAGATGCAATCATCAAATTGCTTCTTCGTGCCAGAGTAGGGAGCCAGAGAAAAACCACAAAAAGAAACATAGGTTTTGATGGTTACTTTCAGTGTTACTGTGTGTAGTCGTCTGACTCCTGGTTGATTTGCAAATCTGCACATGCCCATGGGAGTGGGATCTCAGATCGTTTAGCATCATGGCAGATTTCCAGTTCTTGGCAGAATGGTTGTTTTTCTCCATGAATCAGCAACTGTCCATCACACTACAATCTGTGAAGTGAAAAACCCACCTTATCAGCATAAACTATATGTGTGCATGTGTGCATACGGCAGAGGGGACGTCTATATATCGCCCACGTGTGAGGATTGCCATTTGCACAGACAAGCACATACATACTCCTTGAAGCCAACCACGCAATGATGCGACTTCTCTCACCTTCTGCAGTTCTACAATGCTTTGAGAACACAGAATATTATTTGCATTGTAAGATTCTAAATGTTACGGTAAAGAGCAAAACCATCAACCCATCCCATTTAGTGCTTTCTCCCCATCAATGGGTATCTCCAGGTACCGAGCCCACTGTGGTCAACTGCAGAACAGCCGACTGCTCTGCTTGCCTGCTGCTGGAAAGCAAGCTCCATTTGCATTTTCAGATAACGCTTACCAGCAAATGCATTCTAAACATCCATCAGAAAGGTAAACAAGAAGCAAATAAGTTGCATTTGAAACATCTTCCCGAAACAGGCTGCAGAATTTTAACAGCTCTCTATAATACAGATAATACTTCTAAACACGATAGCAAATGAGATGAAGGCTGACCTAGTAAAATGAACTTATTCTCAGAAATATACTGACAAGCAAATCATGCACTTTGGAAATACATTACAGAAAAGCATGTACTAATAATTCCTCATTGTATTCTTTTTGTGTCTGTCTCTCTCCCTGATACACAAGAGATTGCAGTATTCTTATTGCACAGCATCATTGTCCTAACATTAAATAACAATAGATTTGCTGGCTCTAAAATGCCACTTTTTAAAGGAGGCAGGGGGAAAACTACTATGATCAGAAATTCACTGGTAAAATTCAGGAAACAACCTTCCTCCCCCCCAGTGATTCACAATGTAAACTACTAGCAAATTCATAACCTGATCCACTGGATGAAGTAGTTGAGCAGAATACCTGGCTCCTGATTGTTTCCTCTGAATTATACATCCAGGACATTGGCAAAATTTAACAAAACCATGTGTCTTTTCCCTTCTAATCACAAAACCTTCACTTCCTGTATATAGATTCACGATTTGATACATAAATTCACTCAGTAAAATTGTTTTGTTTCTTGCAGCATTAATTTGCACATGGGTTGAAGAGCATTGAATACAGAACAGACAAGTTATCAAACTGCAGCAATAATGTTGAAAGGGAAGCATTATGCTTTTTTAAATGCAAAAATGTATTTTATTATTATTAGTTGCATAAGGGTGATCTATGTTTACACAGCTCAGAGCTGGATTTAAAACCAATTTTAACAGCCAACTGTTTCAACTTGCATGTAAACAAACATACTGCATTTCTTCATTAGCTGGAATTTGCTGCAGTCTGTCAGCCATCTGTACTGTCTTGCATTCTGTTCTCTATTCAGAGCACCACTATCAAATGTTGGTGATATAGTATTGCTCTCTTTGGAGACATCATGACTACACTATAAATAGTTGAGAGATATAAAACACTATTTCTAACAGTTGTCTTAATATCTGCTTTCTCAGAATGCATTAGGTTGTTCTGTTTCTCATCCAATTTTGGTTCTCCGTAGCTTTTTGTGGATACAAGAAGAGATCCTATTTTGGCGCTCTCAGAGGTGCAGAGCAAAAACTGCAGCCCAAGCACAACTTTATTCAACTTCTGCACCCTCCAAATCATGGATGCAGAGGCCAAACCCCAGAGCACAACCCTGCAAATATCTGCACTGCAGTCAGAGGGGTGACTGCATAGTGCAGAAAAGCCAGAGGCTGCTGTTGTTAAACCAACTAGTGCAGGCGCCAGCCGCAGCCAGGGAGCAGGGCTGCAGAGAGAGGAGCAGCCTGACCCACATCCCCTCCTCACACACTGGGATTCCATCCCACCCAAACCCAGTCTGGAAACTCGCACAGCATTAGTGCAGCTCGGAACGGGGGCCTTGCAGAGCCCCAGCTCTCCTCCAACTGGCTCAGACATCAGCATGTCCCTCGCTCTGGCAGTATGGACCTCAGCACATCCTGATTTGTGCCGCTTCTCCCCAGCCTTTTCCTAGGATCACAGCCCACGTACTCATTCCCTGGAGCAGCCTTACAGTCCCCCGAGCTCTGCATGCCAGATGCCTTGCCCATGGCAGCTCTGATCTCTATACGCCAGACCCTGGGGCTGTCAGGGACCCCCCCAGAACCCGGTGCTTGCACAGCATGAGTCCCCTCATAGTCAGACCCCAGGCTTTTTTGGCTGCCCCAGCTCTCTCAAACAATTTGAAGGGGATGACAGCACAGCTGAGGATATCATCCAGACAATTTAGCTACTGGTTTGAGCAGCGTGCGCTAGTTTCAGAGAACAGGTAATAGTATCTTTAGAAGAACACAGCTCAAAAATCCAAGTCCCTAATAAGGGCTTTTGTAGCTTGCTGAATCATCCTCTTTTAGGAAGTGAGGAGAACTATCAGGGAGTCAGGAAAGCTCACACACACTTTCACATTCAATTTTCTTTTTTCTAGGGACAGCAGAGCACTGGAATGCTACTTGTATAACCGGTGCCACTTGACAAGGGATACAACACAAATCACAAAGTTACTTGATATCCATGTTAATTTTCCCAACCAAAAGATGCCTCTTCAAATATAACTTTTTAATTCATCCAGTGGATGAGTTTATAACTTTTCAGTAAGGACCTGATGCTCTGCCTTTCAGTTGACTCCCAGTCTTACATTATATTTCTGATTTCAAAACCCAACACAACAGACCCCTCGATCAGGGGTGTCAGAATTCTGAACACTGACTTTGGGTGTAAAATCACTTACAGAGATGTGAAGGTGCTTTATTCTTAGAGCTTCATTTCAGTTTCACTTCTTAGTTTCTGGTTGAGGACTGTGATGAAACACTGTCTAATATTATTACCCCTGTCAGCCATATCCCAAGGTGAGTGGGACTCAATGACAATCAGACTGTAAAATGAAAGTTTGCCACTCAATACTCCCCGGTAAAAACAGATACATAGCACGTAACTCATCAGAAAAGTTTCAGAGGTTTCTAAACACATCACTCTGAAGAAGGCTGGAGTGTTTTGGTTTTGTTTGGGGTTTTTGTTTTGGTTTTTTGTTTGTTTGGTTGTTGTTAATAGCCATAGTATCCAATAAAGATCCCACTAGAAAATGTCTCCTTTTCCCAGCTTGTGATTCCGTTTCTGGAACAGCAGCAACAAAAATGCTACACCCTTGCAACCAGATAATTTTCAGCAGGATTTCGTCTGCATTAAAGAAGCCAAGCTATAGGCATGAAACCAAGCTGCCAGAGAGACTGCCAGCCCCAGCATGCTCCTCCAGAGCTGCAGCACTGCTGTTACACTGTGAGGAAATTTAACGCAGACATGTAAGTATTTAGGGGGACAGGATACAAAACAGCCCTGTCAACAATATTTTTCCCCTTCTATATCTACACTTATCAGGCAGTAGGTTCAAAAAGGGGCCCGGGGGTATAAAAGAATACAGGTCTGTTCACTTCTGTGACTGAAAGAATGAAAAAAATGCAATACTGTTGTCAAAATTTTCCAGCTGTATTTTGGCACATCGTATCTCAAAACCAGCCTGGTCTAAAAATTTCAAGCATGTTTAACTCAAGAGCCCTTGACAACATCTAATGCACAGGCTATTTATCATAAATTGAGTTGCTTATTTTTGGACTTCACCTTGGAACAGGAAAGAACAACTGTTCTGTCAGCACCAGAAAAGTTTATAAATCCTGCCAAATGTATCAATATTATATATTTCAAAGGTACCTTACATATACTGCAGAGATGTCCACAACTGTCTGCAAGGTTCATTCAGCATTACAGAAAGATGTGCATGCTTTGAACTAAATGTGAAATCAGGTCAGGTTAGTAGCCACCAAGACTCATCATCTCTACACAAATAATTACTGGTTTTAAAGCTTTTAAATAACTAGCGAGATTTCTAATGTACTTTTTACATGTTAAAAAAGCATTACTTTTTTTTTTAACGTTTCTCCTTTGCCATTCCCCAGTTCTCACACACACGATACTAACTGCATTAACCCTCTGGAGCTTCAACAGTTACTGAGAATTTTGGAAAGTTTGCAAACCTGCAAGAAACATCCTTTATAGCTCTAAATCTTATGTATAAAAAATTAGCAATTTTGCGATTTCTCACTCAAAAGTCAAGTCTTGGGCTATATGCTGATTTTCCATAAAATTGATTTTGAGGCATTTAATTCAAATCTAAAGTAGAAAGTCCAGACATAAGTAGAAAAGAAATAAATGAAAAATAAACCCCTTATTTCTAGCAGTTGTTTGTGGATCAAGCTGACTTAATCTGTCAAGAGTAACTGAGGTGAAAAAATTAGCTTTGTGTTTAAAGGTTCACATATACCACTCTGAGAAAGAATAAAAATAAAGAGAACTTCTTCAGACAAGCAAAGATCCATAAAAAGAACTGCAGACAGCATACATGATTCTAAATGACTAATACTGCAACTCAGAAAAAAACACTGAAATAAAAATGATTCTCATGAATCAGGACAGTCTTTTCGAAGAAACATTTTAATGATGACAAAGTCACATCTGTGTCACCTCTAAAGAACTCTGTCTCCTTTCAGTTTACTGTTTACCCTTGTCAGAAGAACACAATGTTGCAGATATCAGGTTTTTTAATTTTCTGAAGAGCAGAGGCTCTGTTTTTGGTGAGCTAATTTCAATAGTGTATCTGTCTCACAGACTGTGCATCTATTGCTACCCAAAAGAAAACAGAGGACAGTAAGACGGGCACAGAATTAAAAGTATTTTTATAAATTTAGAGCAAAACCATCAGCATAAGCCAATATGACTTAATTTTATATGACCAAAGAGCAATTCATGCTAGAAGATGACACGTAACTAGAGAAACGGCAGAAGAACCCCTGAAAATCAATTGGTCGTTTTAAGCAAAGAGATCAAGGGGTCTGATTTTCCATCTATGGATAGTTAAACTGCAGAGGAGCTTCTCTACTTTGTGAACTTTGGAGTATAAAGAAAATAAGAACAAAGAGGAAAGGACAACTAATTTTAGTGCTTCTGGGCTAAAATAAAATAACAACAAAGAACCACTGAACCATGGAACAGTTTTTTTCCAAGTTGCTATTTCAGTTACAGTCTTCCTCTCAAAAAGCCA
The DNA here is from genome assembly GCA_004320125.1 of Scolopax mira. Taxonomy (NCBI): domain Eukaryota; kingdom Metazoa; phylum Chordata; class Aves; order Charadriiformes; family Scolopacidae; genus Scolopax; species Scolopax mira. Next base: position 21,894 of record BJBW01000301.1, on the reverse strand, counting down.
GTACTGGAAAGAAGATGCCAGCTTCTACCCTATCAGAGTAATACAAGCACCTCATTTTATCCAGAGGGGCACATTGAGAGCTCTCAAGTGCTTACATAACGCTTCTATACATTTTGCTGCACCCAAAATGTTTATTATAGCTGACAGGAAAAAAAGAGCATTATTTCTTTAACTCCCTTCTCTCTCATTGGTTGCCTTCCTAGTACGAAGCATCGCTTCTGCAAACTGAATGTGATTTGAGCCTTGATCAGTGCATTTTAACAAATAACATGAAAATTCATCCCTCTTACAGCAGTGAACTGAAGTTTCATAAAAATTCTGAATTTTGAGCATCTGTGGTAATGTTGTTTGGGCTTTATCCAGATAAGTCTTTTCCATTTTCTAATAACAGAAATGGTACAACCTCCCCAGACAGCCTGTTTCACTGCTTGATTGTCCTCGTGGTGAAAAAGTTTTCCTTATATTAAATCTGAACCTCGCATTTTAATTTATGTCCTTTGTTTCTCCTCCTTCTTTCATCTTCTTGATGAACCTCCTTACTGGTACTGGCAGGCTGCTACTATCTGCCCTTGAAATTTCCTCTTCTCCATGCTGAATGAGCCTTAATTGTGAGCATTTCATGTATCAGTTTCAGTTAACAGTAAACAAGGTACTGAGACAGCTACTTTCTCAAACAAAAAAAAAAAAAAAAAGCCAAACTTTCATCTCTTAGAACAAATACCTGGTCTTCAAAGAAACTAACCACCTCCCATGAAAATGTTACATCTAACCATGTGAGTGGACTTTTGAAGTCTGCTTTGTCTGAAGTAAGTTTCTCTTTCTGTATTTATTCAAAACAAGCCATCTTACATTCCCAACATTATCAATACTACTCAAGAGCAGAACAAGACTCCTACAATTTAATGATGGATGGGTTGTTTTCAGTGACTGTTTCAAAATCAAGCCAATTCAGAAGTTTCTCGCATAAGTGGCAAATTACTTTAATACATTTGGGCAACCAAACAGAAAGTTAGAACAGAAAATGCTATGCTGCCTTCGTGCACATCCGCTACAGCAACATTAAAATCTACTGGATTAGGTTCATAATATTGCTGTTAAATTTTGCTCTTCTGTAAGGAGCTATGTGCTATTGCTCTGCAAACCTTCACAAGAATAAATTATGATTCCCAAGCATTAAAGACACATTAACATGACATAGGTCATGTGAAACTCAGTCTTCAAATACTTACTGAATCCAATAGATCAGAGAACAAATCAGTACTATAATGAAGAAGAGGGTTACATTAACTAAAATAAAGCTCTCTGAAATGATGAACTGATTTTCCAGTCACTATGATAACACATATTCCAGGGGCTTAGATATCAGTGAAAGAGTAATTTAGACACAATTTCACTTTTAGTCATTTACTGGAACATATAACCCCCTGGCCCAATTCCAGAAGATTTCTCAAATCCAATATCAAAAAACCCCACTTATGTCAGACACAACCACTAATAACCTGTACCGTTCTGTGTGAAGTGTAACCTGCAACAAGACACGCAGAGCAGGACGCTTTAAAACTGTCTTCATTTTTTGTGCTTTTCAATTACATCAAAAGAAGGCTTAACAGACATTTACTTCTCTCCCCATTTCATTGACCATGTTATTAGCCAATTCATTCACTAGTCCCTATGAGACAAAGCCAGTATGCTTATTCTTGCTCCTAAGTGTTTAATTCCTTACAAACCTTTGCACTGAGCTAAAAATTTGTTACACTTAATCATTTTCAGCTTTACCTTACTTCTCAAATCAATAGGCCTAATCAAGCATACTCTGCATAGCTGAATATAAAACTGTATATTTGTCAAATGACAACTAAAATATTATTATCCAAATTGTAGAAACTCAGTTGAAGCTACATTATTGTGAAGGTCACTTAAACAAAACAAAACTGTTTAACTTACAGCATAGGGCAGCAATCCTTTTATTTCACTTTGATATTAAAATCTAAAATTTCATGCTTTAAAGATTTTTTTAAAAAAAAGACATCAAGATACAATTCAAAAGAATCAAAAACAATTATCAGAAGACTTTCAAGAAGAGCTTGCCTTAACACACATACTCAGCCTCTCATAGATGATCACTACAATCACTGCCTTAAATCAGTGTCAGACATATCTTTTATTTATATTTAACCAGAAACTGAGCAATCATGTGGCTTTACAACATAGTGGACAACTTCACTGCATATTGTAGGGCTCCACTGACTTAAGTGTACTTCTACATCAACACTGGACCCAGAAACTCCTGCTGCATTTTAAGTCTCCAGTCAAGAGTACCATAGAGCTGTATTGCCTGCAGACAAATATCAAAGTATTCCATACAGGAGATTTACTATAAAGAGTTACTCTACACATAGGAATGCTTGCTGTTCCAAGACAGCTCACCTGCAAGGATCATTTGCAAACCCTGCCTACTGGAACGTGCAGGTACGAAATACTTTCTGATTTTAGTGTGGCAATGAGACAAGAGCAGTGGTATGAACAATGGATTCTTTGCAATTTCTAGATGGGAAGATGCAGTTGGGCTTACTCCATACTCAGCTAGTAAAAAAATTTTGTGTAGTCATCTAAAACCACTGCTGCTGCATCCCTTCTGCTCTCCCTGGATCACAGTTTGCCTTGCTATGATTGGCAATGTGCTGGTCTTCAATTCTTCATACATCTCCATCCAGCAATGCCAGCCTTGAATTGCCTTACAAAGACAGGAGAGAAACATTTGGATATTCTTCTACATGCAGCAGAGCTTATGCTTTGAGAAAGAGCTGTAGAATGTAACTATTGACCACTTCTATTCGTTTCAGCAACTCTGATAGCACAATCTGCCTGGGGGGAGTAGGGAGAACGTGCTGCTACATTACCAGAGGTAGGAAGAGATTATTTGAAGATCAGGCAGGTCAGCTCTAAACCTCAGCTGAAAAGTTTGACACTGATCCAGGGAAATAAAGTGCTACTGCATCTCACCTTGAGGTACTGCCCTTAGCTGAAAAAAAAGATCAATAAAGCACCATACATTCAGGTTTCTGCAGCACAGAAGTTTCTTCTCCCCAAAAGCCGAGGACAGAGAAGTGTCTTCGAGATAGTGACTGGGTGGGCTGAACGCTGTCCCCTAAAAGATCCAAACAGACCGTAGACCTTAAAGAATTTCCAAATGCCAAGGACACCTCTTATAGCCCCTTGAGCACTCCTTTTCCCCAAAGTTTGAAGAAAACCTTTTTCCAAGAAATAATGCATTGAAGTACCCAAAAGCTTATGACCAAACACACATTTTTTTAAAAAAAAAAATAACAAAGCTGTCTCTGCAGACCATCTCTCACAGGTGCAGGTCCAGCACTACAACAAACGTGAACAATGTGACAGGCTTGTTTAGGTGTGCAGTGATGGCTTCTCAGCAGCCAGACCAGATGGCTCTCAGTAGGTCTACACAAAAACAACTCTCTTGGGCAAGAGAGCAAGAGAAAGAAACAGGGAAAAAAACACAGAAGCAAAGTATCGCACAAGGAAACTTCAGCTAAGGCACATGTAGTGATTATGGACCTGCGTGAGAGATCTTTGTTACATAAATTATGAGCTAAAGTAAGTTACCAGAAACGTTGGGAGGTGCAACTCAGACAAACGTAACAGCCATGGGTTTTCTATTGCCAATTGTCTAAAATCAAAGTATTCCTCTTCAATTATATCTAAGGTACATATAACAACAGGAGCACAACACCTGTATTTACACTAATTCTGACATCTGTCATACCATGAATTTAATTAAAAATCACTAAGTTACATTAAAAAAGCCTAATTTTGCCCATTCTATAGAATCACAGGTTTATTTTTGCTAACTCAAACATAAAACTAATTTATGTCACCATTCCAAGTGTTTTAGTATTTTTGATTCATTTTCTCCTTCAATATCAGCCAACATATAGTACGGAATACAAAGAGGTAGAGGGAATCCAAGCACGAGTATTATTTGGTATGTTATTCATTTCTGTCAATAAATATACAATATGATACGAGTGCATCACAATTAATCACGTTTATCTAACATGAGTAAAAGCATTTCAGAATTTGGTCCAGCATTTCTCAAACTTATAAAAATTGAGTGCTTAGCCCCATAGTAACAAAAGAAGGCACAATGTTTCTCTTTCAGTCACAGGACTCAAAGAGAAAGTACTTGCAGTCTCACTGAATGGGAAGAGCCATTCCTGAAGCATGTCACCTGTGGTGAAAAAGATAATAAGCAGTAACATAATTTGAAATCCCTGTAGTAACACAGGTATCTAAAAGAAGTTTTCAGTAAGTAAAGTGTAAGAGGGAGAGTTCAGGCAAAAAAAGGTGGAAAGAGCAACCTAGAATATCTATTTAATTTCAGCAGTGGTACATCAGTAGTCCCTCATGTACTCAGAATTACTAAATCTGAAGTCCTCAGATAAAACGACTTTATTAGAATTCTCTCTGCCATGGCATGCTGAGCATGAACTCAAGGTGAGTGAATAAATGTTCTTTTCTCGCTGGCTTTCTGCCAACCCGACTACAAATGGAGACCTCACGCAAAACCAGTCATCCTTAAAGACCCTGAACACTGTCAGTCTTAGTGCACTCCCAACTCATTTGACCAGAAGACATTTTAGATGTCTCCATGCTGTCCTCATTTGTTGAGGAGGTGGGGGTGAGACACATTATGTCTCAAACAAGAAAGACATTAAATCCACATAATATCATATTTTATATTTCTGAACAGCTTCTCAGCTAAGCTAACACAATGGCAGTTTAGGATTATTAAACAGCATCACTGTAATTCACAAAGACCATCTTAATCTTTTTAAGTAAAAAGATATAAGCATTTTGTTTTTCATGTCCCCCCAAGCAATCTGTATTCCAATCTTGCTGTGGCAAGGAAAACCAGAGACAGCAAATTAATCCTGTAAGACTTAATGCAAAATGCTGAACCAAAAGAGAGCCTTCCATTACTCTGTTCCAAGAATTCTCTCATTCCCTGAAGCTGCAAATCTCAACATTGTTTTGTTTAGGAGATCTCAGTCAAACATCTAAACCAAACACAGAAAAACTCCATGGAAAGTTTCAAACCTGACTGTAAATCCATTTCTACAAGTCTCTACATTTTTCTTAGCCTCAATTTTCTGTAATGGAGGTTCTGCATACAGAGTAGAATCAGCAGTATCAAAGAGAAAGAAGTCTTAGAGATATGCAATTAAAAAGTTACTGTCATCACAGATATATGGTTTTTATTGGTTTAAGGTTACGTATATTTCCACATGATCTAATAACCACAAAATAATATTTTATCTTCTTTTAAAACAGAATTAAGAATCAAACCACAACAGGTGCCAAAAACCAGCAAGACAGAAGATTGTGAATTTTTGTTTTCAGAAGACTGACAACATCCTCTCCCACCGTAACCTGTGACTTGCATTCCTAATGAAAACACTACCAAAAAAAAAGAAAATCAATCTGCATGTTCTTAAGAAACTGGCAAACTGGCACGCAGTTTCAAAGTAAGCCTTTCCAACACGACAAATTCAAATTTTCAGAAGACAAGCTGACACCTGCTACCTCAAGATAAGATCACTGATAATAAGACTTATGCTTTCAAATACCTATATTAGCGTTGGAAACAAGAATTGTTTTAATAAACGTTCTCCTTGTCCAACTCAGGAACACAAAACAAAGGGTAGAATCAAACATGGGCTTTGGACATGAATCAGTTCTTCGTACCAATATTCCAGACAGAGCACACAAGGGGAAAAGACTGCCTTTTGTCAACTTCTCTAAATAGAAGATGCTAAGAAACAGATTTGTCTCACAAATCCACAGCAGAATTCATTATATCACGTAGAGTATTAAGCAAGGTGGTATCAGAGCAATCAATGATAGAGGGCATGAAATCTCTGTATTTTACCAAGTTGCCAGCAGACAAATATGTATTGTAATGCTTTCCAGACTTCAATTCAGAAACACTCCTACCATTTCTCCCTTTGCACAGGCCCCAAAGCACCTTCACTAGCTGCAGCTGTATGCTAATCTGCAAATTGGACCAGATTTTCAAGCAGCTGATTTTGCAAAGCTTATATATTTGTATATATATGTATATAAATAATGTCATATATATACACGACAACCACAGAAGATGAAAAACCAAGATGATACGTCTGTTCTCCAGAGAACACAGTCACTTCACGTGTACTTCTCATTCCCTGAGCTTTCAAGGTATTCTGATAGCATGAAAACAACTACAAAACATTGCTCACCAGCCTGATGTGTTGAATTTACCAGCCCCAGGTACAACAGCTGAGCCAATTGCCCCCAGGGAATGACAAACAGAGGACTCAAAGGCTCATGTAACACCACAAACATTGGTTGATCTCAGCAGGCTTACGTGTGTCCAGGTAAAAAACTTCTGCCTTCATAGTACTGCAGCAGCCTCAATAATCCAATCCACTGAGCAAACTGGAAAAGACTTCAGCGATACGCATTGAAGGAGAAGAGCCATCTCCCTTCTGTTTTTCATGGTAAGGAAGAAATACATTTAAACCAAGGATGTGAAAGAGCCACAATAATTAAAAACCTTGCAATGCTTTCTAACTTCCTGTTCTTATTTCCTCACAAAATTCTGAGAAATTCTTGTAACTGTGCTCCCAAAGGTCACAAAGTTTTTTTGGTAATTGTAAGCCAATTATTGTCTAAATTTCGATAAATGCACAGCTATTTGCTCTAGAAGCAGGTGCTCCTTTTTTCATTTTAGCCGCAGTGAGTAATGTATCTAGGAAAATCAGGATGCCTTCATCTTTCTTTTGCAGTGGTTAAATCTAAAAAGAGAGCAGTAGTAGATCAAGAAGTCAAAGAAAAAAAAAAATAATCAATTCACTGTTTGCCATTTCTGGAATTCACTTTCATGCATTTAAGTCATAAACCCTTTCCCAAAACTACCAAAGAAAAAAGGGTTTCCTCCATTCAGACATTAAAAAAAAAAAAAAAAAAAAAACACAAACACCACCAAACCCAAGAAATCAAAAGAGGGCACCACACAGAGAAGACATGAGAAGGCATTAAGATTCAAGAACTAAAAAAATCATATCCTATACTTTCATCTGTACAGAGAACAAAGAACATAAAACACAAAGTACTATACCTTGGCATATACTAAAGCAATAGAAGAATTGCATTGTTATATACACCTACAGTGGATCTTATCATAGCACTCAGTCAAATCTAAGACACCCTAATATCTCCGGTTGGATTAAAGTGGCTGAAATCTTTTAGATGAAGTTTGTTAGCTGGCTTTCAACCCTTCACCCCCATAATCTCTTGTGAAGACCAGCAAAGCTTTTTTGCTTTGGTTTAGTTGGTTGGGGTTTTTTTCCTTCTTTTTCTTTCTATAGAAATAAAACAAGTCTTAGATTTTCAAGGCTTTGAATGGGTTCACACTTTCAATGTGTGAAATCAACTAACAGAGGCTGCAGGTAAACCTTGACAACTTAAAAAAGCTGGACAGAAGAGATTCCACTGAGGCAATTACAGGAGGAAAATTAGATTATTTAATGCTTGTTAATTTAGCACTTAAGAACACAAAAATTACGCCAAACAATGATCTGGAAAAACAAACACATCAAAAGAACTCCTAACAGGCTCCCTAAGCACTTATTGCCAAGGAAGGGAGTGTTTACATTAGCTCTATACCTGGGAAGAGATAGAGCAATGAGAAAAAGGGAGCAAAAGTGGGAAAATGTAGGTGGCGGCATTTTTAGAAACATACCTCTAAGGAACTATCATTATTTTTTTCTTTATAAGGTTTTTATTCACTTTTTCCATATTAAAAAACTGCAACAGGTTTTAAGAACCCTTAAGTTCTTAAATAAGAAAAAACCCTTAGGCAGCTTTTAAAACAGGAGACAGTTTAGCATTTTTGTCCTCACAGAATTAGATGCATCATTTTTACTTTTTCTTTTCCTTCCTCCTCCTCTCATGGTTGAATGCTGGGGCAAAGGCCCAGGATATATAAGACCACGTAAAAAACACACGCAGAGTTCAGGGGTAGCTTCTGCCTTTGACAACTTCTGTTTAAATTAGAGGCAATGGAGCCAACAGGCCAAGGAGACGAGCCACCAGGTGGGAGGACAGACAGAGAGGTACCTGCCATTTAGCAAGCAATCCCATAAACCAGTCTTTGAAACTTGCCATGTGCCACAGCATCGCTACAACTTCAAGCATCACAGAGGAAACAGCTTTTCTTTTGAATCTTTTGTTAAACAGTAGCTTTACAATAACTTAACATAAGCACAGAGGCCAAAAAGACTGTCAGGGCTCACAGCTTAAGTGACTCACTGATAAGTGAAAGTTGGAAACATGAGACAAACGAAAACAAACACCATCGCTGCCATAAAAGTAGAAGCATAAGCCAAGTTCAAACCAAATCCAAAATCCTTAAATTAAAAACAGGAAGAAGTCATCTGTCTGCTGGCCAGAACAGCACTGCCTCGGTGAGTTTACAGCCCCACAGTGACAAATGAGTTTCAAAGGACCAATGCAACAACTCAATAGATGGGTAGAGTTGGAACCACTAAGATCTCCCCCATCTCACTCATGTGTAGTACCAGCATATAATGCATACTACCTTGTCCTGGCTTGAGACAGAACAGAATCAGTTTTCTGTTCAGTAATTTTACTTTGCAGCTAAGTCTCTTCTAATTAACTGAACTCTCTGAAATTAACGGCGTATTTTTAAGACTATAGTCCGCTTCCAGAGACTGGTAAGACCTGATTATTTCTAATTTATGCCAAGAAATGGTATGCAGAGAGGCTCTTGTTATACTTATTGCTACAACAAAGTGAGCTGACCATTGTTATTTGCCCCATTGGAGGGTGGGAAGCTCAATATAAAAGCTGAGAGATCCAAAGGTCATCCCTCTTTCTTCAAAGGCTGATGTCTGAGAAAGACTCTGTCTATTCATCTGCCTTTGATCCTGATCCATGTATTCCTGAATCCAGTTCCTGAGTTCAGCTCCCATCTGTTGCTGAGTCCAGTTTGGGACTTCCACAGTGCCTGATGGCAACTGTCATCTTGAAAGCTTGATACAGTTTGCATATATTGTATATAATAAATATTAATAATATCAATAAAATAATGAAATAAAGTATTTTATTTTTTCTAGATCGATCTCTCTCTCTCTCCTCTCCTTGACAAGAGAGGCAGGGAGAGCACCTGTCGTTCATTTCAGTGGCCAGCCCAGTCCAAACCACAACATATCTATTAAGGAGTAACTTTTCAGTATTAACACTCTTTAGAAAAGGAGAGAGTAAGAAAATTAAGAACTAAAAAAAGTAAACGATTAAAGACAGTGTTCCAGCAAATTCTTATGAAGGTAACTTAAATGATATATTTTGCCTTGACTATTTTTTCCTTTTCCACTGTTACAGAACTTGCCAATAAAACTCATCAACACAACAGAAAAAGGAAACACAGGTAGCATTTACCCCAGAAGTTTCTTGACCTGAAGTTCTGGGGTCAGCCAGGTAAAAAAGAATTAATTTAACTCCAAATCATCATTTCTACATTATTTTTCCATCCACAAAAGGAAGTATGGATGTGATTTCATTGCAGAGAGTGCTGTAAATTGATAGCTTTGTTCCAGTTCACTACAGTTTCTTATTGATTTTCTCTCGTTTTAGCCGGCATTGATTTGTTAATCCCTGCTCCATAACAGTTCTAATGACAAATTGAGAATGAAAAACTGCATGCTTTAGGGCCTTTTCCACCAACCTCTTGCTTCAAACCATATTTTTACTTTGATTTGGAACACGTCCACGCACATACTCTGGTTTAGACCCGACTCGCCTCAAACTAGGATACTTTTTACACTGAAACCTTTCCGTTTAGGCTTCTCATGGATGAACAAAGTAATTGAAACTATGTCAGTGAGGCAGAACTAGATTTCTGCACTAACAATTGTCACTTTCCAGGGTTGCTGATCACAGAATCTTTGCCTTAACACCAAGAACATTTTTAAGCAATTTTGCAGCATTTCCAATGTTTGATTAGTAGGCATTAACTGCATCGTGCACGTGAATAGCACTAGTGAATGTTCACGGCATTTGTGCAAAAAAGTACTTCAGAGGAACAATGAGCTGGATGACAACTTGTCTCTGAGCTCAAACTGAGTCACAGTCATGGTACACCATTATTAGAACAATCCATGCTAAAGGATGGGACCCAGACAGTATTTTTAACTTAAGGAATATAGTATGAGCATATGCAGGTCACAAACAGGATAACTTCGATTAGTCATTTTGCTACTAATAGGGTCATTAAATATAGCTGCCAATTTGGTCTCATTGTTAGGGCTACACTACTGACAGCTCATGCACGTCTACACAAGCCAGAACTACTGCTGGAAGTAGTTTTAGTCTCTTTACATTTCCCTCATATCTCCGCACAAGGTATTAATTTGGAATTCTAACTGCAACACACTATCAAATAGCAAATGAATTTATGAATGATGAAGTTTAAAATTTCACCCACACTCACATTTTTAACACCTCAGTCATCACATGCTGAGCGGGTTTCCAACTTCTGACTTCATCACATGTCAGTCCTCTCCTATGTCACCCAAACTGCAGGCAAATCAACCCTTTGTGGTCTCCCATACAGATTACGAAAGCAGCGTGACCCCTGGCTGCCACCTCAGTGCTACAGTACAACCCCAGCAGAGCAATTTTGGTCATTTTAACCCTCATCTGCAAAAGTGGCAATTGGAAAACGTCTACTTTGTGCTTACATAGCACGTGCTCTCTGGCATGCAAAGGCAGTAACAGAGTTTTCCTTCATTCACTTGGTGCGAATTTGATTTCCCATCTCCCTTTCTGCAGTGCCAGATCCAGAGAAATCAGTATGGGTGACAGGAAGCATAGTGCTGGAACAAACACCATCTTCACTTTGCTTTACGAAAGTTACGCACCTAGAGTTGGCGATCTAGACTCTGCTTACAACCACAAGGAGAAGAGAAAGTAAAGCTCCCCATCCTCTCACATAGTGTTAAATAGCTGAGCTTCACTTCACCAAATCATCTGCAATAAAAGCGTGACTAGGTTATGCTTTTCATGGAGCAGACTAATATTTTCAGAGTAACCTCTGTTGTCTAACACACCGGTAATTCCTGACTTCTAGAAATTACTTAGCTCTGAGTGTTAAATGTCTCTCTGCCCAGGCCATAAGATATTCTTTACAAATCATAGTCATGTCTTAATGGGATAAGAAAAGCAAAGAACAAATGGATGGCTATCTAGCCAAAGAGTTGCATTTGACTCTCAATTTCCTGCTAGGAGCACGACAGGGTGAACCAACTGACCACCATGTTTCCTCACTCCCTGTGATGTACCTGTAAACTCCCCTCTGTCTTCTTGCAGTGTTGCCAAGATTACTGTTACTCTCCTACACAGGGCATGCAGATCACACCAACACAGCTAATCTAACACAGACTCTATTTTGTATGCAGACTGCAGCTTCATTCTTTCAAACATCCTGTTTGCTTTTCTCCCCCCTCCTAATGATAATTTCAACAATTTGGTCTCTATTTTAACTCTTAATTGCAACTTCTCATTTGCACAGTGAGTTGTAGTCAGAACCCACTTTTCCATGGCCTTTATTTTCCCTTTTTGTCAGTTAAAATGAACTGATAAGCCAAGAACTTGATTTCCACTCTTGCAGGAATAATAAAAGAGCCTACACCGCAATTTTTATCATTGTGTCTCTAAAATAGCATAACAAATCCAACCTGCACCAATCAGGGAATATTCAACAATGCCATTTCTCACAGGATATATAGATTGAGACCAGCTTGTAAAGGATAACAATTCATGACCAAAAATACCAACAAAACACTGCACTACTTGATTAGCAAGTGAAAAACTACATATCAATTTAACTTGAGAATGAGGACAATTCAATTAATTGGTCCAGAAGGACACCACAAACCCCTCAGTAAAAGATAAGCTGGTCTTTACTTCTCCTTCTGTGGGTGTCTCTCCTCAGGAAGAATCACTAGATGGATAGATTTAACAGCATTAAATGACATTCAGGGACAGCAACATACACTAACCGAAATATAACACAGGTAGCAATCTGACCTGTCTGGAGCACACAGATACCAACTAACTTTCCCTTCTGATGATATGACAAAAGACAAAGCTTTTTTCACTCCACATTCCACAAGCAATGTGGAATGTGGAGTGAAATTTGTAGTACCTGGGTTCTCTTCTCAGCTTTCCAGCTGACTTGCTGTTGCACCTGAAGTCATGTCATTTCTCTACTTCCATTCCCATCCCCTGCTTGTTTTTATTATTAGCTGTATAAATAATTTTATTATTATTGCAAAGTAAAGACCACCTCTTACTATGAATTTTTCCAGGGCCCACATGTCTTGCTGTGATACAGTTAGGAGTTTTGAGGCAAGCTGGCAAATTAAAGAACAAGGAACAGAGTTTACTGAAACTTTGTTCTTCACACCACCATTTCTAATGAACTATACCCTTGAATTACCTAAGAGTTATTGAGTTTGGAAAACTAGAGAGACTTTTTTGCATTTATCTCCTTCTCTAAAGACCAAAGTAATTTCTTTAAGCAGCTTACTGGATCAGTTACTACACATACATTCTTGAGCACAAAACCTGATTTAGGAAAGTTCAATTTGTTCTTCTCTACAACAAAAATATAAATCTAATTTTGACCATTCAAAATAAAGAACATAGCCACAAATATTTACACTACCCAGTCAAATGACTAAGTATACAAAAGCCATGCACACAGCACAGTAATTCTGTATATGTAACACTACCAGTTTATTTATTTTAATACCCCTTAAAGTCTTAACTACAGCTTTACTTATACTTAGAGCTTTACTTAGAGCTATACTTAGAGCTTTACTCTAATAATGTTCCCTGTGAAGTTAGAAAATACAAAAGCAGTTGTCATTTTTCATAAAACAAAAGGTTCCATTTTCAATATTATTGTGTCTATATGTTAAGGCAATAACAATGCCTATACATTAACCTATGAGTCATACAATAATCAACCAACCAATTATCGTTGTCTTGTAGGCTTAACATTTTGCATCATGAATAGAGAAAAAAAGGGGGGAAAACCAAGAATGTAGTAAAAACAAAGCTATCTTTCAAATACTTAAATTAAATAAAAATGACATATTATTGCATTTGCCACTGAAAAGACTGGCAATAAACTTTGACTGCAAAGGACCATGAAAGTGTGTGTATTTATGATGGCACTCCCAGAAGAAAGGAATCATACAGAGGACTCAAAGCAATCTGCTTTGGGACATGCATGGGACTTGGATACAGACACTGGGACAAGTGCACAGACTGGAATTATGGACCACAGTAGGACGAGGATAAACGTAGCAAGCTGGACTTGGCTGGCACAAGTCCACTGGTTATTTTCATTCCCTGACACAACTGGCCCCTTCATCCACGATCAAGATTTCAGTTGGGTGATGGTCAAACTGAGGAGTCAATTAAGCCCAAGAAAACACATACTCAGAAGTGACAGTGTAACACAGAATTTTTTTTTTAATTTCTTAACTGAAATTTCAGATCTCCCTCCTCAGAAAACTGTAATCTAGCATAGCTTGTTTTAATTAGAGAAAGGATATGATGAAAACATGGCTCCACGTGAACAGTGCTGCATATCCAAAATGACTGTAACCCTTCCTTCATCCAGTTTAGCAAGAAATATTTCACACTGCACAATGTCTCCTCACTTGCTTACAGCTGCAGCAAATGTTTGCTGCAGTGTGAATGACATGCTGAACATACCACAAACAGTAAAACGATAGCTATTAAAACCAAAAATATCAAATGGCCTAGAAAAGCATTTTGACAAGGAGGAAACATTAAACCAGGTCTTTGTAGCATTTGCTAAATACCGAGGCTCATCATATTTCAGGCCATTTGTATTTAATTGTCCTTTCATCTGAAGAGCAGTGGATATGAATGCACATCAGGCAGCAGATGAGTCAGATGTTCTGAAGAGGTCCAATCAAGGACGCCTCACAACACAAGAGCACTGCATGCATAATGTCTTGCACAACTGACTTCTGCTACAGCCTCAAGTTTCTTTTCAGCGCCCCGTCCTATTCCATGGTGGTTATGCACCAAAGCACTGAGAAGAAAATAATAAATAGACTTGCAGTCACATAATTCAAAAAGTTAAAACACATGAGACTTCAAGAATCTGATATCTATGCACTCTCTTAAAGCTGCCAAGAAGACGTGCATAATTATCTAAAACTTTTGTTCTTCTGTTTTTTCAATTGAAATAAAAAAGTGCTCATAATTCTCGATGCCAATGCTTCACAATGAGTTTGTCAGATGAAGTCAAACTCACAATGGAACAGGTCACTCACAACACTTCAAAAATCCAGTTTTGGAGTGGTACACAGACATTATATCAATCAGCACAAAGAAAGGAGAATCCCTGATCTTTGGTGGAGAAAGCAGGTAAGACGTCAGCATGGACAGAAGGAGCAGCACAGGAGATTAAATCTACTGCTTTGTCCTTCAGCTAAACTAGTGTGCCTTTTATACTGTCCTCTAATCCTTAGATTTGTTTCTCCGTTTTGGTTTTAACAATATTAACGTCAGTGCAAAAGCAATCAGCAGAACACAACTTCGCTAAAAATTCAGTGGAATCATTAAAAGTTATTTATAAAAATAGACCATGGATAAAATAATTATTGAAATCTCCAACTGTTGATCTGGCTCTCCACATTAAACATGCATATTGAAATTGTTAATTCAAGGTAAACATGGAAAATAACTCATCTTCTCTATATTCCTCTCTCAAGTCAAACCTCATCTCTGTACAGCAACAAATGGAAAAAGGGATAGCTTGTGTTTAAACCAAAGCCAACTCACATTCCACATAGCCTACGTACTGAATTTAATGCAATTTAAGTATAAATTCTAGCTCTAGCATTATTTTGTAATCTTGAAGTGAAACAATTTAGTTTCTTATCTGCTTTTTCCTGTTCTCATCAACACAGATCCTCTTAGGATGCAAATGACGCTCGCTCTTGATCACACTCTTAAATCATCTTAAATCATCTTCATGCTGTTAGCTCTGAAAAGAATGATGCCTGCTCCAGAACATTGCTATTGCTAATCACTCAAATCAGGTCTCTCATAGGTCTAAAAGGATGAAGAGCACTGAGGACAGCGGAATGAAGATTAGACCATGTTTTTCTTCATTTTCAAGGAATACATCTAAATGCATCCCTTTCCTTCACCTTCATGGATCACTTGTCCTCCCAAGCCTAAGTTCCACTGTGCAAAAGCTATGGCTGCCTTGGCTTTGTATTGTACAAGAAACAACAGAACTACCTTGTCAAGGTCTTGCCCAAAGCACAAATGAATAACAGCATGAAACAGATTCAACAATGGTGTTCTCTATAGATATCTACTGACATAAGCCAGGACACCCATTTCAGAATTAGCAAGAAAGCTGTTTGAGACTCAGTGGAGTCTACACCAACTAAACAAATTATTAATTACTGCAGCACCCTGGTCTCTGAAGCTCTGCTTCACATCTGTGAGTGCACACATTCACAGAACACTGATGATGGGAAAGGGCAGAGGCTGACTCTTCTAACCAAGGTCTCACCACAGAAGACTACCAAGAGATGGAGATGCAGTACATATACTGCAGCTGAAGCTGTCAACTTGTACTTACCCCTTGCATTTTGACTGCCAACTACCCCACAGGAAGATGCATACCCTTTGACTGGTTATCTGCCCAGATGGGACCTGCACATTGCCTGCTAACAGGACAATTGCCATATGCTGCCTCTCAGCCACAAAAAAAAAAAAAAAACCCAAGAAAATGGTTTGTAGGCAGCACAGGCTGCATATTGTGTCAGACTACAGCAAACAACTTGAGCAGTTTTCTTTTTGATCACCTTTATGCTTGAGGATAAATCATTTTGTATCAAATTAGCCACATGAAAAGAAAGCCTCCAATATCACTCAAGGATCTTACAAGGTACAGAAACATACTAGAAGCTGCAGCATTATTATTTATCAGCTAGAGAAAGGCCATTGGATAAACTGCTACAGAGGGTTTCAGGCAAAAGTAGCACTGCAACTGGGCATGGTCCCAGCTGATCTGCTAGGCTGTACTGGAGATGCAACTGTCTGCTCCACACATTGATGATATTGGAGAGAACTTGGCATCTTCTGCTCATGGTAACTCTGGTTCCACCAAGGAACAATCAGTTTCTGAATGCAAAAGCCTTGGAAAAAAATTTGAAATAATTGAATTATATTAACTTCTGAGCTTACAGGAAGATCAGCAAGCGCTTGTGCATTCAAAAAGATTCTATTAGGAAATTGCCTGGATTACTTTAATGCACCAAAAACAAACAAACAAACAAACAGTGAGGAAAAAAAATGGTAATCTTCTTCTTTACCTGAGATGCTCCATTTAGGCAAGGCACTGAAATAGGAATGTTAGACAACAGCTCCAAGTGTTGTTCAGATGCTATGCATGCCTCCTGCCCATCGGGAGCCACTGCATGTCTTCCAAGTTGCCCATAGTCCGCTCTGCCCCAGGTGAATACCTTGCCAGTTTCTAAACAGAGAACACATTTCAAGATTACTTCTTGACTAGGTTCCTGGAATATCTGGATACCGATTCAAAACTAGACCAACACTTCTTAATGCATCTTGTCTAAAGCTTCAACAACCTAGTGGAAACTCACTTCTGGGAACAGAAAAAAAATAAATAAAACTGCTATATTAATAAAAATATATTAATATAATATTAATAAATAAAAATATTAATAAAAAGCTAAAGACATATTATGCAGTTACTCAAAGTTCATTAACTTGTTTTCTAGCAGAATAACATCTATAGCCCAAGGATGGCTTGGGCTATAAATGAAACCATGTCAGTAAAGCTGGGCATTCTGCATACAATATATGCACTTTGGTTATACAAATTACATATTTTTAGCTTAACAGAAGCACACACAGATCAGCTTATTCTAAAACATAAAAGATTCTTCTCCATTCCCAGCCTTTGCCATAGAGACATCCATCACATGTCCTGTATTTAACATACAGTTTACGTTTGCCTAATAGAAATCACCTTCTGTCACAGCTTGTGTTAGCTAAGTAACAGCCCTCAGGACAGCAACTGGCTAGCCAGGAATACCAACCACAGCTGTCATTAAGCATTGGAAATGCACTGGTTTGTTTTCACAGGAATACACATTGGCCAAGGAAAAGATAACTTTAAATGAAATAAGCATTATATGGATTATCCTCCTCTCCACATATTATACCAGGTTCACTGCAGTGAGACTGACAACCAAAAGCCCTTTCCCTAGTGAGGAGAGCATCCATAAAGCAGTGCTTTTACCTTTGTTTTACAATATTAAAAAAAAAAAACAAACCAAAACCAAACAACCCACCAACAAAATACAACCCACATTAAAAAAATTTTAAAAAAAAACTCAAAAAAACCCACCCAAACCACAATTATGAAATAGCTTTATTTTCTTAATTAATTAAATAGATCTCTGCAGGTAAGTAATGAAAAGCTGTCTCTTTCAATGTTTTGAAATTAAAAAAATGTTATATACACACAGCATAAACTGTAGAAGCAGCAACCCACATTCCAGCCTAGAAGGAAGCCTGCAATGACCTTGAGTTACATACACGCTTCAGCCAAGCCTCAAACTCCTTTACAGAATTGAACACAAGTCATAAGGCAAATGATGTGGATTTGAGGAAAACACAACCAAGTCAAGCAAGTCAGCTTCAACACACACACTTTTCCCCTTGTCAGTCAGTACAGACATATGCCACAGAGGCATCAGGAGCTTGGGGCACCGGTCATATCACCCAAAGATGTCAATTAAGGGTTTTCTTAACACATGCCATAACAACCTTTCAGTAACCTGAATACCTCCCTTTTCCTTTGAATGCTGGTAAACTGTATTGAGGGGGACAGAGGTGAGCACTGCTAGTTTGTGGAGTTTAAGCTGATAATGTATATTGTAAATAAGCTGGAAAGCTCTAACTTCATGTATTTCAGCAGATATGCATTTTCCTTGGAAATCTACTAGCAGTGTTATCTTTTACTCCAATCTTTGCAACAGCTTTTCAGATGTGTTCTCTCAGCGCACTGATAATGCTTCCTCTGAAATAATTAAGTGATAAAATTAGTTGTCCTTCTCTCTCAAGGGCACAAATATTTTCTTCCTTTGGAGCTTCCTAGCAGTCAGGGAAAAGTTAAAACTAGTTAGGTATTATTTTTGATAGGAGTGAGGCCTTTCAATAAGGTAGCTTCATTTTTTAGGTTAAAGCATTAAAACAAGTTTCATTAAGAGAACTGCCAGTATACCTTACAGAGAGATTAGGAAAACAGTTTGCAGTTTAAAAGACATGATTGTTCTTGAGGTAATATATTTAATTTGAAACTTGTATAGATCTCTACTAAAAACATCTGCAGCTACAAAACTGTCGCAGGAACAGTATGTTGTGCAACAAATTTAAATGTGGACTAAGCTTTAGGCTTTTAAATCAGACCAGGTTACTTTATCTATCCAGAACCCTATCAGTGGACTGGAAAAGGAGAGGCAAGCTGCTCTATTTTCCATCAACTACAGGAACTGAGGCTGGATTTTATGAATGTCAAAGCCAGGAAGAATTTTTGTAACATCTAGTTAGATCATTAATATATCACAGGCTCTCAAACACTACCCAGACATTGCTGTATTGATCCCAAGGACCATAGTTCAACTAAATCATTTCAACTCTCAGAAACCAAAAGCATCAAGTGCCACAGGCAAAGACACCAGCAACGTGTATGACCTCTGGAAAGGCAAGGAGTGTATTTGATAATATAGACCCAGATCCTCATATGCAGTCTATAGAGCATAGTCTATATAGCTCTAGCCTGTACACTAGAGCAGCAGAGGTTCCTCTCAAGTCTGCTTTCAGGGAGGGGGGGGGGGGGAGGTATTCTTTTCTTTCCCCAACCAAATCCAGTGTTCTGTCTGGACCCAGACACAAAAAAGAAACACTAGCCATCCATATAACAAAAATGATCCCTTGCACCATCACAGCAAGGTGCTGCTCCACCTTGTCTGAAGTCATGTCTGCAGCTGGTATCTGGATTCAGATGAAGGCAGTCTAAAATCCCAACACATTCCTGACTGGTTACTCACTGAGAAAATAATTTTCCCACCCTGACAGTGACCAGGAGAAACCAGGGAGCAACTGACACAATCACTATCTTGATGAGCAGCTAGAGCAAGTTCTGTGCAGAGCAAGCAATTCCGTGGAAGGTGGAAGAAAGTGCAGTGGTCTACAGCCTCATCGACTGCAAGATCAGAGCAAAATGTCACGACCGTCTACTCTGAAGTTGATAATTTCCCCTTATCAACTAATGGACAGCGAGTCCATCACCTGCCTCAAGCTGTTGCCTCCAAGTTTAACTATTTTTACTTTTCAGAAGCCATTCCTCTTTTCAACAGGGTTAATTTGCCTAACTGTAATTACCATCAGCTGCTTACTGTGTTTTTATCGATGTCCAGTGATAAAGACACTTTATCAATGACTGGGAAAAGCCCCTCTCTCCACTACCTAGTGTCTTTTTCCACGTGCCAGAGTCTATACATGTTTGGTCTCTACTACACTGTGGGTATCAGTCTCCTTAAGTTTCATCTGTTCGCAGATCAATTTTTGAGGCTCCCCGTTGAAACTTCAACAGTAACACCAGGTTGAAATGGAAGTAATAGAACTGGAAACTGATCACCATGGTTTTACTCAGCCTTACAAAGGCTTTGAAGTATTCCTTTCTATCACTGCAAATTTTTCCAGAAAATTCATTGGAACTGAGGAATGCAAGCACACTTGAAGGATTAAAACCAGACAGCAATAATGTTTAGCTACAAAAAAAAACACTTTACATCCATAGATTGTATTCTCTTTCCCTGTTTACAACAGAAGTAACTATAATTAACTTTTTCCTTTTTCCCATTATAAGGGAAACAAGTCTCAGGTGGTTATTGGTAAACAAATATGGAGAACATCAATTAAAAAAAATTAAAGCCAGATAAATTAATTTTTTGCTTTTAGGAAGAACTTCTTGAATGCCCAAAGGTCAGGTAAACAAACAACAGTTCCTTCTCAGTGCTCATCAAGGCAGTTCTCATTTCTAATCAGCAGAAATTCAAACTCCCTATGCTTGCTTCTGTTTGGTGAGCATTCCCCTTCCCTTGCTCAGCATTCCTAATTTTCAGTTGAACACATCTGCCTATGAATCCTTTTAAAAAAAAATAATTAAATCTGTCTTTTCTGTGAAAGAACCTAACAGAAGCCAATTTAGAAGTGTCTTCTCCATGAAATATAGATTATACTTTCAGCAAATAAACAAAACAAAACCAAAAAAAATCCAGTCTCAAGTGGAAATTTCAGGCTGAGACAAAACCAATGCATGGAAAATTCCAGCCAAAGAGGTTAAAGTCTTGTCAAAATCCTAAGCAAAAGAAATCACTGAGTTATGACAGAAAGCGTTAAGCAATTGTAATGAGAGGTATTGCTACTGTGCTGCTTATAATATAGATGGTATTTTAAAATGTTCTAAGAATATTTGAGAAAAAGACATTAGTCATACAGAGTAAGGAG
>BJBW01000300.1:238313-254343 GCA_004320125.1 Scolopax mira | reverse complement strand
CCCCCCCCCCGTTCAGCCCCGCCACCGGCCCCCTCCGCCCTGCGGGACCGGCCTTGGCCTGTCCCTGGCATCCATCCTACCTGCCCAGCTGGCCCGCCTCGGAGCGGTGGGAGGGCAGCGCCGGGGCTGGCGAGGGAACGGCGAGCGGTGGGAGCCCACCCTGGGTCAGGGGGTTTGGGGTTATTTGGAGGATTTGGGGTGGTTTGGCGAGGCCCCTCGGTAATTGTATCAAAAGTTGGTTGTGGCTTGTGGTGCCGTTTGCTGTATGAACTTGCATGGCTTTTCTGATTTCTCACACGTTGTGCCCGCATGGCTGCGGCGGTAGCAACTTGCGGTGCGAGGCCTGGAGTGCTTTGTCTGGGGCCATGGAGTCTGGGCAACCGGGCACTTGACATTTCCATATTCTGTATTAAATGGATGCATTTAAGCCATTTGGTAGGTGTGAAAGAGGTTTTCTTTAATTTTAGAGAAATTCCCCCCCTTTTTTTTTTTTTAATGAATTTTTTTTACTAGCTATGTTTCCGTTTATTTTTACTACTATTTTCTAGTTGTGTCTGGAGGTACCAGGTGTATCTGAGCTAATGGAGTCCTGCCTGGCAGGGTGGCATGGACCAGCCCTGGCCTGGCTGCCGTGCAGCACAGCCTGAGTGCACTGCAGGCCACCAGCCTTGTCTCCTCTTGCAGGGTCTCAAGCTCCTTGGAAAAACTTTCACCTGGGGACTCTGACAACTGTAGTAATTACAAGTTACCATCCTTCTAGTTGGCAAAGATGGATTGTCCTGTTTAAAAAACAGAGACACTTTCTGTTTGTTTGTTTTTAATAACAAAACAAACCAAAGCTTGGTTCCCTTTTAGATACACATTTACAGATGTTGGGCAGTAACTTGATATCAGCAGATCAACATCATGATATGTGTTGAAATCTTAAAACATTCAAAAGAGGCAACAGAAGAGAAACATACTTTTTGACCTGCAACAAATAACTTTTTCTCCAAGAGTAACACTAAGCTAAATGTTTTTGTATTATTTTTTTAATAGAAGGCTGTCCTTTACTAAAATTAATGTCATTTAAAAAAATTAATTAAGAAATTAGTTTTTGGTAACTAATAGAAATAAGGTGCTTTCAGTGTTTGAGGACAGCTCTCTGAGATCATTGCAAACTGATGTATTTTTAGTGCTCCATTATACAAAAAATATTTTTTTTAAATTGAAGGGGTGGTCCATCAGACAGGTTTATAGAAAGCTTCTCTTTAGGTTACTACATTTACGCTTGAAAGTATATTGGGTGGAATTGCTAGAGCTTAAGAGTCATTAGGAGCTTTTGAGATCACTCCTGTTAAGTTTTAGGAGGGGGATGTTGTTTGGATATGCAAAGGATGGGGAAGGTGAAAGGTGGTTGCCTGTAGGTAAGACAGACAAGTGGTGACCAGTGTCTGCTGCTCAGAGTGCTTAGGAGTGAAAAACCTTCACAGGAGAGGAACTTCTTAACTGTTTTGGAAAGTTGGTGTCCTACAGTGTCAGGCATCAGCTGCACCAACAAAACATCTAGGAAGACTCTATGTGCTCTTCAGGATGAGATTAATAACTTTTTTTTTTATATGTAGGATAGAAGTTCCCAGTTGTTAGAAGATGCCCATTAACATTTTCAGAATTGGCATGTGTCTCTTAGAGTGGTATATTGCAACAGCATTTTAATTAAGCTTTAATAGTATAAAGTATCATTTGTCAGGTACTCACCAAATTGAACGCTACAGTTACTGAATTTGCTGTTAAATTCTAAATGTACATGTACAAATTTTCTGTGGATGGTAGTTGTGATTCTGACACACCACAGAGTGAATAATAGATGATTGTTCCTTACCACGCTGTAATAATAGTAAATATTGAAAATAAATATTAAAATTCAAAGCAGCATTCCTGAAGTACCGTATCAGTTCCATATCAGAATCTTATCAGTAGTTAAAAGTCATATAGTCCAAATGTGTATTTTATAAGTTTTTATTAAGATGGCAGCTGACTTGATTGATATAAAGAAATTGGAACAAATGATTTTGTGGGAGTTAAGAAACGAGTTAATGTATTTGTTTTGAGGTGGCTGCAATTAAGATATAGCGGCTTGATGGGGAATTTATTGGGTTGGGGTTTTCTTTTTTTTTTTGTCTTCATGGGCCAAGATGGGGTGTTTTTTAAACTACTAGTGCAGCAGAGTTTGTGTATTTATAGTGCTATGTATGCTGGGATTTTTTTATTTTTTTTTTTAAGATGCATGTAACATGCTTGTTTAAAAAATACAGCAGCTGACTATGTTGGCCTGCATCAACGCAAGCATTGCCATATTTTTTGTTACATTAAATTAAGACCTGCTCTATGCTTAGGGTTTTTTTATATATGATTTTTATTATGGGTATGATTTTTATTAACATAATTGTAACAGTATAATTGTTAATGTGGGGATATAAATAAATACGTTGATACAGGTGTACATTTCCTAAGAATAGTATAAGGTATGGAAATGAAAATAAAAGATACTGATCTAAGGATAAGGTAATGTAAATCTCTGTAATTGCATTGGAAGAAAAAGAACTGACTATATTAATTTAGTTTTAAAAAGAATATAATTCTGTACCTTCTGTATATGTCGAAGGTTTGTTCTCACTCACCTGGCACATTTTGGGAAGAACACCCTTGTTCTCCTAGTCAGGATGACCAGATTGACTTGTTCATTTTGAGCTTTCAGGAAGTACTTAAATCTGATATAAAAAATGAATACATGTTCTAGATTTGAATAAAGACATTTTTAGAGAGGGTGTAACTCTTATTTATCTACCTGAGGGCCATATGCCTCGAGGAAAAATCTGCATTGTTCAGAGCTTTGCTGTTACTGGCTGATGGTGAAAGGCAAACACGAGGCTCCAATTCAGTGTTACTCTTATTTCACATTAGTGCTTTTGAATATGTCTGATGGTTTTGAATAAGAGTGGAATAAATGCCTTTTTTTCTGCAGTGAGTCACTTTCAGTTACCACCACTTATATCCTTAAATCCCACTTCTCACCTGCAGGTTCTTGACTTTCCAGATCACGTGGCAGAATATTTCCTTTAAAATATACTTCCCAAGCAGTACCTAAAACAATTAATAAGAAATGGAAATCAAGTAACTGTGTGACAGCCTGTCCACTGAAGTAACACTCCTGAGCTCATCCAGTCATTGGAATGTAGGAGAAGGGCATCCTCTCAAGCCTGGCTTCACTGTTTGGTGCTTCTTCCCTACCCTCAGCTCCTCTTCTGTCTTTCAGCCTTCAAGAATTCTTTCTTTCACCCCTTTTTACCTCTTCTGTGTATCGATTTCTGATGTGACTCTGGGTCTGATAGTTCTTTGCTTGGGCTGCAGCTCAACCAAAGAAGCTGTTAGTGATGCAGGTTCATAGCAGCAACAGTCAGGGGGCAAAATGTCTCTTGAAATCTAGGTGGACAAACTAATTGTCTTAAAATGCTGCCTGGTTTTTTTGTGGGTTTTTTTTTAACCTAAAAAGTCAAACTTAAGTTTGTGATCTTGTTTTGTGTTTTTTTCCCCATTCCTGCTGCTGCTATGAAGCCTTTTGAATATCGAAGGTTCCCGAGTCAGACGGAAGACAGCGGTAGCTGAGGTGGATTAACGCTGGAATGTAGTCAGGGATTGGAACACTTGGGAGCTATGCTTAGACAGAAGGGGAAAGAGGTAAGAAATGTGAAGTGGTAAGACTGATTTTTAAGCTCTTGTTTACGGACTTTACCCAATCGTGTCATGGCAGCGTTTGTGCAGAGCCTGTGTGAAGTGGTGGTAAGGCAGAGGAAAAACAATTAGCGTCAGCCTACTTCACAGACTATTTTTACACTTTAAATACTCAGATGCTAGCCAGTTGGCGAGATCCCTTCGGTGTCTAATCTATCTACTATCTGGAAAAGCATGTATTGGCAGGGTTTTGGATGAGCTTGTATAAAAGTATTTGTATGCTCTCTTTTGTTTTGTTGATCTGTTCTGCCACTTCAAGCAGCATGCCAGCAATGCATTTTACTAGTTGGGACACACTAGGGATGCAGATATTGGTTGAAATGTATCTGTGTCCGTGCTGCCCCTAGAAGGGGTGGTAGGATGGGCCACGCTTCCTGCCACCTTCCTTTTGCCAGTCCTAGCCCTTCTGTTTAGGTGAGGGAAGGAACCACTCTGCCTGAAAAACACTCCTTTTCAGTTGGATCAGGTCTCTGCTCTGGCTGTTGACACAGTGGTGATGTCAGGAAAACATGGCATGGAGAAGACAGGGCTACCGTTTTCACTTGCAGTCCCATCTGCTATTTCACAATCAGTGCAATCCAATCACCAATTGCATGCATATTGATTACATGCATTGTTCTTGCACAGAAGTCTCTGTAAAACATGTCCCTTTTTTAATTATCCAAATGGTTTTGTGTACTTTGGATTGAAAATTTCAAGATTATTCTTGATTTAATTTAAATGGTAGCTGTTAATTTGTGAAACACGCTTATATTTCCAAAATAACTTTTATTCTGGGATTGTTCATGCTTAGGTAGAATCTGGATGAGGACTATTTCGGAATTGTAGAGCATTTTCAAGCAGCCTTTTTTCCTGATCACTGAAGTGTGGATATCATGGTGTAAGCAAATAATATCCATCGTGCTTCAGTGATCACCAGTCTCGATTTCAAATTTCAGCAAGATGTGCAGGCTTTATTACATTTCAAACTGAAATCTTTAAGAAATAGCCCTAAACAAGTGAGGCTATCATATTGAGTTTGTATATTACATATTGATTTCACTGCACATATGTGGATGATATAGACGTTTCTCTTTTGAGATCTTGAAGAGTCACAAATGCTATTACTTAAGATGGCAGTAGGTGTGTAAGCCTACTTCTTAAGCTGCTAGTGCCTCTCATTTAAAATTTTCTATACACTAAATTATAGCATACCTTAGAGAATGGATGCAATGTAAAACTTTCAGAATGCAGTAGAGATTGCCAGAATTAACACGTTTTTTTAATCACATGTGTTCAAAAGATCCTTCTTTAGAAAACGTTCAAATTTAGCTAATAGCATTCTTTAACACATTTTAGCCTGTGTCATCAAAATAAGAAAACCCAACAAAAATTCCCAGCAGAGTGTAAGTTAGCAGATTATTCATCAAGAATAAAAATAAGGAGTGTGGTTCCCAGAGCAATCAGAATTTGGTATTATATTGGGACACAGAAATTACAGTGTACAGAACTTCTACTACTAAATAAAAGTTGATAAGGAAATAGTTAATTCCCTTTCAGTTTTGCAGTTAGTGTACACACCCACCAGATGGAGCTTCTGGCACCAGTGGAAAATTCCAGAAATCGAGCAAGAATGAGAAGTGTGTGAATGACTTAGAAGATCCCTGTCTGCTGGACTGCAGAAGATAGTATTTTTTTTTTAACCTTTAAATGAAAAATGAATGGAGAGTAAGACATATCAGCCTTACTGATTCCTTTCACTAGAACTGTCTTCCATGGAAGTGTTTCATCTGATGGGAAGCTGGAGTTCTTGGTGTAAGAGTCACCAAGCTGAAGCTAGACAGTAAACTAAAAGAAAAGAAAAGAAAAAAAAAGATAAAGCAGAGTTTAAGCAGAGTTTCTTAAGTTCTAGCTGAAAATTGTATATAACTACTGAAACAGCATGCTACGGTTTTTAGCCTAAGAGTTTCCTCCAGAGGATTTTAAGTGGGGTTGGTTTGTTTTGGGTTTTTTTTCCAGTCCTACGTTTTAGATGGCCTTCTCTCTGGAAGGAGTATTTACATAGGATGTCCAGAGAAGTGGTGTGAAACAGTCCTTTTTGTTTAACACATAACTTGAAATTTTTTGGAGCTGATTTACTCTCTGAAGTGATTTTTAAATATCTCTAAATTCTTTGTTTTGTCAAAGCTTGTGCTTTCTGATGTGCCAGCCTAAGGTTGAATCTGATGCCGGGTCTGACCAGGCGCGCACAGAATGATCTAGTTGGGTGTTGAGGGATGTTTAGACAGAAGTTAGCTGAAGACCATCATGTTACATGGGCAGAAGTTTGGTGTTGCAGATGCTTGAGCTGATAAGGCTGAGAGGAGGTGCTCTGTGTTTAAAATGTTGCCATGAGAATGGAGCACAGGCTGTTACAAAACAGCCTCCATCCTCGGATTATAGCCGACTTGAAAAATGAGCCCCTAGTTGTCTGGCGTTTCAGACGTGCCTTAAACTGCAAATCTCATTACCTTCACAGGAGATGTGGGTGCACAGCCCTCTGAAAACTAGGCCAGCAATGCTTAAATAAGGAGGAAAGAGAAGAGTCCAGCAGAAGAAAGTGAAAATGCTTAACGTAAGCCAGCGACAGACGTGTTGGGAGTAGACTCTTTATTCACTCAGTGCAGGGAAGGGAGGCATTTAATTGTAGCACTTACATTTTCAAGGAAGTTTTCATTAGTTTTCAGTTTTTTCCAACTTCTCTGTTCTCCCTGGTGGTTCTGCTCCTGGTATATTTCATTTGCTCTCTCTTCCCTGAGATACCTTTCTGTTTCCTGGCTGTCACCCTTCCTTGCTCGGCTGTCCTGGAATTGTCAGGTCGCAGAGTCCCAGCCTCCCCCTTGCTGCAGGGACAGGCCATCACTGGAGGCTGCTTTTCTATTGCTGTGGGAACCACGGGTTAATTGTCTTGTCTATTTTTCTGGTATTTCAAGAAGTTTCACTTAATGTTGCACCAACAGCCTTCATTGCAAATCTGTTTCATGGTTGCTTTTGCTCTAAAAGTAAAGTAACTTTAGTAGTTACTTTAAAATAGTAGAAGACCCTATTTTAAATGCAGTTGGGCTGGAGAGATAAAAAACAGAGTATCAAGAAACTAACAGTCTTGTTTCATTTCAGGCAGGAATATACAGCTGCTGTCAGCTCTGATACCTGCTTCTCTGTTGTACTGTCATATGTAAACCAAGAACCTCTTCAGCTTAAAATACTGGCAAAGTAAGGGCTAGAATCAAGGAATTTCAGATGATGTAAAGTCAGAAAAATGCCAGGTGCATGGCGATTTTTGTCAGCAGCACAGTGCAGGGAAATAAGAGGCCCAATATGGGATGAAGTTCTTCCCTGGGCTCAGGGTTGGTATCGTTAGACTGATGCACTAATTGTCACTGATCTGCTCTCCAGGCTGATGGGCCTTCATCCAGAAGGTGCTTTCCACAATGAGGATTCAGTGGGAGAGGGGTAGTTTGGACTTGATAGAGACACAGGGGCACAAATTCTGCTTTCTAGTTAGAAAATAATCCAGCATGAAACAAAATAACCCACCGTCCTTACCTGTTTGAAGATACAGCTAGTGGTCTTGTTAAAACATATGCAATATTCTCTTTTGCTTCACTGTGAAGTATTTTAAAAATTTTGTCTTTTTAAATCTTTTAGAATATTTTTGTATCTTCTGTTGAAACCATACTTGCTGAAGAAAAATTATCTTTACTTTAAACTGTAGATGTTCTGTCTGAATAATCAGCAGAGATTCAAACCTAACCATTTTAAGCAGTAAAAACCCTTAGAAAAGTAATTATAAATGACTCAACAAATTTTGCTTTTATAAACTAGATTTGGTTGTTCCAGGCTTTCATGATATCAGTGTTATGTCTTGTTTCCAGTCTGCTCAAGACTGAGTTTCTGTCCATGGGTGGTGTGAGTTGGAGAGGTATCAGCCTTCCTACAGAAGCATCATCATTTCCATGGCATTTCCCCAAACGGTTTACTTCACATCCTCCTACCAGCAGCACTGTAGCTGAAAATTTCAATCTGAATGCTTCCCAAATGAATGTGTGTCCCTGGGGTTGTGTCTGACAGCCACATCACCTCTTTGAGCTCCCATAATATTGCAAATTAAAGCGGGACTGGCTTTCTATGGGAACCTTCTAGGAAATATTACCTCTGCAAGGAAGAGCTGTTGGTATTTTTTGGAGTGTGCCCCGTCCCTGCAGGGCACAGCTCTGCTGTGGTACCCATAGCTCAGATGAGGTGTAAACTGAGGTCCTCTCCACTTGAGTCAAAAGGTTATATGAAGTATGAAATGTTCATCTCTGCATCCTCCTGCATTTCTGAATTGGGTAACTTAATTGCAATCTGAGCACTAAAATATTCCTCAGGTAGCAGCACCCAGTGGAATCTGTTGTTTAAGCCACAAATCTGCTAAAGCTTCCTGCTTAACTTGCTGGAGTGTGCTCTACAGTAGCTCCATATCAGTAAAGGTACCGTGAATGTGGTTTGTAATTAGCTTTGGTGTCCTTTGCAATGAAACGTACGTTATAAATGTAAGATTGCCCTTATTACATTTCTTATCTCTTGTCTTTAACACTTTGTTTTGTACAGCAGGATATGATCCTTCTTCTATGTCCGGGCTTTGGCCTCACACAGTAGGTCTAATATAATCGCTGAGGTGGGCGTTCTGGAAGGAGAATTATTTTTGGAGGCTTTTGCATGAAACTTGTCCAATGAGTCTGAGACGCCCAAGCACCATTAATTTTGGAGGTAAATGCCTCATAATATGTACTGAATAGATTGGTTAAGATTTTCGTGTAGCAAAGTATGGGCAAAAAGTAGTCGAAGGGATAGTTCTGACTGTTTACTGCTGATGTTTGGACATTTTGAACTTGAAGGAACAACAACTTGTGCTCTAGAAAAATTGTGGAGATGGAGGGATGTTAAGCTTAATCAGACTGGCAGCTTCACTGCATACTAATTAGTTTCCTGGTTTAAATTTTTGTCCCCTCTTTTGGTTTATTAAAACCAACAGAGGCAAAATTGAAAGATGATTTTGAGTACAAGAGAAACTTGTACTACCTGAGGTATTCTCTTGTGCTAAAACAAACTGGAGAAGAAGCTGGGACTTGTCATATGGAAGTTCAAGGATATATAGTTCAAGCTGGATGTTCCTTTAAGTTATTCCTTGGAATCTGACATTTTTTATTTGAATCTCAATTGAAATATTTAATTTTGGAAATTCAACTGAATTTTTTTTATTAAGATATTTTCTATCATTTGTCTATAAATTGGTCTGTCAAAGTGGGCTGGGATGTGTATAAAGAGAGGGGAGATAACTGCAGTTCACAACAATGAAGAGATAAAGCCAGAGGGGAAAAACAAACCCCAACAACAAAACAAAAAAAAAAAAAGAGAAAACCCCCAAAAAGACCTACCAAGAAAACAAATGAAAGAAAATATAACAATTAGTCCCAGAAGAGTTTTTTAAAAATGACAGATTTTAAATGTCAGTACTTGCCTGGGGAGGAAGGGGAGAAACATTTGCATGAAATATGATTTTGAGTTTTATTCATGCTGTTGTTATTGGAATAAAATGAGGTTACTGATAAAATTATAAAGATAATGTAAGTTCTGAAAGTTAGTAAGTTAAGTTTGCTCTGGTAAATAACAGTAATGAAGTACTGGCACACAGCCACTAGAGAAATTAAAACTATTTTAAAGATTTACAGTGTCTGGGTTCCACTGATGATGTTGATCCTGGATTCTCATTGCTTTCTGATTTTAATGATAACTGTTATTGAGAAATATTTAAGGCTTAAAAACAGGCTGTCTAGTAGAGAGCTATTCTACATGTTTTAATGAAGTCATTTTTAGCATAATCTGAATTTTATGCACTAACTTGTTATCAAACTGCATGCGGGTTTTTTTTTTTTATTATGTTGTTTCATTCTGCT
Source organism: Scolopax mira (assembly GCA_004320125.1). Classification (NCBI taxonomy): domain Eukaryota; kingdom Metazoa; phylum Chordata; class Aves; order Charadriiformes; family Scolopacidae; genus Scolopax; species Scolopax mira. The sequence continues at coordinate 244,615 of BJBW01000300.1, read as the reverse complement.
ACAGCCCTTCCTTTTTATTATTATTATGGATATTAAGAAATTTGGGGTTGAATTATTGCAATGAAAACCGTGGGAACATGATACATACCTAACAAAGGCAATGGACTAGAGTAGTGGGTTTGAGTGTGTGGGGGGATATATTGCATAGGGGAAAGGAACAGCTTTTAGAATAAGGGTTTGAAACATTGCTTTTTCTGTAGGAAAAAGATGGAGTATTGCATGCTGGGAACAAGTGCTTTCCATAAGGTAGCTAAATTTTAAAAGTACATTTGTTTCATTTTATTTTAGGCTTTGCTTAAGTGTTCTAATCTAGTAATTTTGTCCTTTCTGCAGTTTTCATTTTGATTAGACCTCTGCAAAACTCTCTTCTAAGCAAAAATTAAAAAAAAAAAAACCAAACCAAACCTGGGCCACAACTGCAGTTTGACATTTCTGAAATGTTGCTCAATGTGTACAGAAGAGTATTTAAAGAATATTAGTATAAATTCTTCCTGTGGTCTGTTTTCTCTTCCATGATTTAAAAATTTCAGGTATTAACACCAGTGAATTTAAAGATGTGAATGTTTTGGATGACTACAGAGAAATGACCAAAAGCAACCCAATTTGTTAAAAGGTAGTCTTCATCGGCACCTCTTTAAAAACAAACCCCAAAAGCCCCATTCGTCAGGAATGCTGTCGGCAGAAGCTCCAAGTAAATAGTCATATTCTTTTTTTCCTTTGTTCTTGTGAATAGCAAGACGTAAGATACTTAGAGGAAGTTTGAGGAGACGAATCAGGATTTATTTCATTAACTGCAGTTAAATGTTTTGGCCAGGTTTCCCGAGGAAACAAAGCTCATACAATTTTTCAGATTGTGGCTTGTCTCCTAATCCCCCCCTCCCTCCTCCCAGCCAAAGAAAAAGTTGGCCAATTTCAACCAAATTTGGTAGAGATGGAGGTCTGAAAAGATAAATCAGCAGCGTTAAGTTTCATTAAATGTAGATCTCCAGTAAGAGAAGAAACTAAGGTTTCCTTCTCCACTCTCCTACCAGCCTCTTCCTTCAGTTGGATGCAGCAAGGCCACAGGGCTGGTAAAAACTGTGGGAGGAGTTGTAAGAAATCCTGCTGCTCGGGCCCCGGGTGTCAGGGGGTGAGTTCTCACTGTTGGATGTGCATCAGCTGCAGAGGTGTGGGTGAGGTGCTGTGTCTGCAGCTGCACATTACAACTCGCCTGTCGTTATCTGGTAGGGAGCTGGCAGAGGGTTACCATGGAAAGAGAAGAAGCAATGAATTATCTTGGCTTAGTATTTGAAGTATTCAGCTCCAAATGAGTTGTTGGTTACCTGACTGAGTGCATGTATAGTATATTATTCCATGGATACGATATTATTACAGGTACAGCAGCAGCTCATGATGCCCCGTAAAGCTTTTCTTTCCCAGAAAGAAAAGCAGGCTCGTGCCAGGGAAAGGGATATGTTAAAAAAGAGGAGGAGGCGACAAGACTATCTGAAAAGAAGCGTGGAGCCGCAGAAAAATGCAGAAACAATAAAATGGCACAGGGATGATGAGAAGAGGAGAGAAAATGAGCAAGTTAAGGACAAAGATATCAAGAAGCGGTGGAGACAGGATGAGAGAGAACGACGAAAGAATGTGGACGCTATGAATTGGCGCAGGGAAGATGAGAAGAGGGAAAATGAGCGAGGTAAGGACCGAGCAGGCCAAGAACCAGCAAAGAAAGGATGAGGAGGAGAGGGGGAAAGAGCGACGAAAGGATGGACCTTTTGAAGCAGCAGGGGGATGATGAGGGGGGAGAAGGGAAAAGAGAAGTAAGAGCAATTCAATTTTATAAGTGTGTGTAGAAATATGAGTATCTTCTGGTTGCTAATTTATAGTAAATGTGCTTTATGAACTAGAGTTCCTACAGAGCTAATTATTTTAATAAGGTAATATTGATCTGGGTATAGATGTATACAAACTCAAAGTCACAATGTTACAGAAAAGGCTGGGTTTGCACATTGCTTATGAAACTGTCTGTTTTGCACACATGCTCACACCTAAGGCTTTCTTCAACAGTATATTTGATAATGCTGCGTTTCAGATCACGAAAATAGTCAGGTTTTCTTAGTCTTCATAATAAGAGTAAATGAGAACATTAGGAAAGGAAGGGTCAACCAAAGGTGCTCATTGATGTCTGGTTTTATTCTATTTAATAATGTGCCCAAGAAATAGTTGTAATTGCACCCTCAGTTCTATTTAACAAAAGTTGTACGGAAGTGTGAATTTCACAGACGGCTTTTTGGAAGCAGCGGGTTCAAGAGATGCACATTTCTGTGTCATTAGATCCAAGGTGTTGGCATCAAATCAGTTGGCATCCCATTTGATTTGATAAATTCAGCCAACACCTTGGCATCAAATCTGAAAAGCTGATGAGCAATAGATGTTTACATTACAGTAGGAAGACCCCTGCTACAGTTGCTGGTTCATTAAATTTTATATAGCATTTTTGTATCTGGAGTTAGAAAATGTTTGGGGGTTTGTTGGTGTTTGTTTTTTTGCAGTAGCCCTGAAACATTAGTTATGAAGTGGGAATGGATTTATATTGGGTGAGAGTCTTGTCCTTTGGAAATACTAGTCCAATTTGGAAATCTGAGCCCACAGAGGCAAAGGGGTGGTGCCTTTGCACAGATGATGGTAGTTTTTGCTCCCATTTTGGAAGGACTTTGCTGCCTGTTTGCAGCAAACACTGGGAGAATGGGGCTGTCGTGTTTAGTCTGTGGTGAAATAGAGCCTCTGCTGAACAGTAGTAGAGAACTAGTGATCTGGAAATGTGGAACTGATTCAGTTGGCTGCACCTTTTGGGTTTTCCACATTTAACATATGCTTGGTTTAGGATTAAAGATCTATACTTTTTGTTTTACTCCATAAAAGTGTTTTGGCACCTCTGCTTTGACTGCTCAGTTACGTTGAGGCAGCCTGAAAGGACACAGCTATAGTAACAGAGTTGTGTAATTAATAAAACTACTAACTGCTATGTGGCTGTGAACTGAATGTGGCTGAATAACTCTATTACTCATCAAAACCAAATGGTCAACATACTGAATATGCATAAAGCATTTCTATTTAGTGCTGATCCTTTCAATTGAGCAAGTGTTTGAGGAGTAGGGTAAAGGGTAAATGTTGCTTATTATGAGTAACTTTATATATTTCGTTGTGAGGGGAAAATGCTCTCAAAATGAGTTACCAGCTTTCAACCTCTTATGTTCCTGCGAGGCTTTCATTGTAGGCCTGGGAATTAGCAGCTGGTAAAATAAACTGTATGTCAAGAAACTTGATAAATGCATGTAAAAAAAAAAAAAAAGCCACTTGTAGGAGCCTCATTTTTATTTCTGTAACTTTTTTCTCTTTTTCATTCTTAATTTTCATTCAGTACTCACTAGGAAAGTTTACCTTTGTAGTTTTCTTTTTCTTGATCAATGGCTGCTTCTGTTTTCAGCTCTGTGAACTTGGATAAACTTAGAACTATGTTCATTAGATTTCCAAAGGAAATAAATGGAAGAGTCAGATAGTAGCTTTCCAGTTATTCCTCTAGTATTATTTGCCATGTTGACATCATACTTTTCTTGTATGTTTTTTTTTTTTAAAAAAAAAAAGTAAAATTTAAAGAAATCTGTATTCCACTGACTTGGTTCCACCCCTGGACAGGAACTGCAGAAGAGTCAGTGGCTGTTGTAAAGAGCATTAGGCTCCCTGGCCTGCTCATACAGCTTTGGGATGCCTGAATAAGATTAAAGTGCACTAGGGACTAGGGGGTTTTTTAGTTTATAGCTTTTAGGGGTTCCATAATATTTTGTTTTCCTTGCCATTTCACAGGATGCTCTTCACAACCTTGTTGAGTGAAGACATCTGCCTTTGTGAAATGTTTAAAGTCACCTATAGTTCTGTGCTTGCTGGCCATGGAGGGCTTTCCTAATGCTACAAACTGAGTGTGGTGTCATTTTCAGCTAAGCATGAGGAGATGAAACAGTAGGTTCTCTAGAAAACCTAGTCTGGTGCTGTCTTGACAGCAAGATTTTCTTCCAGATGATTTCTTTGGGTCTTTAAACTATTTCTGGATGAAATCCACCATTTTACTAACGAGACTGTGACATTAGAAATATATTACACTTGCTGTTTGTTAGAACTATAACAAAGCTCAAGTATAAAACAGCCACAGTAAGCCCTTTGAATAATATTTTCCCAAAAATGAAAATTACATGAGGTGGCAGATCTGGAATATTTGTTGAAATTTTAGTTGAGAGGAAAAGGCTGTCTTGTTGGTGATGCATCTTTCCTAGAGTCAAAACAGCATTGTTACCTTGTGGGTGCTTTCAAGCTGTATGCTCCAAGATCCTCTCTTTCGTTGTTGGCAGAGCTGAAGCAGTTTCATAGCTGTTACCTGAAGGTATCAAAGGCTGCAAGGCAGCACCTCTGATGAGGTCCAAAATACAAAAGACCCACTGGAGAATTAAGATTTTAGTTACGCTAAAACAGAAACAGCTTTTGGGGTCTAAAAACAGGTGGAAGCCTTTTCTTTTTTTATCACCTGTGATAATTTGACTGATGTGCTGGTGGGTTTTTGCTGGTTTTCCCTCTTGTGTCCCTTGTCCTCGCTCTCCTGGGTTCCTGTCTTCTGTAAGGTCATGGTTCTCGAGTTGTGAATACAGTGTATTGTGTACGAGATCAGCACTTCCCTCATAAGGGATCACTGTTTGCACTGATGAGAATATGTAGCATAAGAAAATGTTAACTGTTGCAATACAGAACTCTAAAACAGGCATGCAGTATTGTATTTTACACTAATTAATTTTCCAAATAATTGCAGAGTAATCTTTAACTCATCTGTCGGTTTTCTAGGTGGTTCCAGTCCCTTGGTAACTGATGTGTTAAAGGGCTGAACTACATGGCCATGTTAACTTGAAGTACTTGAAGCTGGAACAGTGAGGATAGTTTATTTTTTATTAAATGCTAAAAGTGGTTTAAAAATCACTTAGAGTAACATAACAGGAGGATGTGTCAGACTTCACATTCTGGATGTTTTTAGAATAGTGACTGCAGCTCTTTCCATCTGGAATTTGAAACGCTCCTACGAGTAGCAAGTTGGTGAAGAGGCAATTTGGAGTTGAAAGTCACTGGAAGTCTGTCTAAATGCTAAAATCTGTTTTTAAAAAAAAAAAAAAAGAAGAATTTGGGGTTCGTTGAAACTTGTCTGTCTTCTAGTGGTTATTTTTTTGGACTAGGCCTTGTTTCCTTTCCGATTTTTTGTCATGCCTTAAAAATCGGAACTCTTGATTTCCTGTGTCTAACAATATTTGCTCTGTTAAATTCCTAAAACTAAGCAGAAATTTTCTCTAGTAACAGGTTTGTCCCTTCTGTTCACTTGAATTATTTTTTCCTGAATATTCACACTAGTGTTCCTGAGAGCATTTCAAGGTGTTACACAATTTTTTTTCCCCTGCTCTGGCTTAGCAGGGTTAGAGAATTGAATAGTGACAAAGCCCTTTGCGGTGAAGCCATATTAACCTTGAAGTGAGCTCCCTTTTTTATTTCAGTGAACCTCAGTTCTTTGAAAACACTAAAGAAACCTTTAATCTTTTAAACAAATGAGGCACATTGTTGTTGCTTCTTTTGGCCTGCAGTTTTAGTTGCTTCCTAAAACTTGGACATAATTGTAAATTTAAATCATTCGGCCTATATTATGTCCTGGCCTGATTCTGTTGTGTGAACTGAACTGTTGGTTCCTTTAGATTCCAGTTTAGATAATATAAAATGTAAATATCAGAATTGGGCTTAAGACTAAATTCTTTCTCCCTGGGACTCTTATAGCCTGTTAAAGACAGTGCTTCAGTTCTCCAAGCACAATACCATGTACCCACAGAGTTCTGTGAAATCTCTCAACTGTTGTCCCTGTGCTTACCTTCCAAAGAGTCCTTGCTTTTCCACAAACCCTTCCCTCCTGCTCCTCCTTCAGAATTTTGGATGGAGATGTGAAAGAACTTCATTCATGTCTTTTTGGTAATGCCTCTGCACTAGCTGGGAAACTTCTCTGAGCTTTTTGTTCACGCTTTGCATAGTGGCTGTTACCTGTAGCATGAAGTTTGTCTCAAATAAGTCTTTGCATCTCCAAAACGTGACTGTGAAACGAAAACTCAAGTGCAGTGTTTCTAGTTAGTAATGATATTTTGCTTTTTTATACCTTGTTTTTTCTGCTTACATTTGGGTACTTTTTATAGACACAAACCATAATACCAGATTGTATCTGCCTCTCCATCAATTATGATTAAATA